>CM046881.1:396459716-397059716 GCA_025667525.1 Glebionis coronaria
GAAATTGCGCTACTTGCATAAAATATAAAGGTTTTCAAAACTTCTTTTCATTTTATTTTATTCTATTATGAATACAAGTAAAAAGTTGATTATTATCAAAAAATTTATGGTGACTACTATTCAGCCTAGCATGGCTCCTTCTAGATTATACATAGGTGATCAGGCCATGTATAATTTAGGAATAACAATGCAATACTCAGTTTCGTCGAAAATTATTACGTTTCGTATGTTTATATATAAACCATGCCATTTGTAAAATGGAATTTTAAAAATAGTTTATAAATTTATAGGATACAAGTAATTTGTGAGATACTTAATAAGCAACTTTGAATGTCACAAAAAGTATTTTATAAGACCAAAGTAAAAATAATTGGTGAAAATAATCGTGAAACAATATCAGATTTATTTATAATATGACATTATGACAACGTATAAAGTAGTCAAAGTTTTGTAAGAAATGGCAAATAGTAGCTCATAAAAAACCAATAAAATCTTCACGAATTAATAAGGTTTCAAAAGGTTATAAGGTTTAGACGGAAACGCCATGAGACACGCGATAAAAATATCGACGAAGAATATGAAGACAAAACTTCAAAACTCAACCCAAATCAGTGAAAGGTTAAAAGAAAATAAAAATAAAATAACATCAAATGACAAATGAGTCATATATATGAAAAGAATAAAACAATCCACATGTGTATTCTTTGTAAGATACTCGACACAACATGCTTTTAAGAAAGTATGTTATTCGTTTTTAAATTACACCATTAATCCGGTAATTGCTAATCCTGTACTATTTTTATTTTTAAATATTTTCACATGCAACTAGTATTCGTTAGTTGTAAAATAATATTTGTTAAAATTTTACGATCTCAAATGAAATCAAAACAGCTTAGAAACATTTAAAGCTCATGTTCTGAATTTTCTATCAGATTTAACTTTTAAATATGAGCCGATTAATTGACCCAATAAACGACATCTCCAAGACTCAGAGTCTAAAGCATTTTGATGCAAAACGACGTTTCAGACGACTTTCTAGTTTTACCTGAGACCTGAAAACCAATGTAAATGACCAAAATACCCCTGCAAGTTCTGTGCAGGTTTGACTATTTTATTTTAAAAACGCAGGTTTTACTTTTAAGTTTTGACCGGTTTATACTGCCCCTACAGTTTTTGCATAAAGTGTATTTTTCGACACTTTTTAACGGCTCAAAATATATATACATATATACACACATGTCTTGTGGATTTTACAACAACGAAAATAAAAAAAAATCTCGTAATGAGTATCAAATAAAATATAGCATGACGAATGACAGAAAACGCTTCAAGGTATTCAACACGAAATTTAGGAAGCAAGACGGTGAAAGACGTTCGTAATTTAGATTTTAAAATGCAATGTAGGCAAATCTCCTTAGTGCCACGATTGTCAAAAACACAAAACATAACAAGAAAAGAATGGAACATTAACATGCTACACTCCGGGAGCGAGAAGGTTAAAGAAAAACAAATGATACAATTTTATATAAGTAAAATCGTATTCCAATCTAGCGCCATAATCTAGACGATGATTTATAAAATGACGATGACGTTACCGAGATATAAGTGAACAATACACTTCGGAATCGATACATATAAATGTCAATAATTAGCGGTTAGTCTATTCCAAGGACACATTGAGCTACACAATGGTCTAGAAATTACGTTAAAAAACGTCCAAGCACAAATAGCCGGAAGACGATTTGAATATCTATATAGATATCACAAAGGGTTAAACAATGAAAGTAACGCGCGCCGATGAAGGTATGTAAGGTCATAATATAAAATTTTTGCAATAAAAGCAATTTAAATACTTCAAAAATAAATACAGAAAGATCCTGAAAATTCAATGTATTTATTTAAGTTAATCATTAATAAATGATAAACTTTTATCGAAAAGTTTAACGACATAAATATATATCGCTAAAGGGATCCTAGATATAAATATATATCAATAAAGGGATCATAGTATTTATTTATAAATACTTGGCAATAAAAGGATACGTAATAACGTATACTAAAGTTGTAATCCCAGAAGTAGCTTAAACCTGAAGTCACGCGAAGTTATGTGCACCGACTCTTTGAAAAATAAAAACTGACAGTTATAGTTTAGGTTTTTAAAATAAAGACCTAGTTCTCTATAACTCATGGCTCTGGTACCAATCTTTAACACCCTAAATTTACACGCAGCGGAATACATCTTTGGGTGCTAAACAATGATACAACAACACATAATTTATAAAGAACGACTCGAAAAGAGACGTTTTAGATTTATCGTTCCCAAAACATTTATCAGAGTAGCGTAGTCCCAAGTAATCGTTACCAAAAGATAAGTTATAACAACATATTAGTTTGTTTTAAAAATGGAACGATAATTAAATCAAAGAGTTTGAACAACAAAAGCAATGCACAACTTCATTCCCGTGACCTCCAAGCTTCCACTTTTTGATTACCTGAAATACATGTGAGTAAAACAATCAGCAAAAATGCCGAGTGAATCTATAGGTTTATGAAATCAATTTGAACACAAGCAAAGATTATAAGTTTGTGGCATGCTTATAAGCATCAAATAATAATTCGCATCAACAATAATAATTGTATATAGCATAAATTGCAATAAGCTCATGGAACCGAGCCCTTAGACACTCCCATATCAGTCTAATAAGACGAGAGATTTATTAATTATCGGTTACCTCCAGATTATTGGTACATTGCCGTATACCTGACTTCTCAATACAATATGCTCAAACAGTGTGGAGGTCGGGCCTAAGCTTCTATGACAAGTCCACAAAAACTGAACCGGGGCGGCTTCCCCCATAGATCTATTAATTGTACTAGCGGTTAACCCATCATAGGTTAATTAACGGTCCATAATTGAGGTTTTAACAAAGGCAATCACTTAATGCAATTTAAAGGCAACCACGGGTCCATTCATAGAGGGACAAAGCATACCATAAAAATCTTGTGTTCTAAGTTTATAAAACATGTATTCCCCCTCGCGGGTTTAAAATCATTTAATAACTAGTATAAAGCGAGGCTATAGACTCACGTTGATAATGAAAGGCGGATTATCGGCTACGGGCGTGCTTCGGTCACGGAAACCTATATAAATAATAATCGGTCTTAGACTCTTGTCTAATGACTTTTATCAAAATAACAATATACATATGATGATTTTGTACATATGATGATGATCAAGTGGGTTTATATATCCTTGTTTACTTATTTTAGTGTTTACGTTTTGATAACTTTTTACTAGTTTACTAGTTTTACCTACTTAACTATTTTAAGTCCAATAAGCTTAGTATAAGTTCTTTAACTTATTTTAATCCATTTTATACCTATATTATCAGTATCTATACTTTCCATGTTGGGCCCAAATGGGTTAAGCTCAATAAGTCCTTTTTATAAGTGTTTAACTTATTTAGTCCAATTATTAGTCCAATATGCTTAGTTAGCTCGTTAATGTCCGAATGTCCTATAGTTCGGGTTTTATCGGTTTTTACTTGTATTAGTTACTTATATATCAGTATATGACTTTTAAAAACTTTACATTAGACGGGTTTGATCGTCTAAGTTTTATTTGGCGAAAAACGTTAATTTTACGATAATAGCCGAAAAAGTCGTAAAAATCAAGTTTATAGTTTTTATTACTTATAAGTATTATTCCACTACCATTTATATAATTTATCCATTTAATTAACCTTTTACATATTTATATAAATAAGTTTCATAAGTTAGTGGGTTTTTATTTTACATTTTATACAATAAAATTTGAGTGCTTATATAATAATAATAAACATTAATTCTCAAAATCTGATTTTTATCTTCATGTTCACCATTTTTATCATATCTAGAGTTCTATACTGAATTAGAAGCTCATTTTTTGGTGGCATGATCTTCATATTATGTGCTACATTTAACTTAGTTATAGCTACTGCTCATTTTAAGTTTATCTTGCCTTAACAGTCCCTACAAAACTGCTTATTCAGATTAGAACACCTAACTTGTTTTGATCATATCTCACTCATTATATTGATTCCATTGCATGGCCAACTCTCACATGTGTATAACATCTTGTACTTACTGTAAATGGATTATACCATGCAAGTTTATCAGTTCAATTTTAGTTATATACTGTTTTTATAAAGCCAACTAAATAATCATGATTTTAGCCTTATTTCTCATGGTTATTAACATTTTTAAGCATATTTATCAACACTTGATCCCCACACAACATTTTTATCATCATATATACATCATATACATATACAAAATAAAGAAAATACATTTGTTCTTTACAAAAATAACAAGAGAAAATGGAGAGGGTGATCTTCTTTACCAACCAAGTGTATTTCTTGTTTTTGGAAGACAAGAATTTGATGAACACCACAAGTAACTCCAAGATCATCAAACACTAAGAACAATAGTTGAGAAATCAGCCCTAGGACACAAGAAAATCACCTCCAATGTTGTTAAAATGGCAACCAAATGATCAAGGCTTCAAGATAACTCCATGATAGAGCTAGTAAACATGTATTTCATGGCTAGAAAAGATCAAAAGGGGTGTTTGTAGCTTGAATATGGATGGCAATGGTGAAGGTTTTTGAGAGGATTTGAGAGAGTTTTGCATGTATGGAAATGGTGGAATGAGTTAGTTGCTAGTGGTTTTGAGTAAACAAGTGGAAAGAATAGCTTAAAGAGTAAGCTTGGCTTACACTTGTAATAAACTAGCTAACATGATGCCACATCCTAAGATGTGGTGTCATGTGTGCCATCCCATGTTAGCTAGTGGGGTGGGATAATGTATTTTGTCCCACCTCACTAATTTACGGGTATTCCTCGATTCTAGTTTTCTCGATTTGCGTGTCCTTGGGTCGTTTCACGAAAAACGTTTTTATAAATTATGAATCAACGTCACAAAACGAATCCAATAAAAATTGTCTCATCAAAAACGGAGTTCAAAAACGTAAATACGTAATCCTAAGGTTTCCGGTTTAGTCGTAAGGGACGCTAAATTATGCACGTAAGCCCAAATTTAAATCCGTAAATTGTGAGTTCGTCAACCAACACAAAAATAAGTTTCAAAATATTATACGAGAAAATATTTCACTACCTGAAAATGTTAGATTGTACTTTTTAAAAGATTAATCGCACACGAAAAATAATAATATAACGACTCGATACGTAATTGAAACGATATCGTCGAAAGTATTAAATATCGAAACTATCGATAATAAAATATAAAATTTTTGGCATCCGTCGGTATCGCGATCACTAGTAGTCCTCGTTGCTCGTCAAAATATTAAAATATAATATATCGGTTTCAACTTAAACCGTTAAACATAATAATATTTAACGTTATAAAATACTTCAAAATAATTGAAAATAGAATTAAATTATGACCTTATTTTTACGGGTTTTACAGCATGAACATAAAAAAATTTATGTCAAGATAGGAATAGAATATTCCAACCATCATCCATAAATAAAAACATGCTCAAACAAGTCTCCAATGATCCATAAGCAACTCTGTATCCAATGGTATAATGCTAACACCACCTGCACATTTAGATTGAAAACCACAAAACTAACATTGTTGCTGACAACGCCCCTATAACACTTATCAGCGTTAAGAAAAGCTTTGTCAACGTTAGACAAATATATGTTGCTGAAAACGTCACAATAACACTTATCAGCGTTAAAGTAACCTTTGTCAGTGTTAGAAAAATATAGTGGAAAATATAAATCCTCAAAAAGACCAATAACAATGCATTATCATGTACATACTTTTACAAAAAGACTCCAAAACACATATTATGTGAGATTGATTATTCCAATACTTGTTACCAAGTATTGAAACCTTCCAGCATCAAAAGGTTTAGTTAGTAAATCTGACACATTTTCTTTTGTGTCAACCCTATCTGGTTGTATTAAACCCTTTTCAAAACAATCTCTTATAAAACCGTGTCTAATTTCTATGTGTTTAGTTTTAGAATGATGTACAGGATTCTTAATAATGCATAAAGTGCTGTTATTGTCAACAAATATCTTGGTATGCATAAAATTATACCCATAGTCCAACAGCTGGTTCTGAATCCATAAAACTTGTCCACAACAAGCAGCTGCAGCCACATACTCTGCTTCAGTTGTAGAATTAGCCACCACTGTTTGTTTCTTGCATTTCCAAGATATCAACCTGCTCCCAAGAAACTGACATCCACCAGTTGTGGATTTTCTATCAAACTTATCACCTTCATAGTCACTGTCTGAATATGCAATCAACTCTAATGGTGAATCCTTTGGGTACCACAAGCCAAGACTAGGATAACATCTCAGGTACCTAAAGATTCTCTTGACAGCATAAAGGTGACATTCTTTGGGAGTCACTTGATGGCGTGCACAAGCACACACAGCAAACATGATATCAGGTCTGGAGGTTGTGAGATACATCAATGAACCAATCATTGATCTATAGTGCCTGACATCCACATATTTCCCATCTCCAATCTTTCCCCAATGGTGTTCTCTATCCATAGGAGTAGTAGCCCTCTTTTCATGTGGAGAGAAGCCAAACTTCTTCAAGATCTCTGCCACATACTTATCCTGGGAGATGAAGATACCATCTTCTTTCTGCTGAACTTGTAACCCTAGAAAGAAGTTCATCTCCCCCATAGCACTCATCTTGAATTTGTCTGTCATAAGCTTGGAGAAATCCTCACTCATCTTTGGATTTGTGGATCCAATGATGATATCATCAACATAGACCTGAACAAGTAGAACATCCTTACCTTTCTTCTTTGTAAACAGTGTCTGATCTATGGTGCCCCTCTTGAATCTATTGTCCACCAAATAAGTGGATAATGTGCCATACCATGCTCTTGGGGCTTGATGAAGTCCATACATAGCCTTCTTGACTCTATACACCTTGTCTGGATTCTTTGGATCTTCAAAACCAGGAGGCTGCATGACATACACCTCCTCAACAATTGTTCCATAGAGGAAGGCACTCTTGACATCCATTTGATAGACAGTGAAGCCCATGCAGGATGCATAGGCTAGAAAGATCCTTATAGCTTCAATCCTTGCAACTGGTGCAAAGACCTCCTCATAGTCTATCCCTTCCTCTTGTGTATATCCATGAGCCACTAATCTTGCCTTGTTTCTGACCACAATACCTCTTTCATCTCTCTTGTTTCTTAGAACCCATCTTGTCCCTATAGGTCTGACATATCTGGGACAATCAACCAGCTCCCAAACATCTTGAATTGCAAATTGGTGAAGCTCATCCTGCATTGCTTCCACCCAACTTGGTTCTTTGAGAGCATCAAATATCTTCTTGGGTTCCTGTTGTGACAGAAAACAGGCAAACAAACATGCTTGTACCAGAGGGGTATCAACCTTCTTGTGAATATTGGCAATAAATCCACCAAGACCTTGATGAGATCTTCTAGTCTGAACAAGAGTCATAATATCACCAATGATTTGAGAAGTAGGGTGATTCTTCATAGTAGAAGTGAGAACTCCTCCTTCAAAAAGTCTGGTGTCTTCAATCTCATTATCCATGTTGCCAATATCTTCTTCTTCAGACTCTCTTTCATCAATATGAGGATGAATCTCTTCATATAAATTAGAAGGTTCACCCTATTCAAATGTAGAAGAAAAAAGATGCGCAAAAGTGTTGTCAACGCCTGAACCTTGGTTGTCAGCGTTTGGGTTGTCAACGCCTGAATTGGTGTTGTCAAAATTTGAGACATCAACGTCTGAATTTGTCCTGTCAGCGCTAGATTTGCCTTTGTTAGCGCCTGAAGGACCATGCATGTTGTTATCTGGTGGTACTTAGGGACCACCATTATCCTTTCCAGCAGCAGCAGCAGCAAAAGCATCTGTCCATATGGGAATTGTGACATACTCTAGTATAGGATATGACTTTTCTGCTTGTGATCCAACATCTTCATTTACCTGTGTACCTGAAACATCAAAAACTTGTTCTTCCACAACATTTGAAGTTACCTTCACAATGTCTGGATTAGTGACATGCATATAATTTAAAGTCCTAGATAAAGGTTCCAAGTCAAACAACCAATTTGGACCACTTTCAGGATCACTAGGTTTACTCTCTAAAAAACTAACATGTACTCTTTCAAGTATACGTTTTTCCTTTTTAAGGTAAACCCTATATCCCTTGCTCTGCACTGAATACCCCATGAAATAGCCTTCATCACCTTTTGCACTAAATTTACCTAAGGCATCACTAGTATCAAGTACAACTACATGACAACCAAAAGGTCTAAGAAAACCAATATTAGGTTTCCTTCCCCAAAGTAATTCATAAGGTGTTTTGTTTTGTATCTTGTTGACCAATGCTCTATTTTGAGCATAGCAAGCTGTATTCACAGCCTCAACCCAAAAAGCTATGGGGAAATGAGCATCAGCCAACATAGTTCTGGCTGCTTCAATTAGGGTTCTATTCTTTCTTTCTGCAACCCCATTTTGCTGTGGGGTTCTGGAAACACTAAACTGCCTAGTAATCCCTTTCCTGGCACAAAAATCATCTAAAACTTTATTCCTAAATTCACCACCATTATCACTCCTAAGCATTTTAACTTCATTACCAGTCTTCTTCTCAATCTGAGTGATAAAGTCAATTAAAGTGTCAGCTGTATCACTCTTCATAGCTAAGAAGAAAGTCCAAGTAAACCTAGAGAAGTCATCTGTGATAACAAAGCAGTATGATTTACCATTCAAACTCTCTATATTGGTTGGACCAAATAGGTCCATATAAAGCAATTGAAGTGGTCTAGTACTAGAGTGCACCTGTTTGGACTTGAATGAGACCTTGTGCTACTTGCCTTTAAGACATGCAACACAAGAGTGGTCATTGTGGAAAGCCTTTTCAGGCAAACCATCAACCAAGCCAAGTCTCACAAGCCTGTTTATATTCTTAAAGTTTATGTGCCCTAGGCTCCTGTGCCATAGATTACTTTCATCTACTAAAGCTTTAGCATAAAAACATGACATATTATTATTCATCCTAATCCCATTCAGATTCACATTATATATGTCTTTATGTCTAGGTGTTCTATAGTCAATATATTTCTCATCAGGGATCTTATAATCCTTGCTTAACACCAAGCATTCAATATCAGTAAATAGAACTTTATTTTTGTTATCACAAACTTGTGATACACTAAAAAGATTATAATCAAGTTCCTTTACCAAAAATACGTTTTCAAAACGTAAGTTCTTGGTGAGAAGTGTTCCTTTGCCTGTGATAGTACCATATCCGCCTCCAAAGTAAACCTTATCACCATCCTTAATGGGAGTGAAGTTAGTAAGATAATCTTCCTTCCCTGTCATGTGCCTTGAGCATCCACTGTCCCAATATCTATAATCATTGACCTGTTTTTAATGCCCTGCACATAAAAAAACAAGTTAGTTTTCTTTGGGAACCCAAGCCTTAGCAGACTTGGATTCATCTGGTTGTTCAACAAGAACAGACTTAGTTCTCATAACAACCCCTTGTTCATCCCTCTTTGGATGAAATACCCAGTTAACCCCAATAGGTTTTGTAATGACCTTTGAAATGTAATTAAATCTGTTGCAGGTCATTGAAATCCCATTATCAATAGGGTTTTGATCTTTCTTAGGTCTCTATGTCAAGCTTGAAGAAGCTTTAGACCCCTTACCCTGTGGCTGCAAAAATTTAGGTCTGGTCACGTTTCTGTCAGCGTTGGATTTGGTCTTGTCAACGCTGAAATTTCCCTTGTCTGCGTTAATCCTAGGGTTTTCTACAGAAACCCATTGCCTATTAGACCAAGTATTTGTCTTTTGAAATGGTCTTTGTCCATGAGTGTTAGAACCTCTAGTAAAGAATGGGGCAGGTCTAACAACTTGTGGACTATGCTGCACACAAGGTTTAGGTCTGACAACAGTTGACTTTTTAACAGCGTTGACCTTGGAAGCATTGACACACTTATATGCTAAATGTGAAAAGCTACCACAAGTGTAACAGGCTTTTCTAGACACAACCCTAGGTCTAGAAGAGAAAAAGCCTGTTCCATCATTATTAATTTGGCTTTTAAGTGACCTAGTATTCCTATACATTTCTGCATATTTGACACTAGGTTTTCTAACAGTGTTTGAGCCAAGGTCAACAGCCTTACCAGTGATTGGGTTTGTTACCTTAACAGGGGTTGACTCATTAGGACTTTCACATAACAAGCCACCCTTAACAAATAAGGTAGGGTTGGCTTTCTTCTATTCATTTAAGTCAGTCAACTTCTGTTGATACTCTTCAACTGGGGTAATGACTCTTGGTGGAGGAATGAATTCCTCCTCTTGGAGTTCTGGTAAACCAGTCCAAGATAGGTACTTTTGTTGGACACCATAGAAGTCACCATCTGGTGGTGGAACCACAGAGTAGTCTTTCATCCCAATCCCAGTCATGTCCCTAGGATCCCTTTGTTTATTAACACATTCTCCTAGGGTTTGTGTGGCCTTATCAAACCTTTGAATTTTAAGGCCCACATTATCCTTATTCTTAATGGCCTCATCTAACTTAGCCTGTAATTCACTATTAACCCTTTCCATGATGTTCCTAACATCATTACTAGCATCTAACTCATGTTTTAAGATATTTATTTTATCCTTTAAATCAAATTCCATTTTCTTGTATTCAGAAACTGTTTTCTCAGTTTGAGTGAGAGCTAATTGATAGTTAGACAGTTTGCATCTCTCAGTACTCACAGCATCTAACAACCTTACCACCTCTTTGTTAAGTTTCTCAGTATTTAACCTACAACCCTTACTACAAAAAGCATCATCGTATACCTTATTATCTGATGAAGAGGAGGAGTGTGCCATGAGAGCATATTGAACATGCTCTTCTTCTTCAATTTCAGCAACCAAAGCTTTATCCTCTTCCATATCCTTAGCCAAATAGCTCCAGTCCCATCCCATACCATCAATTTCTTGTACTGCAACCATGGCCTTAGGATCCTGAGCCTTAACAATTTGGCTTGAGGGTTTGCCAGCATCAGATCTTCTTGGAGATCTGCATTCCCTCATGAAGTGCCCCATACGATGACAATTGTAGCACTCAACTTTAGATTTATCAAATCCAGCAGTGTCCTTTGCATTAAAGGTCATCTTCTTCTTAAACATTCTATTCCACGTGTTTTCTCTTATACTAGCAAGAGCCATGTTCCACTTAATGTCCATCTCTTCCAAGTGTTCATCACTTATTTGCTCAAGGTCCTCATATGTAATCACTGAACCATTGGGCAAAGAAGCAATATAAGCACATACAGTATCCAGATCCAAACCAGCAGGTTTAACTCTTGGTGAGTCACTTTTGTATGTGTCAGCGTCTGAATATGAGGCGTTGACAGGACATGTTCCAGCGTTGACACATGTTGATCCAGTGACTGGATGCATGTAAGAGTCCTTCTGATCAAATTGACCTTCACTATGTGAGAAGAAGGCCATGTTACTATTAGTAGACTTACTTCCATGCTCCAAAAGAGTTTCATTCTCCAACAGCCTTAGTTTGTTGTAGATATCATCAAAAGTAGAACTTTTGTGAGTGTTGTTGGCAAGTATAGATCTTGCCTCAATCTTCCACGCATCACCAAGACTTTTAAGAAAAGTGGCATTAATGTCAACATCACCAAGTTGTGTCCCCATGAAGGACAACTTGCTTGTAATGTCAAGCAGTCTGCTTCTCACACTACTAAGCTTCTCATTAGGTTGAGCCTTGAAAACAGCATAATCATGCATGAGTTGCTTCTTCTTTTCTTCCCTAGTATCTTCATTGCCACCATATGCAACTTCAAGAGATGCCCAAAGGTCTTTAGCAGAATCATAACCTCTGTATTTATGATGGTTCTCTTGTCCCAAAGAGAGTTTCAGAATATTTAGGGTTTTCATATCAACCCTTCTCTTTGCTATGTCTTCAGCAGACACAACTCTACCATCACCAGGTTTTTCTTTCTTATCTGCTTCTGGACATCCAGCAACAACAGTTCTTGTAGCAATGGAAGCAACAACCTTTTCAGCTCTATTGTATGTGTTTCCATACTCAATGATCTCCCAAAGAGTGTAGTCATAGATCCCTAGATACTACTCAAAGTTGAATTTCCACAATTCAAAGTTGGTTGCATCAAGCATGGGAATCTTGATGTTTGGCAAAGGTGAGGAGGAAGAGGTTATTTCTGGATTTGACATGATGTTGTTAGGGTTTTGAGAAAATTGGGGTTATAGTGATATTAGGGTTCTTGTGTTCTTTAAGATCAAAAGTTCCTCAACAAGCTCTGATGTCACTTGTTGATCCCAAACTTAGATCGATTTAGCTTTATGTATACGAGATTAGATCAAGTAATACACTTAGAGAAACCTTTGTTTATGTATATGACAATCTAAGTGTTATGCGGAATTAACACTTAAACAAGAACACACAAGATGTAAACAAACTTTCACTTTGATTAATGATATCAAACTTGCTTACAATGAAAGTGTTTAACGTATGAAAAACTTATATAAAACAATAACCTAAAGGTCTTATTTTATAGAGATTAGAAGCCTTGTACAATAATCTACGTATCAACTATTCTAGGTAAAGATAAATATAGAAAATACATTGTTGTTCCTATCTTTACTAGAAGTAATCTAGAACATAATAAACGTGTAGATCATATCCTTCCATCAGTGCTCATCTTCAATGTGTCAACGTTTGACTTCTTCTTGTCAACGCTTGATCTGTCAGCGTTTGTTTTCATCTTATCAACGCTTGTTTTACTCTTCTCAGCGCTCAAGTAGAATGGCTATAATTTATTCCCAACAACCAGTAGCTCGAATGGAAGCGGTCAGGATTTTTCTTGCTTATGTTGCACATAAGGGATTCATCGTTTATCAAATGGACGTAAAGACGGCATTTCTTAACGGTCCTTTGAAGGAGAAGTCTATGTCACGCAGCCGGAAGGATTCGTCAATCCTCATTATCCTCACAAGGTGTATCGTCTCCACAAAGCACTTTATGGACTCAAGCAAGCTCCAAGGGCGTGGTACGACGAGCTCTCGAAATTTCTGGTCTCTAAAGGTTTTTCAAAAGGTTCTATTGATCTAACTTTGTTCACTTATAAATATGGTGATGACATTTTGCTTGTGCAGATTTATGTTGATGACATTATTTTCGGGTCTACAAACCCAAAACTTTCAAAATGGTTTGAAAAAGTAATGCATAGCAAATTTTAAATGTCTATGATGGGCGAACTAAAATTCTTTCTAGGAATTCAAGTTCACCAATCCCCAAGTGGTATCTTTGTAAACCAAGCTAAGTATTGTTAAGAGATAATCAAAAAGCATGGTATGACATCATGTGACCCCGTTGGGATACTATTATCAACCACATCCCTAGATGCTGATTTGGAGGGAGATGCCATAGATCAAACGAAATATCGTTCCATGATCGGCTCCCTCATGTACTTAACAGCAAGCCGACCAGATATATCACATGCTACGTGTTATTGTGCACGATATCAAGCACGACTCACTGAAAAGCACCTCAAGGAGGTTAAACGGATCTTTCGGTACCTTAAGAATACCATTCACATGGGACTCTGGTATCCAAGGGAAACCGGTTTCTTTCTAACGGTCTATTCAGATTCTGATCATGTTGGGTGTCTTGATACACGAAAAAGTACTTCTGGTGGTGCATAATTTCTAGGTCAAGATAATCTTGTGGGATGGTCTTCCAAGAAGCAGGATTGCACATCATTGTCATCAGCCGAAGCGAAGTATGTGTCTCTATCTGCGTGTTGTGCTCAAGTTCTTGGATGAGAAAACAACTCACGGATTATGGCTTCCACTTTGATAAAGTACCTATGTACTGTGACTCAAAGTCTGCCATAGCCATCTCCTGTAATCCGGAACAGCATTCCCGCACGAAGCACATTGATGTCAGATATCACTTCATTAAGGAACAAGTTGAAAAGGGTATCGTTGAATTATACTTTGTTGGAACTGATTACTAATTAGCTGACTTGTTTACAAAAGCTCTTTCGAAAGAGAGGTTGGCGTAATTGTTAGGCAAATTGGTATGAGATGTTTGACTCCAGCAGAACTGGAGATTCTGGCAAAGAAGCCTGCTTGATTCATTTATCAAACATCTACTTGTAAATATTAATGAAAAAGCAAAATACAAAATTAAAAAATCTTTGATAATCCAAAAATATTCTTCTCGACATGTCTTTCAGTATCGATAATATGGACGTGCCTAGAAATGTCGCTCAATTACGACACGGGTGTGTAAGTAAAGCTCGAATGAAAGTTGTAAATATTTTTCAAAACATGTCATTTCTATTTTTAATAAAGGAGAATGTCTATTTTGGACAATTTTTCCAACAACGGGTAGAGCAATCTATCTTGGGTTGAGCTTGTCACAAAACATTCAACGTTTTGAGCTCAACACAATGGCTTGTAATCACTTTCAGATTGCAACTCGGATCTAAATTCACGGGGGAGTGTACGCTTTCGTGTCCTTACCCTTAGCAAAACAAGTTAAATCTTCTTACACTTGAGTGGATTCATCAAGACATTCAAAGTCTATGAACTCAAGTTTATGCTTTAGAAAAACCTTTTCGCTAAAAAGAATTGATTTTTCAAAAAGCGTTGAACACAATTTTTTTCAAGAATTTCTCAATGATATTCAAAATCTTTCAAAAACTGTGTGTTCAACAACTCCTATCCTCAAAAGTTTAATGTGGATCATATCCTCGTAATGAGAATTCCATTGAATCAATTTTTGAGGAGGAGCGTTCCAAATTCATGCTAAGTTTGACACATTTTTCTCCTGAAAGTTTTTCAAGACTCTTCTACACAATATATATTTTAATCAAATTTGATATCTCTAATATCAAACGATTTTAAATATTAGAGATAGGGGAGAAAATGTGATTAAAATGTGATCTAAAGACTCAAGCACTCATGGTTACGATCAAATACCCATAACATCTTTAATTCACGACGTTATTGGTGTCAAAAGGGTGGTTAGGTTTAAGTCCTGTGATCCAACCAAAACCGGGGGGATCTTCCCAGGGACAATCCAATAGATTATTAGAATTCCTTAAGAAAGATGGAGTAGAATGTGAACGTAGCTTAATGCTGACTAAGTACTGATGCTAGCACTGGAACAATCACAACAAGGTGTTAGTAATGATGTCTTGGTAAGCATTGAAGGGGTTGAAGAATGAAAAGAAATGCAAGGATAAAGGGTGTAAGAAAAGAAGCCCTCCATACAACTTAGGCAGAAACCGGGTCAACACATCATGAAGACAACACATCATGGACCCAGTGATGTAATGCACAACCCTTCCCCAGCTGACTCAGGCTTCTCTCAAAAGAAGTTTGTCTTATTTTCACGGAGATCAACACGACTTCTATTGACTTTCTCACTCCGAGATAGTTGATATTGAATAGGTGGCATCTGCTCCAGCCTCCGACTACTAAAAGTGCACAAATCGAGTCTAGAGCCAAGAGATGAATCAAATCTCATTAGGACACACGGATGACGATCAAGAGAGTCCTACGCTATATCCTTGCGATATTGCTAGAACACTCAGAGTGATACTACTTAGTATTCACAATGATGAGTGGAAATCCTTCTAGTGTTAACAACAAACAGCACTGCGGTAGGTCATGTTTAAGATTCTTTAAGAATTGAACATATGTAAAACTGAAAAGCAACAGTGGTTTGATTCTGAATTGATTCAAACTCGTTTCAGGTTTCTACGCAATATCTTTATGGTCTTGCCAGAACATTCAGAGTGATATTCATTAATATTCACAGTGACGAATGGAAATCCTTCTAGCGTCAAAATCAAACAGCGCTACGGTAGGTGACTTGTGAGATTCTTATGAATCAAGTGTTGGGTCTACTAAATGTAGATCCTTGTTGGGTCTACTAATGTAGATCTTGCAGCCTGTCAGGACCGGTGAATGACTTCTGTAATCACAAGTCAAATCACAAAGAGACTCTATACACAATATGGATGTAGAATATAAATATAAACAAGAGAAACAGAATAACTATAAAGACTTGATCCTTTCTAAGGATTTTTAATATTGATAAAGACTAGAACTACGTTTTGTGAAGGTGTGTATAACCCTTCTGCCTAAGGTTCCTTTTATACTACAAGGAAACCCTAATACATCATTAATGAAAACGTGTAAAACTGATATGCATATCCTTTCGTAACATATCTCATACATATCCTAACAGAATATTAAGTAACTAATAAAGTTTGACTTCGACTAGGACCAGGAGCAGGACTTGCTCCTACTACGACTAGGACCAGGAGGAACTACATACCTCCTAGTCTACCTATTACATATAACTATTACAATGGTCCTAACAATCCTCCCCTAAACTTGAATTTGACCTGTTGAGTTCAAGTTTCCTGGAAAACGTGCAAAGAAAGCCCGAGGATTGTATCAGCAAAACAAATAGCAGCATCAACAAGATAAGAATCAGAAGAACAGCCGCATGAAACACTAGAAGCTTCTCCAAAGCTTGTAACAAATCAGCATCAGGTTGAATCGTATCAGCAACATGAGCAGATTTGATGAGCCTTTACCAAGTAGCTGCTCGCTCTTGGGCTAGCTAGTCATTCTGGTGGAATGAGCATCACCCTGGGAGACTAGAACCCAGCCCAACTCTTAGAACGTGAATCAATGGTGAGTGGGAGTACCCTGATGATTTTAGGCAAACCATCACAGCCGTCAACGGATTTGATGCGTCTTTACCAGAAGCCGTACCCCTCTGGACTCGCCAACTCTTAGCAATGAAGCATCGGTGAGTTGAACACCCTATAGCTTTAAGCAAGCTATTACAGCTATCAACGGATTTGATAAGATCTTTACCAAGAGCCGTACCCCCTTGGATTAGCCACTTTTCAGTCCAAGACTATGGCAAGTGAAAACCATCCAGTTTTAGGTAACCTGGCAGCCATCAACGGATTTGATAATCGCACCAGGAGCCGTACCCTCAAGGTGAATCAACTTTTTCTTGTCGATTAGACATGGTAAGTTGAGAACCATTTGTTGTGTGGACCATGTCCAACACCAAGTGAAACCAAGTACCAGAACAATCTCAAACCAGGAACCACATTTTGAACCAGCCAAGGGATATTATGTACAAGTATAAAAGCTAAACTGTGTTAAAGTATAAGCAGATAATATATAAAAAGTATTTGTGTTTTTTTTTTTTTTTTTTATAATTATTATTAGTTTGTGTGATTTGTTTGTTTTTTTTTTAAACTAGAATAAAAGTCACCAATCACTGTACATATTGGTGAAAAGAATCATAATAAGAACAAAAATTCAAATATATAAGCACTTACAACCCATTCACCTTACAAACCAGAAGCGGCCTTCTTATCCGCTAGCAACCGTGCTTGAATACTCTCCACCAAAGATGTAGCATACTCGACTCATTCCCAGAAGGATCAGTAGAAATCTGCAAGTGACTTGCCAGCATTGCTTCCATGGAAGAAATAGTCAAAGGATACACAACATCCGTCAACATAAACACCACATGACCAGAACCTAACTCCAACACATGAACTCCACATCCAGCATAAAGCTTCCAGCGAACAATCTCCCATTGCATTTGATCCTTCCATACGCCCAAAGGAGTAGCAGATGGAGGAGGATCCAACATAAGCTTGAGATTGGCCCAAAGACGGATACCAGGCCAGGAAGACACCGCCATGGGGTTAAACGGCATACTAGAATCAACAAGCCCAAACAACGCCATAAGATCCATACGATCAGCCTACGATAACACACCCTGCAAACCCGTGACCATTCGCACAGTCCCATCACTCAAAGTTATCCGATGGGAGACGCCACCAGGAAGTGTTGTAGACCTCTCAACCGTATAACCCGTAATACTTCCATTGCCCAAAGGTAAGTCAGAATCGCTATCCGAAGCTGCATCAATTAAGTTCTCAGGATCACGTTTCTCAAAAGGAACTGATTTACCGCGGCGAACACGACGAGTAAGTTTCTGGCGAGTGGAACGTCTAGGTGTGGGGGCCGAAGGAGTGGATTCAACCTTCACCTGAACTTCAGCAACAGCAGGAGAAGCAGTAGAAGTAGACTCATGAACATGTCCACCTAAAGAACCACTAGGTGCTGCATCAGGAGTAGGATTAGGTTGTGTTGCAGGAACTAGTGGTGATGAAGATGGCACATCAGATGTAGCAGTAGTAGGTATGGGGGGATCAACAAACGTGCTTGCAGGAACATGGATGGTGGTAGTAGGAACAGGTGCGGTGGTGGAAGCATGAGTGGTGGTGGTCGTAACAAAGATGGTAGAAGCAGGACCAGCAGTAGAACCAATAGGAGCAACCAAGGGTGTAGTAGAAGGACCAACAGAAACAGCACCAGAACCAGAAGAACTACCATCAGAACCAGGAGTGGGTACAGACGAAGGAGCAGTTGAAGCAGCAGGCATAGAAGCAGTCACACCACGAGGATGGTAAATAAATCTTTCCGGAATGGGTTGGCTCTGACGCTTCACCATGTTCTCATAAAGGACCTTAAGCTCATCAAATGTCAGAGCTCGCACCCGATTCCAAGACCACGGAGCATTGAAATGAGCAGCAGATTGATATTTCACGTAACGTTGCATCTGCTGGCGCTGCTCAGTCCGAGAAAGAGGTCTGTTCCTTCGCTGTTTCTTGAGTTCTTCAGCAAGAGTCAACTGATGCTTACGCATCATCACCATAGCACGCGGAATACAATTGTGTTCATCAACATCATCACCCAACAGATCTTTAAACTGAGCATAATCCCGAGTGAGAACAGTCAACACTTGCATCCATTCACCATCAGTCCAGTGCATAGCATCATGCTGAATTTGCACACGCCTTCGCTCACGGAGCTCTTCCTCAGCAGCTCTATCCTCCTCATCAATCTCAGCCTGAACCCTACGAGCAGCCTCTTCACCAAGTCTGTCTTCTTCAAGCTGTCGACGAGAGCGCTTGCGGGTGGGAGATGGAGAATCAGTCATTGGAGCTTTTCCCTTCGGATCATGAGAGGGACCAGCATGAGAACCAGCAGCAGCATCAGAATCACCACCCATAGAAGGGGGAATAGCACTAGAAGAAGGAGCATTGGAGGACATTGGAGGACCAGGCAGATCATCATAAACTTTATCCGCAAAGGCAGCCTTTGCCAGCAACGTCAAGCCATCCTCAACATTCTCCGCGCCCTCATCCTCAGAATCTGAAAGAACCACATGCTTCTTGCGACGACGCTGTTGATTCTCCAATACCTTTATACGATCGGCCAGAGGAAGAACAAACTCCCTTGTGAGCTTCCGATGTTGGTTCAAGTCAGCTTCCAAACAAAGCATCCTCTCATGGTACCTGTGCATAAGATCTAGCAAAGATGTCAGTGTAGTAGGCTCCTCTGCCTGCCCACCAAGAGAACTTGGATCAGGGAAAGCATCACAGGAGCCCGAAGCAACATTGGGGTCAACGTGTGGAGAACAAGCAGCAAAGGGGATATCAGTCGAGTGTGGGGCAGGGCTAGGAGGTGGAGTCTCCACAAATGGAGACTAGTGTGGAACAGAGGAAGGACCAGCCTTGGAAGGGGATGGTTTTTCAACCACCACCTCCTCAACTAGCTCCTCCTCTACCACAGGAATGTCACCACCAGTAGGAGCCTCCTCCTCCTCCATGGGGTCATCATCTAACACAACCAACTCAGGAGCCTCCTCCTCCTGACCTATAGGACCCTGAGCCAACCCCATCATGGCTTGAGTCAGTGGCCTCCAATCCCCAGTAAACCCATTCATCATATTGTAATACACTTTCGCTGTTAGTTTAGATGGTACATGCTCAGCCCTATCACGTGGAATGCAAACAAGTATTTGTTGAATAAACCTAGGGTACATAAGAAATTTCTTCCTAGAACCAGCAGTTGACAAATTACTAACCATCCCCTCAAATAAATAATGGGAAAAGTTAAACACTCTACCCTGGGCTAAACATATAAGACCAGTAGCCAAAGGAGTAGGGAACGCATCCCAACTCCCCGACTTGGGACTCAGACAATGGATTAAATAGTGAACCAGAAGCTTCCACTGAGGGGAAAACCTATTCTTTTGGAAGTTATACTTCCCCCCATGTTCATAACCTATGGCAGCCATACCCTCTAATACTTCCGAATTGGGAAGTGATACAACACCCCCCTCATCCTGAAGATGAAGAGAAGAGCGAATAGATGCTTCAGTGACCACATAAGCACGTCCATCTATGGTAGCATGGAGTGCTCGTGGACGTCCAGCCACATTCACAAGCTCAGCAGACGCCCAAAATTGATGTACCACACTATCATATATGGTAGGACAAACAGTAAATGCAAACCTTAAGTTTGAAGCTTCAATAAACTCCAAGATATCAGCAAAATGTTCACGATTAGGACCATCACCCAGATAAGCAACCCGATTATGAGCAGGTTGATAAGCAAGAGCAACCATGGATCTTGATGAATGGATTGAAGAAGGATTTGGATTGGAATGAGAGGAGTAGAAGCGGTTTTTGTGTGTGTTTTAATTGTAATGAGTGTATGTTGACCATATAGGAAGAAAATAGTAACTGTTCATTGACCCCTATTAATGGGGGTTGCCCTTTCAAATTCAGCCATAATGGCATACTAACCACTTGCCCTTTTTAACATAAAAACTTACCCCCAATTTATTTGGTGAATTCAAACTTGTAAATATCAGTATTGGAAGCGTTGACCAAAAGTCAAAGTGCACAATAGTCGGACCAGGAGCAAAACGTGATTAAGAAAGGACAAAAGGAATGAACAGTAGCCAGACCAGTACCAGTACCAAGAGTCAAACACCAATAGACATGGAAGGATTTTAAACCACCAGAAGGCAACCAAGCATAACTAGAAGCTGACCAAAGAGGACCAGAAGCCAGACATATAAGGCCATATCCACCAGAAGAGAGCAAAAATCCTCCATCAGAAGTACCACACACCACCATAACCAAGAAATTATGTTGTTAAATGCTATGAAGACGTTAGACTGACCTAATATGTACACAAAGCCTCCCCTTAAGCTTTGCCTCCCCTCAATCCGAGACCTCACGGATTGATCATCCCAATATGAACCACCAAGTGGTTAAACCGAGGACCATCAAAAGCTTTAGTCAGCAAATCAGCAACATTGTCATCCGTATGCACTTTAAGAACCTGTATCAGCTTCTTCTCATTTGCATCGCGTATAAAGTGATGCCGAATCTCAATATGCTTCGTCCGCTGATGGAATACAGGATTCTTCACAATGCAAATAGTGCTTTGATTGTCAATAAAAATTTTGGTATTCATAAAATTGAACCCATAGTCCAACATCTGATTTTGGATCCATAAAACTTGACCACAGCAACTAGCAGCAGCTACATATTCAGCTTCTGTTGAAGAAGTAGCTACAATTGTCTGTTTCTTACATTGCCATGAAATAAGCCGACGACCCAAAACTTGACAACCACCAGTAGTAGACTTCCTATCATTATTAGCACCAGCATAATCACTATCACTGTATGCTTCAAGAACAAAGGGTGATTCTCTAGGATACCATAGACCCAATTTAGGTTGAGCCTTGATATACTTGAAAATCTTCTTCACTTCATTTAGGTTCGAAACCGTTGGAGTCACCTGGTGTATAGAACAAGCACTTACTGCAAACATAATGTCCGGACGTGATGCAGTCAAATACATGAGAGAGCCAATCATAGACCTGTACATATGAACATTTACCGGTGGATCTGGCTCATTCTTAAGTTTGAGTTTAGCAACTTCATACGGAGTTGCTGCTGGTCTAAGAGGATCCATGTCAAACTTCTGAAGAATCTCATGAACATACTTATCTTGACTGATGAAAATCCCATCCGATTGTTGCTTGACCTGAAGACCAAGGAAAAATGACAGTTCTCCCATGGCACTCATCTGAAATTCGCCTTTCATCAAGTGTTCAAACTCATCACACCACTCCTTCCTTGTAGAACCAAAGATAATGTCGTCCACATAAACCTGAACAAGAATAATATCCTTGGAGTTCCACCGAAGAAATAGTGTCTTGTCAATAGTACCTCTTCTATAGCCATTCTTCAACAAGAAAGTGGAGAGTCGCTCATACCAGGCTCTAGGAGCCTGATGTAACCCATAAAGAGCCTTGACCACCTTGTAGACTTTCTTGGGATGAAGTAGATCAACAAACCCCTTAGGTTGAGTAACATACACTTCCTCGTCAATTTTTCCATAGAGAAATGCACTCTTGACATCCATCTGGAACACCGTAAAGCCAACATACGAAGCAAAAGCCAAAAACAGACGAATGGCCTCAATCCTCGCAACAGGCGCAAAGACTTCAGTATAATCAATTCCCTCAATTTGAGTGTGTCCTTGTGCGACAAGCCTAGCTTTATTCCTGACAACAATTCCCCGTGCATCCTTCTTGTTATTGAGAATCCATTTGGTATTGATAGCTGTCTTCCCATCTGGTAAGTCAACCAGAACCCAAACATTCTGAAACAAGAATTGCTGCATTTCTTCCTGCATAGCCTCCACCCAACTTTGATCCTCAAGAGCATGAGAAACAGACCTAGGTTCCACCTGTGAAAGAAAACAAGCAAACAAACAGTGTTGAAAGTCCGTATGATTATTACGCTTTTGATCCTCAATATAGCCCACAAGAGCATGATGATCAGACGAGGCCTTCTGCTGCATTCTGTGTGTCTTGACGGTAGAACCAGGATCTCCAATAATTTGAGTGGTAGGATGGTCTTTATGTGGTTGCAACACTGGATTGGAAGAAACCTCCACTTCTGGTGCCAAGGTATTGAGATCACCAACAAACTCAGCATCATATGAAGCACTTTGGAAGATCCCGTCTACCGGTTGTTTATGTATATCATCGAGCTTGGTAGAAGACTTCTTTTCATGATTCCCCAAATCAGAAGGACTGGAGAAACGTGTATTGGAAGCAGACTCACTAGCCGGAGTACCAGTAGGGGAGTGACCAGCACTAGGAGTAGAAGCTGGAGTACTAGGAGCAACTTTGTCAGTAGGCGCAACCAAAGGAAACTCAAAACTACCTTGAGCCGCTGCTTTAGTAGCTTCTTGTTGTTGCTTGAGAAGAGTATCAAGAGCTGCTTGGGAGTCTTGTACATCCAATGGAGTTGCATCACTAGGAGGAGTAGGAGAAACCGTGGTGGAATAGGATGGAACCACAAAAATGTCATCCTCATCATCTGAATCAGAAAGACTAGAAGGAACACCAGTAATTGAAGTAGCAAACACTTGTGGTCCTGCATCATGGTTAGTTTTGAAACGAAAATATCCTAACGAATCACTAAGATAATCAAGATCAAAATACCATTCTGGACCTGTTCCTTGTATGTTTGTCTTCTCCTCAAAATACCTGAGATTAATAGTTTCAATTATCCGTTTGGCTTGAAGATTGTAGACGCGATACGCCCGAGAATGAGCTGAATATCCTACAATATATCCTTCATCAGCCTTGCCATCAAACTTCCCCAAATAGTCACTAGTATTCAGAATGGTGACTGGACACCCAAAAGGCTTCAAATGAGCAATATTCGGAAATTTGCCCGTGAGCAGCTCATAAGGTGTTTTCTTGTGTGGATTGGTAATAGACACCCTATTCAAAACATAACTTACAGTATTAACAGCTTCTGTCCAGAACATGGTCGGAAGCTTGGAATCGGCAAGCATAGTTCTTGCTGCTTCTATTAGTGTCCGGTTCTTTCTTTCTGCCACACCATTCTGTTGAGGAGTCCTAGCAGCACTATAATCTCTTTTGATGCCCTTAGCATTGCAAAGTGCGATGAGGTCTCTATTTTTAAACTCGGTTCCATTGTCGCATCGAATACCTTTAACTTTCTTGGACAACTGATTCTCTATTAAGGTAAGAAAATCTCGAAGAATTGAGTAGGTCTCACTTTTGGCAGCCATGAAAAACACCCACGCAAACCTGCTATAACCATCAGTTACCACCAAACAGACTTGCTTGTGGTCTATGCTTCTGATGGAAGTAGGACCAAATAAGTCCATGTGTAGAAGCTGCAATGGTTCAGTAATGAGACTTAAAGCAGTAATGGCCTTGAAGGATGCTTTGTGTTGTTTTCCTTTGCTACAAGCAACACAATTTATGTCATTTCTAAACGTCTTGGGAGGTAAACCAGAGACCAGATTCAAATTGGCAAGTTTGTGAATGGTCTTGAAGTTCACATGTCCCATCCTTCGGTGCCATTTTGTGGCTTCATCTTCCGAGGCTTTTGCAACCAGACATGCTAGTTGACCAGTAGGGTTGACTTCATTCAACTTGATGCTATATAGATTGTGTCTTCTAGGGATTCTGAGTAAAACTTGTGAGTCATCCGGAAGCTTAAAATCTTTGGAGAGCACAAGTGCATCAGTATCGGTGAAGAGTACAAACTGCTTCTTGTCACAAATCTGAGAGACCGATATCAAGTTGAAGTGTTGAAGTGCTTCCACATAGTAGACCTGCTCAAAATTTAGATTTGGAGTCTTTATCGTTCCTTTGCCAGTGATTCTGCCTTCACCTCCACCAAAATAGACCTTGCCCCCATAAAATGGTACAAAGTTAGAGAGAAGGCTTTTATTGCCAGTCATGCTCCTAGAGCAGCCGCTATCAACAATGCCTAGACTAGGATCCTGGTATGGAGTAACCTACAACAACAAGAGAATAACAATACAAAAGTTAGTGTCTTAAGGGGACCCAAACCTTTTCAGGTTTGAGCCTGCCTTGTGGATCATTAGAAGAATGCCGAGAAGATTGATGAGATCCACTATTGTTTCTTGGTTGTCTATGCATCATATGGGTATTGTTATTGAACCAAGAACAACCTGCTGAGGACTTAACAGCAGTTCCCAAATTTCCCAAGCCAAAATACGAGTGGTCAAACTGATGCGCATAGTTTGGATTATAATTTGGAAAATAATTGCTAGTTGTTTGGAATCCATTTTCTCTCCAATAATCAGACGTGAAAGGAGAGGATACTCTAGAAGTATGAAACATTGGAGCACTAGGATTAAGTCTTCTAGTAGCATATGGAGCAGCTCCTGGTGAACCAGGAGCAAGTAAAGCATGATTAACAGATGCATGTGTGTCATAATAATCACAATCTTTAATTAAATGAAAGGAACTGCCACAAACAAAACATGTTTTGAAAGACCTTTTATTAGAATGAGACTGTTTCATACTGCCTACTTTATTACACAGATTTCTAGGAAAAACATTCTTCCTAGGACTCAATAAACAAGGACCAGACACACTTGACTTGACAGCAACTTTTTCTTCACACTTCCTAGCACCAGTAGCAGCATGTTCATCCGACTTGGAACTCGTAGGTCTTGACTCTTCACTTGAACCATTAGATGCAGAGTCACCGGCTTTGTCACTGAAAGTACATGAGACAAAGTCGTTAGTATTAGTAGAACTTGTTGGGGACTCAAGCATCTGTGATCCATCCGAGTCATTATGCCATGAGGTGGGCATGAAAGTTCCAGTAAGAGGAGGAGGGACAGCATGCATTTCTGCTGCTGGTTTAAACCTATTGTAACTAGGTTTGCCCTCATCCTCTCTGTCGGCATCAAAGACGCTTGAGAAAGATAAATCAAATACATCTTCAGAATCAATATATTTTTCAAATCCTAAGCCTCTTTTAGTTCTGCCAGACATGCTACTATCAATTAATTTTGAAAGATTTTTAGGTGCCTTTTGCCATTTGTCAAATCTTAACATAGTAGCATCTAATTTAGCTTGCATCTCCTCTTTTTCTTTGATACTAGCATCTCTTTCAGTTTCTGTATATTTAAGCATATTTGTAGTGTTTTCTAAATCAATGCTTAGTATCCTGATTTTATCCTCATATGCACGTTGTGTATCTTGTAACCACTTCTTTTGTTGTTCCAATGTGTTTAATGAAGCTTTATAGGCTTGTACCTCTAAATAATACTTATCATTTTGATCATTTACTTCATTAAATTGGGACAACAGTTCTGTGTATTTATCATGACAACCAAGAGGACAATGTTGTACCTGAGGTGAGATGCCCATAAGAGCAAACTCTTCTGCTTCTTCTGCATCAGAGAGATTCCCAGCAATCATTGCCAACACATCAGTCGTGGATTCCGCTGATTCCAAAGTAGAAGCCTGATGATCATTCCAGTTGACCATAGAGTCAACAGATACCAATGCCTTCTTGTCATCTTTAACCTCCTGAACCTTGAAAGCGGAGTACCTGCTCTTCTCCTGATCATTCTTGATAGGGCACTCTCTTGCAAAGTGACCCTGTTTCTGGCAGTTATAGCAACGTACCTTGCTTCTATCGAATCTTGCTGGCTCCCGAGGGTTGTAATTAAACTTCCTTCCTGCTTTCTTCTCAAACTTGTGAACCCTAAGAGTAAGCATGGCCATCTGCCATTTAAGATTGATCTCATCCAGATCAAGCTTATCGATCTGTTTGAAGTCATCAAAAGCAAGTTGTTGTTCAGCAGTAACATCAGCCACAAAGAATGAAGAACAGCTTCTACCATACTACCAGACTTGGCAGTAGGATCAGGAGCAGAAGACATGGGACTAGAAGCATATGACATGGCACCAGTATGCTGAATAGTATGCTGGGGAGAAACAGTATTGCTCGGGCTACTTGCATATGACATGGGACTAGATGCCATAGAGCTCACAAAGGCTGAATTAGCAGGGGTGGGAAAAGAGTCACTAGGATATCCTCTCACATGAGGTTCGAAGGTTCTGAGCCTATGAAACAAATCATCAAAACTGAGATAATCAAGCCCACCTTTGGCTTTAAGAGAGATTACCACCTGGTTCCAAGAGTAGGGTAAGGCTTTAAGAAACCTTGCATTCACATCACCATCATCAGGATTGGACCTAAGTTGATTCAACTGGCTCAATATCTTCTGGAACCTATCATACCCTTGATTCAGACCTTCAGTTTCTGAGATTTTGAACTCTGTGAATTCATCTCTCAGCATGGACCTTCGCATTTTCTTTGACTCCTCATTTCCGCCAAACCTTGCTTTTATGCCATTCCAGATCTCTCTGGCATCATCCAAATGGTAGAAGTCACCCATGTGATCTTCAGGAAGAGATTGAAGCAAAATTGTTTTTGCTTTTACCTCCTTCTGAATAGCGATGATTTCCTCATGAGTTTTAGGGTCAAGAAGAGTAATATTACCGTTCTTGTCTCGTCCAGTAAGCTTTCTGCTGTTTCCATTCAGAATGATCTTCCAAAGATCTTGATCAGTGTTGGTGATCCACCATTCCATCTTCATTGCCCAGTTATCATATTCACCTTTCTTCAGAAGAGGGAATTTTCCATTCGTGTTGGAAACCGTAGCCAGGATCTGCTGAGGTTGCACAATTTTAGGAGTGCCTTCTTCTCCTGTTTGAGTAGAAGTTGAGTCAGACATGATAAACAGATTGTTAGTAATAAGAGAACTTGATTCTGCTTGTATAGAGACCCTCCCAGGCTCTGATACCACTTGTTGGGTCTACTAAATGTAGATCTTGCAGCCTGTCAGGACCGGTGAATGACTTCTGTAATCACAAGTCAAATCACAAAGAGACTCTATACACAATATGGATGTAGAATATAAATATAAACAAGAGAAACAGAATAACTATAAAGACTTGATCCTTTCTAAGGATTTCTAATATTGATAAAGACTAGAACTACGTTTTGTGAAGGTGTGTATAACCCTTCTGCCTAAGGTTCCTTTTATACTACAAGGAAACCCTAATACATCATTAATGAAAACGTGTAAAACTGATATGCATATCCTTTCCTAACATATCTCATACATATCCTAACAGAATTTTAAGTAACTAATAAAGTTTGACTTCGACTAGGACCAGGAGCAGGACTTGCTCCTACTACGACTAGGACCAGGAGGAACTACATACCTCCTAGTCTACCTATTACATATAACTATTACAATGGTCCTAACATCAAGCTTGTGTCAACTGGAAAGCAACAATGGTAATATTCTTAATGAATCAAACTTGTTACAGTAATTTGAATTGACGACTTTAATCAAGTTGATATTTATCTAATTGATTCACTCTTTACGTTCGTAGTCTTTCTTTGAGACGGTCGAGTAAAGAGAATGGATAGTACAGCCGCGAAACCCTGTCAATGAGGTTCTTAATTGAATCTACCTAATTACAGGTACGATATTTAATATCGTGTAACGGTCTTCACCAGCCGGAGGTAAAACGCTACCGATTTAGGAAGAATGTCAAAGCCATTCAGTCCGTGTCTATGTTTTGTCTCAAGAAGGTGACGTTACGGTGTACTCAGCAAAGTCAAAGATTCAAAACCACATTCTCATGCCCAAAGACATTCAACAATCAAGAAAGCTAAAGACTTCCGTAACTCTGATGATCGAAATCTTCTTTATCAATTAATGTAGAGGAATGACCTCTCTTTAAGGGAGTTTGTTAGCAAGCTTTCAAGATTGTGCAAAGTATGAGCATGTGGATAAAGACACAAGATCGCAAGATGGAAAAGACAAGTCAAGAATAATTTGAAGATCTCAAGATAAAAGAGAAAGTCAAAAGACAACGACAAAGGCTCAAAGATCACAACATGAAGGAACAACACCACTATTACACGTTCAAGACTCATTTATGATGAAATTTGATAATCTCCATTGGACTCCAAATATCAAAGAGGAATGACCTTACATTGGGGGAGATTGTTAGCCTCAAAATATTGAGTCAAACAAGAATGTTCGGTCATAGGTTTATATTGTAATATTTATTAGAACGTTGTAATAATTAGTTAAAATAGTCGTGACAATACGGGCTTGATGGTTAGCTTAAAAGGCCTCTTTTAAGGTACTAAGCATTTATTCAGGTACGACCCAAAACAATATAGTCCTTTAGAGAGTCCGCATGTGGGTGGACTATATAAGTACCCTCCTAACATGTTAGGAGGGTGGATGATCTCATTATTCTTAATCTAATTTCCCAAGTTAATCACCATCCTCTCTCTACTTTCTCTCACTAGTTTCTCTCTCTAAAATTCATATCTTTTCCATCTCATTTCTTTAATCTATCATCATATTATTAGGGACAACATAAGGTACAATACTAGTATTAGTGGCAGTATTTGGTACCTAAGAGATTGTATCAGCCCCATAAAGTGAAAGATTTGCCATAAGAGCTGCCTTTGCGGTATTGAGGTCATCACATTCTGAATCGTATACATCGAGATCATCGCATTGATATGCTGCATTGTTGGTAGAACTTGTTGTAAGTCCTTCAGTATCCGCAACTCCTGGATCTGCTAGAAATGCTAACCCCTCTTCATCGAGCTCTCGACCTTGTGCTTGAGCATTAACCAAGTAAATCTTTTCTTGAAACCAGGTACCATCCCTCTTCCTCTTTGGCTGCTTACACTCCCGAGCCATATGTCCTTCCCCTTTGCAGTTATAGCAAATGATCATCTTCACTTTGCCAGTATTGTTTCCTCTTGGAGCAGTGTTGAATGGGCGTACAACAGTATTGGATGAACTTGGTCTCCCCTGAAGTGGTTGCACAGTAACTCTACCATCTTGGATTGTTGTAGAATATTGATAATCTTGTTAATCTATGAAGTGGGTTGAAGATTTTTAGAGAGAGAAACTAGTGAGAGAAAGTGAGAGAGAACTATGTGTTTTTATTCAAATGAGAAAATAGAATGATCAACAACCAACCCCTTTCCATGGTGGAAAGGGGTATTTATATCCAAGGCCACTATTGGGCTTGGGCCGACCCATGACAAGCCCATGGGTCGGTTTCTTACTTAACTAAATAAGTACTCATTAACTACGAGCTATTACAACATTAATAATATTGTGGAGTGACCGATACTTCTAATATACGTTAAAACGTATTTCTAACAATCTCCCCCTAAGGGAGGTCACTCCACGTTACAAAGTTCTAAACCTAGCATACTATACTAAGTCTTCGTTCTTCAGCTCGTAGTCTTTTCTTCTTTCTTTTTGTTGTGAATATGTTGATTTGATCTTTTAGGCTTTGGCTTGAGAGCATTGTTCTTTTGGCCTTTCACGTGCGATCTTTGCCTTCTTGTGAATCTTGCCTCCTTGTGACTCCATGTTCCACACACTTATGTCTTTTTGTTGAATTCTCGAAAGCTTCAGAGTTTGGTACAGCGGAAGACTTCATTTTGCACTTTCTTGAATTCTGCTGAACTTTGATGCAGAAAAACATAAGCATGTGGGAACGACTTCAGCAGGTACACCGCAACGCCACCGTCTTCAACTGGTACACAACAACGCCACCGTCTTCAACAGGTACACAACAACGCCACCGTCTTTAACAAGTACACAGCAACGACACGAATAAAATGGCTTTGACATTTTATTCTAATTCGGTAGCATTTTACCTCCGGTCGGTGAAGACCTTTGGACGATATTAGATATCGTACCCGTGACGGATAGTTTCAATTAAGTAACTTCCTGACAGGATTTCGCGGGTAAACCCGTTCTCTTTATTCGACCGTCCAAAGCTGACTGCGAACATAAAGAGTGAATCATTTGGATTAAAAAAATCCTTATGATTGAAGCCGTCAATTCATGAAACCTGGAACACGTGAATTTCAATTAAGATATTCACCATCGTTGCTTTCCAGTTGTCACAAACTTGATTCAAATTGAATCTTGCTTGTTACCTACCAAGTGCTGTTTGATGTTAACACTAGAAGGATTTCCACTCGTCACTGTGAACACTAAAGAGTGTCACTCTGAGTGTTCTGGCAAGATCATATGATAATGCGTAGAGGCCTGGAACGAGTTTAAGTTCAATTAAGAATTAAACTACTGTTTCTTTCCAGTTTTTCACAAGATTGGTTCTTAAAGAACCGCACGTGTAACCTACCATGAGCTTGTTTGATGTTGGCTCAAGCCGGATTTCCATCTTCATTGTAATACTTGCGTATTACTCGGATGTTCTGGCAATATTACAAGAATACTGCGTATGACTCATAAAAATCTCTTACTTTTCACAGTGTGTGAGAAAGCAAGGAATAAATGGAAAGTGTCCTAATGAGACTTTTGATGATCTCGTGGTTCTAGACTCGATAGTGCGTTTTGATTTAGTGAGCGATGGCTGGAGAGGAGTGCCACCTTTTCAATATCAGTCTATTCGGAGTGAATAAACCATGATTGTAGGAGCACCAGACTCCTTTTCAACACTTGCTGAAACAGGGATGGATGTCTCCTTCGAAGTAGAATACCGTTCAGGTGATCCAAACTCATCAATATCCTCTGGCTCCTCGTACTCTTCTTCAATATTTATCTGTGCACCCGAACCACTACCGCCCGTGTCTCTCCTACTCTTTTCAATAGCTATCTTCATTAATTTTCTCTCAGCCTTGTCAAGAGTAGGATCATCAACATCTTCTTCGTCGCGGAGAACTAACTCATCAGCCGTACCCTTTCCCTTCTTAGCCTCAGTCTTCTTCTTCTTGGTTTCGGGTTCAGATAAAGCAGCTGGTTGCTTACGTTTACCTTTACTCTTGACCGTAGTAGACGAGTCTTCTCCTGTCTGAAGGCTTGCTTTTAGCTTCTTGATTTCTAGTAGCAGTAGTTTGTAATCAGCAGAAGCTTTAATTTTATCCGTCAGAAGATAATCGGGAATAGGACCAGGAATAATAGCACCAGATGGTCCTTCATGCCTTAGATCCACAGTGTGACCAGCCTCTTCAGTGTGATGACGACTTGCTGCACGCTTATCAATAGTAACATCATTCTTCATAAAATAATTAATTATAAGCTTGATAAACCGAGGATAAGGAAAGAAATTAGTCTTCAGCTTCTTGTTTTGGAAGAGTTGAAAGGTAAATTCTTCCCACAACAATAATGCATAATCTGCATTTGACCCTTTGTACATTCCATGGAAGATGTTCATAATTGGACTACGCACAACATCATGCCCAGATGTTTTGGGTGTAAGACATCTACTGAGAATACCCAAGATTGCTCTCCAAGGTTGACCTACTTTAGCGGTGGTAAAATCAGACACAACTCGTATGTCAGGACATCCAAGAGCCTCGAACATCTCCATGAGTTCGTCTTTGGTAGGATCCCTTGAAAATGACATACCTTTGGGTGTATCCTGTATTCCAAATATCTTGCGGAAGTCTGAAACTGTGAGTGTCTGCTGCTTGTTGTCGAGAGTGAAGGTGATCTTGTTTGAAGTACTTTCCTTGGTAGCCCAGAACTCATACATGTAATCATATGGCACCGAGGTAGTACTCCTTAAAGCATTCTTGAAGTGAGAGTGATCAAGGATTGCTATGGCGACTTTAAATCCATGGTGAGTGGATTTTGAAACTTGCTTCAGCCGGTAATTGTTTGGTATGAACTTGAGGGTTCTTGCTTCAGCAATTGCGGCTGCTCTAGCATCTTGGAGTGCTTGTACTGTTGGATTAGTCATCGTGTCTGCTTAAGATAAGACATAAAAGGTTGATGCACAAAATATATATATATATGTATCAATAAGACTTTTAAGCATAACACATTTCAACAAGTAATTATAACAGGCAAACAACTATCAATCCAACAACTCTTCATTCGGAACTCTTCATTCGGAACTCCTTCTTTCGGAAGTCCTTCATTCAGAACTCTTCATTCGGAAGTCCTTCATTCGGAACTCTTCATTCGGAAGTTCATCCGGAACTCTTCATTCGGAAGTTCATCCGGAACTTCTTCATTCGGAAGTTCATCCGGAACTTCTTCATTCGGAAGTTCATCCGGAACTTCTTCATTCGGAAGTTCATCCGGAACTTCTTCATTCGGAAGTTCATTCGGAAGTTCATCCGGAACTTCTTCATTCGGAAGTTCATTCGGAACTTCTTCATTCGAAAGTTCACTCGGAACTTCTTCATTCGGAAGTTCACTCGGAACTTCTTCATTCGGAATTTCACTCGGAACTTCTTCATTCGGAAGTTCACTCGGAACTTCTTCATTCGGAAGTTCACTCGGAACTTCTTCATTCGGAAGTTCACTCGGAACTTCTTCATTCGGAAGTTCATTCGGAACTTCTTCATTCGGAAGTTCATTCGAAACTTCTTCATTCGGAAGTTCATTCGGAACTTCTTCATTCGGAAAGTTCACTCGGAACTTCCTTCATTTGGAAGTTCATAATCCTTGTTCATCCGGAAGTTCTAAACCCACCCTATTAATGATTATTCTAGGCGCGATTGTGAGTTTTAAGGCATGCTAAGGCAACAAAACATCTTTCTAAGGATATTCCGAGTAAAACCCACCTAAAACCCTAGTCAATTAATCCCTAATTTAGGCAAACGCACCCTAATGTGATAATCTTGATTACCCGAATCAATTAACTTGATTAAATGATGAATTAGACGAATTATAAATTAAAGATTCGATGTTTGTACCTTTTAGATCGAATGAAACAGATTGGATGATTAACAACGAGAGATTGTGAAAGCTTGTGTGTGTTGTAAGTGTGTGTTAATGGCGGCAGAAAGAAGATAGAAACTAGAAAAAGAAAAAACGGGGAAGGGGATTTGACTAAGTCAATTTTTCAACAAAATTCACCCCTTGTCACATTTAACCCTAAACTTTACTTTTCTTTTCCTTTTTAGTTAATAACTTCGTTTAGGCTAACATCCGTTTAATCACTTAACAATCGTTAGTCTATCTCATTGTAATAACTATTCTAACCCTCACACAACTTAAGCAACGCATCCTATTAGCAAATCACCGAGATCTAAAGCAAGTCCTATTCTAAAGCAAGACCACTCATTAACCATTAATTTTCCTCAAACACTTTTGAAAATTGTTTTGATGACGAAGACGATTTAATATTTTCTTCCCCTTAAACGATGACCCATTTTCTATTTAAAGAGCTGTAGTCATTTTGTAAAGAGTCAAATATTGATGAAAACATTTCCAATTAATGTCTTGAAAAGATTGATTCATGGTGGCAATAAGATTTCTCTTATTTAGACAAATTAATGCACTGAGACGTACACTAACTCGTGTTAGACCAAGTTGTAAAGTAAACTTGATCCCTTTGCATGATTTGGCTTGTAAATCATGCCCGAGAAAATTAATTCCCGTTGTGAGCCAACGTTTTCCAAGGAAATACGTGACTTTAATGCGAAAACCGGGTTGCAGTCTGAAATAACTACAAGCCATAATGGGCATGTTTTAAAAATGTACAACTTTTATACGGACTCTATTTATGGCGCCGTGTCAATATTGATCGACATTTCTAAAGCCGTAAATATTACCGTACTAAAAGACATGCCCGATTTAAAAAACAAAAAATATTTTTGGTTTTTCTTGATTTTAGAATTTTTATGCTTTTTCTAGGTTTTATATTTTTTATGGTTTTTCTTGGTTTTATATTTTTGTATTTTTCTTTTTGTGGTTTATATATATACGATAATATACATGATCACGAACAAAGGATACGCCTGAATAGTTTACCACCACTATTCAGCTGATTCTTCTGCCAATTCTCTGAGAGTCGCTGGAGTGAATGATTTCATGCCAAGCTTGTCGATCAAAAACTCGATTCGTCCTCGATCTAAGGCTTTGGTGAACATATCTGCCAGCTGATACTCAGTGGTGACAAAATACAGCTCGATCACTCCGTTCTCCACATGCTCTTTAATGAAATGGTAGCGAATGTCTATGTGCTTGGCCCGGGAGTGTTGAACATAGTTGCAGCAAAGGGCAATGGCGCTCTTGTTGTCACAATACATCGGGATTTTGTTGAATCCTAAACCGTAGTCAGTTAATTGTGATCTCATCCAAAGGACTTGAGCACAACAACCGGACATGGCGATGTATTCAGCCTCCGTGCTAGAAATTGCAGCGCTTTTCTGCCTTTTTGAAGACCAAATGATCAATCTGTCTCCAAGGAGTTGCACAGATCCAGAAGTGCTACGCCTCGTGTCTTGACACCCAGCATGATCGGCATCTGCGTATGATATTAAAGCAATGGAGGAATCTTTCGGATACCATAGACCACGATGAAGTGTTCCTTTGAGATACCGAAAGATCCTTTTAACAACATGTAGGTGCTTTTCGGTAGGCCGAGCCTGATACCGGGCACACATGCATACAGCAAATTGCAAATCAGGCCTGCTAGCAGTCAGATAGAGAAGGGTGCCGATCATCCCACGATAAAGTTTTGGATCGACAATAGTCCCATTCCTATCTTCATCTAACTTGGATTTCTCCACCTTTGGAGTGTCCACGGGGTCACAATTTTCAAAGTTATATTTCTTTAAAGATTCTAGAGCATATTTGGATTGATTAATAAAGATGCCTCTGGGATTCTGAGAAATTTGTAATCCTAAGAAAAATGAAATTTTTCCCATCATTGACATCTAAAAGCGTGTGGACATTATCTTCTCAAAGCGTTTTGACAATTCTATGTTAGAGGCAGCAAATATTATATCATCAACATAAATTTGTACTAGTATCATGTCGTTGTCCTCCTTTAGAGTGAATAGAGTGGGGTCCACCTTGCCTTTGGAGAAGCCTTCCGAAATGAGATATGTTGAAAGGAGATCATACCACGCGCGTGGAGCTTGTTTCAACCCATAGAGAGCCTTCTTAAGCTTGTACACATGATTAGGAAACTCCGTGCTAACAAACCCATCCGGCTGACTAACATAGACTTCTTCCCTTAGTTCACCATTCAAAAATGCGGTCTTCACATCCATTTGATAGACGATCATGTTCATATGAGCAGCATACGCAAGGAATAGTCTAATAGCCTCCAATCTTGCAACAGGTGCAAAAGATTCTTCAAAGTCGATACCCAAGGCTTGTTTGTATCCTCTAGCAACCAATCTAGCCTTATTCTTCAAGACTGCACCCATCTCAGCGAGTTTAACCTTATAAACCCACAACAAAGTAAGGATATTTACCTTTTCAGGGAGAGGAACTAATTCCCATACTTCAAGTCTTTGGAATTCATTTAGTTCCTCTTGCATGGCTTCAGTCCAAGATGATTGAGTCATAGCCTGTTGCCAATTCTTAGGTTCAACTTCGGAGAGAAATGCATCAAAATAGCAATAGAGTGCACTCTCTTGTAATTGATGGCGTGTAGAGACTGGTCGATCGAGACTTCCAATGACATTCCTAATTGGGTGATCTTTTGTCCATTTGGTGCTATGTTTTTCAATCCGTGGTGGTCTGGAATGAATAATTGAAGGAGCTTCTTCTGAGGTAGACGCGGCTGAAGGGTTTTCAAGTATCGGTACACCAAAGAAAGGAAGCTCTTGTAGGTGAGCATATTCCAAATCGTGATCAATAGAATCCTCTTCAACATCATTAGGCACAAGTAAGGGTGACGATTCAGGTGTAGTTTGAGAATTACTTGGTAGAGGTGCATCCGGTTCAATGTTAATTGAAGATGCATTAGATAAAGCTTCATTAGCTTGAGCAACAACTTCAGGTATTGGAGCTATCACTACAGGTGCTGGAACTTCATCATTTGGGGGATCAAAGAATTCATCAAACAACGGTTGAAACAGTTTATCCCACTTGGGCCTTGTAGGTGGTAAAAATGATGTAGAAGTAGGATTATTGGGAACTAATCCGGAACTGATAGCACCGGTTCCCATCTCATGAAGCGCGGGTTCAGAGCTGCGTTGCTCAGAAGCCATCACTGTCAGCTCATCAAAATCTGCGTCCATAGTTTCTACTATCTTACCAAGACGACGGTTGTAAATTCGGTATGCTTTCTTGGAGGGTGAGTAACCAATGAAAATACCTATATCGGCTTTCGGTTGAAGTTTGCCCAAGTTCTCACTATTAATGTTTGGATAACCAAGAGCACCAAACACATGAAAGAATGAAACATCGGGTTTACGATCATGTAGAAGCTCGTAAGGTGTTTTTCCATGGCGTTTCCGAATGATAGAGCGGTTTTGGGTGAAACATGCAGTAGATACAGCTTCTGCCCAAAAGAACAAAGGAGCGTTCGCATAAATCAGCGTAGTCCTAGCAGCTTCCATAAGCGTATGATTCCGTCTTTCAACGACACCGTTTTGTTGTGGAGTACGTGCAGCGGATGTTTCATGTGAGATACCAACTTCTTCATAGTAATCACGAAGAGTCTGGTTGACGAACTCTGTTCCATTGTCTGTACGGATACGGCGGACAGTAGTATTTAAACGTACCTGAATGAATTTCAGAAAAGTGATGATAGCCTTCGGTGCTTCATCCTTTGTACGTAGAAATCTAACCCATGTAAACCTGGAGAAATCATCCACAATAACCAGAATGAATTTCTTACTGCTCACACTTTCAGTTCTCATTGGCCCACAAAGATCCATATGCAAAAGATGAAGTTTTTCTTGATTGGTGTCTTCAGCTTTGGGCTTGTATGATTTCTTGGTACTTTTCCCCCTTGAACACGCGGAACATAAATGGTCCTTGTGAAATTTGAGCTTTGGAAGACCACGAACTAATTCGTTTTTAGCCAGATGATTAATACCATCAAAGTTGAGATGAGATAATCTGCGATGCCATAACCATGACTTGGTCTTAGATGCTTTAGAGAGAAGACATACAGGAGAGGCGGCCATCATGTCTTGTAAGGACAAAGTATAAAGATTTGCACCACGAGACCCCTTCAACAAATCTTTTCCTTCCAAGTTGCGGATGAAACAAGTATGTTGTCGGAAAGCAACCTCTAGGTTGGAATCACAAAACTGTCCTACTGAAAATAAATTATGACCAAGACCTTCTACATAGTATACCCTTGAAATCGTAACGTCTCCAATCTGATATTCACCATACCCCATTATCTTTGCAATATGATCATTACCAAATTTAACCGTTCCAAGAAACTTGCTGACGAAATTTCGGAGCATCGAGCGATCTCCGGTCATATGCTTTGAACAACCGGAGTCCAAATACCAGAGGATGATTTGGACAACCTGAAAATATCACCAGACGAGGACAATGTATAGGTTTCGGAATCTGAATGTTCCTTGTTATTAGCAGGTACAGATTTAATAATCTTAGATTTGCTAACTATAAGTTTCTTAGATTTCCTAGCCTTCTTCCTAGTTTGTGGTGTAGATTCTAGTTGGCTTAAATCCTGAGGTATTTCTTCACTGATAGGCACTATAGTGGGGGCTGACCTAATTAAAGGGCGCAGTTTCCATACTGTAGTGCTAGTGTTCCTAACTAAAGGACGCTGAGACCTAACCTCAATGGATGCATTCCTAGTTAAAGGGCACATTTTTCCATCTAATGTAAAGGTCCTACCAGTGAGACGCCATTGCCATCCAACTTGGGTACGAGTTCGCCCAGTTGGCTTCCATTCAAGATTATTCCTAATGGCATTCATTTCATTCACATGATCAATAAGACACAAATCATGACGTTGGGAAAACATGCACTCATTATAATTCCAACAACTCAAATTAGAATTCACAAATGGTTTAGGCTTCTGCGCAGGCGTAGAGCTTTTAGTCTTAGCAACATGATTCTTTTTATTTAAATCTGACATAACATTCTTATGGTGAGCTTCTACTTTCTTCTTGTTGGTACTACTAGTGGAGGGCTTGATCTTATCTTTCTTGAGTGGCGATCCTTTAGCCTTAGTAGACTCTTTTACTCCTGTAGAAGGCAAAGTGGGAACATTAGCAACAGATTTTTAAGGTGCCTTACTTGATGGTGCCAATGACGGTTTTGCTCCTGGGGTCTTATTGAATGGAGTTACAGCAATGGGTCGATTAATGAGTAGTGCAGAACCTGGTTTACCTATGTATTGCAAATATGCTAAGCAATATTGAACTCGCTTAATATATTCATGAGCTGAATAAAAGTAACTGCTTGAGGGATCTAACGCATATAAATCATCTAAGATATCCCTAACAAGATCTACATGCTTAATTGCATTCCTCATATAATCATCGTAGGTAACCGGGTTTCTCTTATGGAGCGGGTTCTTATAAAGCACTACTGACTTGGTTGTTGGAGCACTAGAGGACGGTGCAGAGTTGGTAGCTAAGTTATTAACAGCTTCTTGTCGGGTGAGAAGAAGTGTCTCCTTTAACTCGGCCAAAACCATGTTTTTGTCAATGAGCTGGATATTTAAGTCAGAGATTTCCTCACATTTTTGGTTCAATTGTTCAACATAAGATTGTTGCTGTGCCGCATTAAAAGCGAAGCGTTCTTCTAGTGAACCATAAAGTTTGGACATTCCCTGTCTTGCACGATCCATCTCCCCTATAATAGACGAAAGTCTAATTTCTATGTCCTTGTTTTTAGACTCTGCAGCCTCTAGTTCCAATTTTAGTGTTTCATTTGATGACACATCTCTCTTTAATCTCATAATCTCTTCCTCTAATGCATTAACTATTGCAATCATCTTGTCACTCGTCTCAACACTGTTTTCACAACCATTTGTTATCAAAAGATCCTCATTTTGAGTTTGTTGTTCTAATTCTAAAGATATACAATGTTGTTCAAGTTGATTAAAACGTTTTGAAAGTAAATTGTAAGAATCTGGAAGCTTTAAAAATTCAGCGTTAGATTCGTGACAAGAATGATTATCTACCTCATTTACAGTATCAGCAACATTTACAGAGAGATCACACACATCATCAGATATATTCACAGCATCACAGTTAATCATAGCGGATGTAAGCTCATTCGAATAATTAACATTCACAGTAGTAAGCACATCACACGAAATTACTTGGGACAAGAATCGGTCATATTCGGATAAAATCTTTTCCTTTTCAGTTAATTGTAGTTCGTAAGCGGTGTCCATTTCATAAAACACTTTTTGAACTTCTGCAATTTCAAACTCAAGATTTTCCGAAAGAGATGCAAAACTTCCTTTTAGACTTTCGACAAACGGATTGATCTCATTCTTAAACACCTCGTTCATGTGTTCGAAAGCCCATTCTCCGGCGTTTAGGCCATTTGAAGTCGTACATTCCAAAATGACCTTGTCAAAACTAGCAAAGTATTGATTAATCTCTTGCAAGTTTAACCATACAGTGCTAACAGGTGGAAGATCCTTTGGAATTTCCTTAGGTCCTTCCATTTTGACAAGTGTAGGAAGTGTACTAGGGTTTTCTTCATTTAACATGTAGGTTGGTGCTGTGATGAGATCTTTATCCATATGGAAGCGAATTCTAAAATCCGTTTTTGCAAGCTCCTGATTCATTTTAAAATAATCACACTCGGGATATTTTGCGAAGTTATATGACCGATTCTCATCAACTAGATCCTTATTTGTGCGATCATCGAAAATAACAATCGGGTCTAAGACCAATCCTAATTGGGTTGCATTATAAAGTCTTGGACTATGGCTAAAAGCTTGTTTTGCATACCGTGGGTTAGGGGGAAGGCCTTTTTGACGTGATAAGTTAAATTCTCTAAACGAAGCATCAAATAAGTGCACTAGTTGAGAGGCAACGTATTGTCTTAAAAGCAAATAATCTAGACTTCTAATCTTATTAGCCGCATTAATTTCCATTTCATTCTTCTTAGACTCGAGTAATTCAAAATCAGTTTGAAGTTTTTGAAAATTAGTGACCACTAACTCTTTTTATTTAAGTTCGTTAGAAAGATCTGCTCTTAAGGTTTCAATTTCTTGCAAATGACCCATTTGTTTGTTTCGAAAATGATCATATTCGGGATTTGTTAGAACACTAGACGAAGGAACTAATTCCAAAGTTTGAACTTTCTCGTTGCACAAGGCAAGCTCATCAGACAAATTCTTATTCTTAGCTAGGGTTTCTAAGAGTGCAACATTCATTTGGCTAAGTAATGTAGCAGGAACCATGACCAAATCTTGTTGAGCAGGAGTATGCGTATGGGAAATGGCTCCCGGTTGTGATTCACTCAAAGTCTGGGGACTTACATTAATATTACTATCATTGATTGTCTCCTCATTTGAAAGACTCACCACCGAAGACTCATTCGAATCAGCACTCTCTTGCACAACTTGATGTGGTTGAATACTAGTATCAGTGGTATTATCAGTAGTATTATTGAGTACCTCAGATATTTTTTCTGGCCCTAATCTAGAGATAGTTGCCATAAGAGCTGCCTGTACAGATTGAAGTTCATCACAGTCTGAATCATAAGCATCAAGATCATCTGCTTGGTATGCTGCATTCTGTGTAGTGACAACGTCTTGTTCAGCAATCCCTGGATCAGCAAGAAATGCAAGCTCCTCTTCATCAAGTTCCCTTCCTTGTGCTTGAGCGTTTACTAGATAAATCTTCTCTGCAAACCATTAACCATCCCTTCTCCTCTTGGGTTTTTTGCAATCCCTGGACATGTGACCTTCTTCCTTACAGTTGTAGCATGTAATCATTCTCAACTTGCCTGTGGAATTAGCCCGTGGAGGAGTGTTGACCATTGGAGCAGGATTGATCGTGCGTGCATTGGTGGTTGATGTAGTAGGTCTCCCCTGATAAGGTTGAATAGGTTGAACCATTACCCTGCAATTCTCAATAGTAGCTTGTTGGCGAGAATTAGATGAATTCCTCAACTGATTGTTAGTAGGAGCTGGTCCTCTAAATCCTCGTTTGCTTAAAGTCCTTGTGAGATAAGCAGACATAGTGGCTAACACTTCAACTGGGTCAGTTCCGTGTTTGAATTCAGGAATGGGGACTTCATCATTATCACAATACAGTGCTTGGTCTTGTTGAGCTGCATAAGCACTAGAAGGAATACTCATGTGGTCAGAGTAGCTTGATGGATATGCTGCATTCTCTTGATAAGAAGAATATGAAGACTGAGCATAAGGTGCAATGCTTGCTGGGTGAGGTTGTGAAGCATATTGTGATGAAGGTGCATTAAACCGATATTGTTGCTGATGTGAGGTGGGTGGTTGCGGTAGAATCGAATATTGGGGGAAGCTTGGAGTCAGGTACGATGATGGGTGATAAGCTTGGTGTCCCATTATATAAGGAGTGTTGTTGTAGGACAAGCTTGGTTGATTTGCCATCAAAGCTAAAGAATCAGGGTACATACCTCGAGGTGAACAGTGCATGATCACGTGTTTCTCATGCTGCTGAAGAAAAGCATAGAGTTGATCCAAATTGCACTTATGCAAATCCCTGGTTAACTTAACATCGGTAATATACTCACCCCATTCAGCTTGAGGTAAAGTATTCAAAAACTTGGTGTTAACCTGGAATGGAGCAATCAGGAGATTGTATACATTCAGATCATTCATGAGAGTAGTGAATCTGAAGTAATAGTCGTGAAGCGTTTCCCCTGGGCTGTACGTGAATCTATCAAACAGATCATACAACTGACATTCCCTTTCCTGTTTGGTAAGAGACGTACCTTGTAGCAACACCTTTAGACGTTCCCATAAATCCTTTGCCACCGTATATTGACTGACCATTCGATAGATGTCATGTGGAAGAGCTTGGAGAATGGTTTGAAGAGCCTTTTCGTCTGCATCGGCAACGAGTTGTTGAGCTGGTGTAAGTTCTTCAAATTCTCGTGGTCGAGTCACATTGTTAACCACGATGGTACCATAATCAAGTGGACCATTAAGAATTGACTTGACCATAAGCCTCCCATATGTCGGTTTTCCCTTAATGTATGACATCATACGGCCTTGCCATGCTTCAAAGACTTCTTTAATGAGAATTGGAGGGCGATTATCTGTTCCCGTAATGACGGAAATGTCCGTAAGTGATGTCATCTGAGGCATTAATGAATTCGGATTCATTTTTTTCACTTCAAAGAGACAAAGATTATCGGTTGATGGAGCAGTGAAGTAAAGTTTGTGAGTTGTGTTGAGTTTTTGTTGTAAGAAACCAAGATTTAATCCTCTAAAAAATCGTCGAAAAAACAAGTAAAATATCCCTTGATCCGGAAGTTTTGTTGATTCGGAAGTGTTGATTCGGAAGATTTTGGCTCGGAACTCCTTGATCCGGAACTTTTGGTTTGGAAGATTTGATCCGGAACTTTCCTTGATCCGGAACTTTTGGTTCGGAACTTTTTGATTCGGAACTTTGTCTTGATCCGGAACTTTCCTTGATCCGGAACATTCCTTGATCCGGAACTTTTGGTTCGGAACTTTTTGATTCGGAACTTTGTCTTGATCCGGAACTTTCCTTGATCCGGAACTTTCCTTGATCCGGAACTTTTGGTTCTGAACTTTTTGATCCGGAACTTTGTCTTGATCCAGAACTTTCCTTGATCCGGAACTTTCCTTGATCCGGAACTTTTGGTTCGGAACTTTTTGATCCGGAACTTTTGTTGATCCGGAACTTTTTGGTTCGAAACTTTACTGGGAACAAAAGGTTGTTCGAGTAACAGTCGACTATAAATATGAAGAAACAAACCCAGATTTTTACCAAATAACCCAAAAAGTTTTGTGATTTCTACTAAAATAAGTAAAAACTAATACTTATCTACTAATCCCAATCACAAAATCACCAAAAACTCCAAGAATCAAGATGGATCTTCTTAAAGAACACTAATACAATTAAAAACTAAATAACAACACAAATCATTACCTTAAATCACCCCATAGCTCTGATACCAAATGTAGAATATTGATAATCTTGTTAATCTATGAAGTGGGTTAAAGATTTCTAGAGAGAGAAACTAGTGAGAGAAAGTGAGAGAGAACTGTGTGTTTTTATTCAAATGAGAAAATAGAATGATCAACAACCAACCCCTTTCCATGGTGGAAAGGGGTATTTATATCCAAGGCCACTATTGGGCTTGGGCCGACCCATGACAAGCCCATGGGTCGGTTTCTTACTTAACTAAATAAGTACTCATTAACTACGAGCTATTACAACACTAATAATATTGTGGAGTGACCGATACTTCTAATATACGTTAAAACGTATTTCTAACAATTGTTGCTTGTTGACGAGAATTAGAAGAGGTTCTCAACTGATTGTTTGTTGGAGATGGTCCTCTATAACCTATTTTGTTCAACGTTTGAGTTAATGTAGGCAGACATTTGTGCTAGTACATCAGTAGGATTATCCCCTTGTCTGAACTCAGGAACTGGAACCTCATCATCGCAGTAGAAAATTGGTGTTGGTGGAGCGACATACACACTTAAAGGAGTACTGACATGTTGTAAATAGTGGGGTTGAGGAACTTCATGTTGCTGGTATGTGACAGTTGAATTTGTTGGTGGTTGATAAAGAGAGTATGGTTGTTGTGCACGTTGTGATGATAATGTTGGTTGCTGATATTGTTGATGATATGATGTAGGTGGTTGTAGTAGTATCGAATACTGAGGAAAGCTTGGAGTTTGGTACAAGGGCTGATATGAAGATTGTCGTCCCATAGCATTCGAAGTGTTGTTATATGACATAGTTGGATGATTTTCCATTAACGCCAATGGTTAGGAGTAAGTTCCTTGAGACATACGTTTCTGGAGCACATGCTTCTCGTGTTGCTGCAAGAAAGCATACAGTTGATCTAAATTAGATTTGTGCAAATCCTGAATCAATTTGACATCAGTGACATATTGGCTCCACTCTGGGGGTAACGTGTTCAAGAACTTGGTGTTGATTTGAAACTGAGCAATCGTGAGATATACACATTCAAATCATTCATCAAAATAGTGAAGCGCCAGTAGTAATCATGAAGTGTTTCCCATGGAATGTATGAGAACATATCAAATAAGTCATAGAGTTGACACTCTTGTTCCTGCTTGGAAAGGGAAGTCCCTTGTAACAAAACCGTTAAGCGATCCCAAAGCTCCTTTGTTACCTTGTGTTTGCTTACCATACGATAAATATCAGGTGGAAGAGCTTGAAGTATGGTATGAACGGCCTTCTCATTTGCATCAGCAATGATTTGGTTGGCAGCCGTTAATTCATGAAATAGCCTTGGTCGAGACACGTTGTCTATAGTAACTTCTCCCCAATCGAGTGGATCTTGCTCAATGGATTGAACAATATGTCTTCCACTGGGTCTTCCCATAATATAAGACATCATGCGACCTTGCCATGCTTCAAAAATCTCTTTGATAAGCAACGGTGGACGGGTATCGCTACCCGAGATGATAGAGAGATCAGTAAGCGATGTCATGGTCGCCATTAATGAATGAGGATTCATTTTTGATCACTTGAAGGAAAAAGATTATCTTTTGATCGAGCAATGATGTAAGGTTGTGAAAAGTGTTGTTGTTGATGCTTAGTTTTTGTGTTGGTGAAGAAATGTTAAAATCCTCTAAAAATCTTTGAAAAATCTTCTCAGTTAAACAAATCAGAAAAATCTTCACTTTCCCAATAAAGCACTATGTGGCAATCCGTCAATTGATGGTTGATATTTTATTCTCAAGTATTATTTAAAAACATTATTTTAATGTTATATTATGAACTCACTCCTTTTTGGGAAGAAATTTAGGTTTACGTCTTGAAGTAGCATCGACTACATCTAAACCGGAGGATCCTACGTTACGTGCTTACATTTACATACACCGTTTTTGGTGACAGTCTGACATTTCAGGAAATAAATTTATCCGTGAATATTACTTTGGAATTTTAATTTGTGTTGGTTCATAAACTCACAAATTTACGAGAAGAGACTAGGACTTACGTGCATAATTTAACGTCCTTTACGACTAAAACGGAAACCCTAGGTTTACGTATTTACGTTTTTGAACTCCATTTTTGATGAGACAATTTTTATTAGATTCGTTTTGTGTCGTTGATTCATAATTTATAAAAACATTTTTTGTAAAACGACCCGAGGGCACGCAAATCGAGGAAACTAGAATCGAGGAATACCCGTAAATAAAAAGGGACGAGACAAGATAACTCTTGTCCCATCCCCACTAAATAAAATGGCAAGCTTAAGCTACATACCTTTGAGGTGTCAACTTTACATGACTAGTTAAGACACCTGTCTTAACTTTCTCTCAAACTAGCAACTACACAAAACCACCTACACTAAACCATTTCCTCACTTTGTTACATGCAAAACTCACACACACTCTCTCTCTACTCCCTATGAACGTCCATCATTCATCAACAACACCACCATTAATCAAAAAAATCAACCATAAATCATATGTGTAATTTACATATGATGAAAACCCATGGAAAAGATGAGATTGGAGGTGGTTATAACATGTGGAAAGGAGTTTCTATGGAGTTCCTAGGCTGATGTTCATGAAGATATTCATCCATTTTAAGGACCCAAGAAGTTCATTTACCAAGTTTAAGGTTTGGTAACAAGGAACCAAGCCTTGTTCATCATAAACCTCATCTTTTCATCACTATTGGTGGTATAGAGATTATTTCTTCATATCCTCTTGTTATTTTGATTATGTAATCTTGTATTTTCTTTAATTATATATATGTATATGATGATGAATGATGATCAAAAGTACTATATGGGGATCATGTGTTGATAAATTTGGATAAAAGATTGAAAACTACATGTAAAAGTGGTAAAATCTTGCTTAAATAAGTAGGCTGTATAAAAACAGTAAAGAACCTTATGTTAAACGGATAAAATGACATAGATGGATTAATATACAGTAAGTTATAAGACTTGTACACATGTGAGAGTTGGCAATGCAATGAAATCATTATAATGAGTGAGATATGATCAAAACAAAATTAAAGTACCAATCTGAATAGTCTGTTTTGTGAGGACTGTTAGGGACACTTAGACTTAGATTGAGCAGTCGCTAAAACTAAGTTAATTGTAGCACATAATATGAGGTTTATGTCATCCAATAATGAGCTTCTATCTCCTTGTAGAACTCAAGATATGGTAAAAATGGTGAAAGTGAAAGTAAAAATCCGATTTGTGAAATAAGAGTATATGGTATAATATTAGCACTCAAGTAAATAATATATAAAATGTAAACTTAAAACCCACTAACTTATATATTACATTTATATAATTATGTACATTAATAAATAAATTATAATTTTTATAAAAATGGCCATTTGTTAAGTTTTATAAGTTATAAAACTATAAACATAAGTTTTACGTCTTTTCGGCTAAAACCGTAAAATTAACATTTTCGTCAATTAAAACTTAGACGGTCGGACCCGTCTAATGTGAACTTTTTATAACTCATATACTGATGTATAAGTACATATTAAAAGTAAAAGCCGATAAAACCCGAGCTTTAGAACATATGGACATTAACGGGCCAAAGTAGCCTAATTGGACTATTGACCCAACTAGTTGGATAAACACTAATGAACTTACTTATTGGACTTAACCTATTTGGGCCCAACATGTAAGCATAGGGCTGATGTTAAAAGTATAAAATGGAATAATATAAGGTAATGGGCTTATAATGGGCTTATTGGGCCTTGACAAGTAAAGAAGTTAAACTAGTGAAACTAGTATGAAAATTTACCAACACATGACACTATAATGAGTAAATAAAGATGTACAATCCCACTTGATCATCATCATATTTATAAAATCATCATATGTATACATAGCCATAGTTTTTATAATGTCATTGGACAAGAGTCTAAGACGAGTATTAATTGTCTAGGTATCCGTGATTGAAGCACGTACCGTACATCCAAATCGCCGATAACCGCCTTTCCCAATCAACGTGAGTTCATAGCCTCGCACTCTTTTAAATGTTTTTATGAAATATTTTATAAACCCGCGAGGGAGATAACATGTTAGTTTTAATAAAATAGGACACCAGTTGTCCCGATTTTTTGTTTATTGATTTGGACCCGAATGATTGTATGACCTGATGAATGATTATATGACCCGATAAATGAAATGAAATGGATTATTAAAGTAAGGTTATGTCACTAAAAGTCCCATTAGCATGAATTGTAAACTACCAGGATTTGATAGACGCTTATGCATATAATAGTACTATTTGGGGACGATCACCCCAGTTCGCGCCTTGACGTTTGATCCCCGTCGTGCCACATTGATTGGTAAGCAAATTTATGTATGAGAAGATTTCCATAGCGTGATTTTTGTGATGACACGCTAATTTAGATGGGCAAATTAGTTTCGGGTTAGCTACCCGTTGTTTGTTATAGTAAGGTAGAAATGTCATGTGGCTTATAATAATCCAAATAACGAAAATACTGCTATACGCATTGAATTACAATATATTGCCTGACTAGCAATACGGGGTCTTATTATTGATATTATGTTCGTGTTTTGGTTTTACATAACCATTTTCTTATAACGGTTTTTATTAAATTCTATACAACGTTATAAAACGTATTGTATGATGTTTTTACGACAATGGTTCGTATAATGGATTTGAAGGTTGAAGCCTGTATTATGACTTACGACTAAGAGTTGTATAAAATGTTTTTGGCTTATTTTATGGCCTACGACAAAGAATTGTACAAAATGATTTTCGGTAATAATTTTATACCGATGATATATTAATGGATTTCATTAAACTCTATGAATTCACTCGGCGTTTTCGCTGACCTTTTCTTTTAACATGTTTTATCTCAGGTACTTGAAGGTAATTCTCGGGAAGACGACATGAATTTATGGCCTGCACTTAAATAACAATTTTCATTCAAATGTTTTGTAAAAATTGTATGAAATACTATGACTTGGGACCTATGTAAATTGGATATTCATGAATAGAAAATGCTTTATTATTAAGCGACGCGATTTTTATGCGTTGTCTATGATTTGAGTAATGTGCTATCCCGTAACACCAACGACTCTTCCGCTGAACTAAAGTATGAATATTTGGGGGTGTTACACACTATCTTCGGATAAGGCACTATATTCGGAATAATCTAGATATTCGGGAAAAATAAATATTCGGAATAAGTGATATATTCGGATAAGTTCTGATATTCGGAATAATCTGATCTTCGGATAAAGGCCCTATGTTTGGAATAATCAGATAAGTGGATAAGTGGTTTTCGGAATATTTGAATGTTTCGGATAATTGCCCTCTGTTCGAAATATTCAGATATCCGGATAAGTGGATATTCGGAATATTTGAAAGTTTCGGATAAAAGATGATATTCGAATAAATTTGATATTCAGAATAGTTGGTGAGTTGAAGGTTTCAGATAATTTGCTGATGTGATTTTCGGAATAATAAACCTTGTTCCGAAAGTTAACTTTCGGAAAAAACCTTAAACCCTTTTCCGAAATTAAAATATCCTTAAAAATCAGTCCTAACAAACCCAATTTTTAAACCGGATTCCAATAAAAACACCACACAAGTCAAAAAAATTTGTGATTTCTACCAAAATACGTAAACCGACTCACTACCACAACTGTGTAGATGATTTGTTACAAACCTATACCATAATCACAAAATTTTTCATGATTTGAGATAAACTATCCTAAAACCCACTAATGCAATCAAAAACTAGAGAATAACACGAATCAAAACCTTAAATCACCCCATGGCTCTTGATACCAATTGTAGAATAATGATAATCTGTGATCCTATCAAGAGGGTTGTTGTTTCTAGAGAGAGAAACTAGAGAGAGAAAGATGAGAGAAAAACTATGTGTATTGAATAATAAAATGAATAACCAACACCCTCTCCATCAAAGGAGAGGGTTATATACCCAAGTCCTTAGTGGACTTGGGCCTTCCAACCCATGGACAAGCCCATGGGCTAGGATAATAATGTAAATATAGTAACTTTCTAACTACGAGCTTACAACGTTTAATAATATTGTTGGAGTGACCGATACTTCTAATATACGTTAAAGACATATTTCCAACAACGTGAAAACACGAATCGTTAGAGTTTAATCCGTCTTAGTGTAATTTGTCTTTTCATTTTAAACCTTTCTCATTCCAAAAACATCAACTAACGCAAACAACGACAATTTAGCCATATTAACCCTTCCGTCGAGAACGAATTCAATTGTCGGTTTGCATATACATTTCCTAACGTTTACGTCAATTAATACTTACCCGACGATTAGTGTTGCAATGTAACACCCCACTTTGATAAGTGGACCGTTACATGATAATTATAGCATGTCATTAAAGCATGCAAGGTAACATGTCTTAAAAACATGAATGATCATAAAGGAAAACTGGAAGCAAACATCGGCCCCTAGACATAAACTCTAAACATGCATAAAGTAAATGAAGTGCAAAAGGAAAAGAAGCATACGGTAGCTCCCATCCCTATGCACATCTTCTCCATGCTCAAGTCTGTCCTCGGGTACCTGCCGTTTGGGTCATGGAAAGAATATATACGGCTGAGCAATACGCTTAGTGAACGGATATAATGACATAAATAAGAATAACTGAAACATTACTAAGGATTTGAAATGCAGCGGAATATGTGTAAGTCCTGGAAAACCTGGAAGTCGTTTTAATGCAGATTTATACTGAAAATTCTTATGTTTATGTTTATACTAGAAAGTCTTATATTTATGTTTATACTGAAACTGTAATTTAAATGCCAAAGAGCTCATATAGGTCATGATAAGTATCAACGTGCATGAATACATAGAGGGGTGACCTCGTCATGCAATTAGAGGGGTTTCCTCTAATTATAATAGTCTGGGTGGAGGGATCATATCCATGTGAAGGATGTAGAGCACACACCACAGTCATCGTGTAATATGCAAAACATGTTCTAGGATGCATCCATTCGCCCCACATGATAATGAATAAAATGGCCAATAACTGAAAGGGACGCCGTGAGAAATCACTTTCATCGCGGAAGAGTCATAACACTGGTGCCTCAAATGTTATGGTTATGGTACCTCCATAGCTAGGTGGACATGGTCATGCATGTTTATAGATCAGAGAGTTTAAAAGGATAACATAGTAATTACTGAATAGTTTTATGTAAACTACTGGGTAAAATAGATGGCAGCAAACAGGGAATCGTGATCATAGAAAGAGAATATCCATATTGAAGGACGAAATATCCGTACCTTATGTCCAGTAATGAAATAAATATGAAAGCGGAAGAAACTACTCCGACTTCACGAGTGCTACATAATAAAGGACGTGAATGAGTTGTCTGTTTAATGTATACTTTACTGGTTCTTAGTTTACATTACATGTTCTTGACTTATTATACTTGTTCTGGACTTTTTTTACATGTTCTTGACTTGTTTTACTCTTTCATGTTTTATCATGTGTTTCTTAGTGTTTCATGTGTTCTTAATTAATGTATTTCATGTTTTATGCGTTATTATACTTGATGTTCCATAATAAGTAATTTTTTAAAAATAGCAGCTTTCTATATATAGTAACTTCCAAAAAATATCAGGTTTCCATATATAGCAACTTTTCAAAAGAAGTAAGTTTCCATAAAGAGTAAGTTTCTAAAAATAGAAAGTTTCCTTAATTAGTAAGTTTCCAAAAATAGAAAGTTTCCATAGATAGTATGTTTCCATAAATAGTATGTTTCTATAGTTAGCATGTTTCCATAATTAATATGTTTTCATAGTTAGCATGTTTCCATAGATAGTAATAAGCTTATTAATAATCATATGATATAAGTTAAGGTTTATTAATCATATTTTATAAGTCATGATTATTTAAATGTCATATATAATAAAGTTTACTAATATTTAATGCTTTAATCTTAACATAATAATTATTAATTAATAATATAATACATGGTTTTTAATTGATTATTAATTAATAATATAACTTGCTTAATATTAATAATACTTATCATAATTAAATAATTAAGCTAAGTTATTAATTAAATTAATTAAATGTGACATGTAATTTACCATGAATAATTATATACAATAATTATTATAGTGTATAGTTTATTTAAATAAATGGCCATCTTAATTTTATGATTAAATAAAAAAATTAACATAACCTAAGTCTTGATTTAATTTAATTTACTATATCATGATTAATTTAATATAACTTAATTAAATTAATATAATTAATTTAGCAAAATTTACATCCAAACACACCCTTGTGTTTTCGTATGTACCCGAGCCCCAAACCGAGCCCTCACCGAGACACTAGGTCTCGGCTCGGCACGAACCAAAAACAACACCACAGCCGCAAGGTTGTGGCCTTGCTACCGAATACCCAAGCTAGCCACCGGCCTAGCCGGTTGCCGCTGATGGTGCAAACTGTGAGAACTCGTATATTCTAGTATTATTTCATTTTTTTATTCATGCTTCTTGAATTTTTCCAATATATTACCTTTTCTTGTATTCTTCATACGTAAATCATGTGATCTCGATAATTTTACTTAAATTATATTTTTAATTATTTTTCTGATCATCGAAAATACTTTATTCGGAATAATAAAAATTTTATTTTATTTTTTCCGTATTTATTTAAATCAAAATTTTTGATCTAAAATCACTCGCGCGCGTTTTATAAAAAGTTTACCCGAATTGATGGAAAGAGAACCGATGGCTAAATATTTCGACTTTATTAAGTCAAAATACTATGTTCTATAAAATGTTTTTATGGTATTATAACTTGCATCGAGTCAGAACGATTAGCGTTTTAAGAAATTGAGTCGGGCTAGAACTAGTTGCATTTTGTGCTTAAGTTATAACAAGAAAAGACAAGTGGGCCAAAAGCCCACTCCCTTCCTCCTTTTCTTTTGTTCGTATACTACTCCAACACAAAACAAAACACTGACAATTTTAATATTATAAAAAATAAATCATTATCCCATCTTCTTCTATCTGAGCGACGAACACAAAGAAAACACACCCATCATCTCTATTTTTCTTCATCAATTGTGCAATTTAACAATACCAAATGCATCCTTGGTAAACCCTCATCAAATCCCCATTAAAAATTATCACATGCATTGATTTTGAAAAATCAAGAAATCATCATACTTGGTGTTTTTATAGTTTGATCATGAAATTAAGTTTGTATTGTGTTATTTAGGGTTTAGGTATTGATAATTTTGTGTTAGAACCCTAGTTGTAATCTTAGATTTTAGTCATAATTCGATTAAACCATTCATGTTAATGATTAATAGTGATTTGATGAATTTTGGTTAATGTGTTGAGGATTTTGATTGTTATAGGTAGGATTGAAGTTGTTTTGTGTAGTTTTTAAAGTGTCAAAATTCAGACAGCAGGTTTGAGAGCCCAAAACATACATATTTTCTTTTGTAGGCTGTGTTTTTATAGCTTAGATAGATTCATTGAACCTTTTACATTTTAGTAGCGAGTTAGATGGGCGATCAACTCCTCCGGATGAGTGAATTATGGCTGATTTACGGTTGTAAACCCAATCTGACCCATCAGACTTGTATAGCCTTTTTCTACAGGTCATGGATCATATATTTGACCTTTTAAGACTTGGTATGTTAGTATACATTATAAGCTAATGAACGACACTGACCTCGCATCGATTTCTATCACGGTTTGTGATTTATGAACAATTTACGGTTGAAAGCCTATTCCGGGATAGCGGGTTTGCATAGGTTGTGGCTACAGGTTGGTGACCTTTATTTTTTCTTTTTAGACTTGGTGGGATATTAGGAGTCATAGTTGAAGTCCTCCCACTTACTTCATGTCGATAGCTATCACCAAATGGTTTTTTGGATAAAACGGTAAACCCGAGTTTGAAAACCTAAATTCTGATTGTAACCTTCAAAGAATGTAACTTTCCTGCTAATTGGTAGTAGATATTTACTCGTGGTTGGTATGGGAAGAAAGTAGAGTCTTGAGGCTTTCCAATGGTGTAAATCTTAGACCCTTAACCTTATAGGTTAACGGGTTATTTTCTCCCAAGTTTGACCAGTGCAGTTTGACCATTAAGTGCTTACAGGGTGGCTGTTAGTGTTTTGGACTTTTTAAAAGTTTCCTGAACTATTAGATCGAATGGTTGGCAATTTTGGAAACTTCATGAGAGACCCGTTCCATGGGTGAAAATCCCATAGTTTTTGGACTTATGGATTGGGAGCTACGGCCTTTACAAAATAGCTATACCAGAAAATGTGACTTTACGCCTACAGTTAAGTAAATTGTTGACGTTTTTAGGTGCAAATAACTTGGGTTACTTGATTTGAGACCTTAAGCTATCATGTTATGAATTATCTACAGGTTGTGTGTCATGATGGTCATGACCACACTTTGGCTCAGTTGGTTGTGCAAGTTATATACATATTACATTTTTACAAAATATTTTGATGCAATTGTTTTATATTTTTATAGAACGCATACTTAAGGGTCATGATCACTCTTGTAGGTCGCGGGTAGCCCTTAGAGTACTTACATAAGCCTTCTTCAGCCCGGTTCTCATATCCGTCATACTTGTACTAAGGTGAGTTCATAGCCTCTTTTTACTAATTGCACATTGTTTCTAAACGCGGGGGTGAGATTTTACATGGTGGGACACATTCATTTAAAACTGTATGCAATCCTGAACTTGTATGCAATCCAGAACGTGTATGCTTTCCAGAACTTGAAGATTTCCAACAGTTATTATTATTGCTTTTAGTCTATAGCCCTTAAGTTTCCTCTGCTGATCATGAACCATTAATTTACTTGTGTTGCTAAGCGCGAATGTTGTGGGTGGATCCATAGGGACTGACAATCCCCGTCCCATGTTGCGGTTGTTTAACTGTTGACACATTTAATATTTGATTTGTTACTTGAGTATTTAGGCTGAATACTCACTAGAGAAACTTACAATGATTGTTAAGCTTCGGTTCATGAACTAAATAGCAATAATAATGGTTTCGGACTATGGTTAATGATCATAACCATTTTCCCTATTTACTTGTTTTATAAATGAAGGCTTGTGTTCCACACCTTTTGTAACACCCCATTTTGGTAAATGGAATGTCACGCGTGATTATGGCGTGTCATCAAAGCATACAAGGAAAATGTCTTAAAACATTACATGACCATAAGAAGGAAATACCGAAAACAAACATCGGTACCCCAAAGTATAAGTTCATCACACACAAACATAAGTATTGTAAAGGAAAAGGACTAAACAATGTCCATAGAAATATGTAGCAAAATGTATGATGAAATGAATAAAGTAGAGAAGGCTAGAAAGCTTCCAATCCATACACACGTACGATTAAAGTCTACGAGCGCCCTTGAGTACCTGCCGTTTGGGAACATGAAAGGAAAATGGCTGAGCATAAGGCTCAGTGCACAGATATACAAGTATGACATGGAGTAACGTAAGCATATAAGACTAATAGTAGCGGAATATCATAAGTTCTAATAAATCTGGATTTCATTTTCATAAAACTGGTTTTATAGTTTGAAAATACTTATGTTTCTATGAAATCCTTTTAATTAGCCAAATAGCCCATATATGTCATGAGGTTCCACCGTGCATGAATACTTGGAGGGGAGACCTCGTCATGTAATTAGAGGGGTTGCCTCTAATTAAATAGGCTGGGTAGGAGGATCAGCTCCTAGTGAAGGATGCAAGGCACACATCGCATTCACTCGGATAATACTACTAAACATGTAACTAGGATGCACCCATACGCCCCACATGATAATAAAATATAATGGCCAAAACTGAAAAGGGACGCCACGAGCAATCACTTCGCCGTGGGAAAGTCATAACACTGGTGCCTCTAGTGTTATGGTTATGGTACCTCCATAACTAGGTGACACTGGTCATGCATGTATATGGCTTAGGCTCTTAATCTAACGTAAGTATCAAACATATAAAACAAATACTGGGAAAACAGTTGGCTGCAGACGGGGAAATCCTAATAAGGAAAGAATGTCCATACTGAAAAGACGGGAGATCCGTACCTTATGTCCAGTGAACGAAGAAGACGAACGAAAGAGGGTCCTACTTCGACCTCACTAATGCTACATAAATAGTATACGTGTATAAGTATTATGATTACTGAGTACGTAATTGGTTTTATCATGTCATAACTTGTTTTATATGTTCATGTCTTAATTTACTGATTTTAATGTTATGCTGTGTTTATCATGTATTATGTATATTCTGATTAAGTATTTCTTGTATTTCCTGTATTATTATACTTGTTGTGTAATAATAAGTAACTTTCTAAAAATAGTAGGTTTCCTAAAATAGAAAGTTTCCAAAAATAGAAACTTTCCAAAAATAGAAAGTTTCCAAAAATAGATTAACTTCTTAAAATAGATTAGTTTCTAAAAATATAAAGTTTCAAAAAATAGTAAGTTTCATGAATTAGAAAGTTTTCATATTTAGAATTAAGCTGAATTAATATCATAAGTCATGTAGTTATAGTATAGGTTATTAATAATATTCTGTTAATTAAATAAACTATACGTTATACGATTTAATTAAATATAAGCATAATTTAATTAAATTAAAGCGTATAAAAGTACTTAGGTTAAACCATGTATTAATACTATATTAATATTAACCTAAGTCATGATTATTAATTAATTATACTTCATGTTATAATAATTAATTAATACTATAGTCTAATTTAAATAGATAAATACTTAGGTTATAACATGTATTATTAAATAAACAATAATTAACCTAAGTTCATGTTTTAATTAAATTAATTATATGCCATGTTAAATTAATTTAATTAACTTGAAAAATAATATACTTATAAAATTAAGTAGACTTATAAAAATAATCATGATCCGGACCCGTGTAATTAATTAAACATGTCATGAACCGGACCCGTGAAAACCCGTGAACCGGTCCGAACCAACACCCCTAAAACAGTGGCAAACCGGCTGAGCCGGTTGCCCCGGCTTTCGATAAGCTGCCATCGGCTGCTCCAGTGGTCTTGCTTCTCTCGGCTAGCCGCTGACACAAGAGTTCCCACCGGCAGTTAGCCAGTGGTCTCCCCTACGCTGCGCTGCGTTCCCCTTGCTTGACCAACCTAGCCACCAGCTGGGCCGGTGGTGTTGGTTTGCTTGTTGCCGAGACCCATACCACCACAAGGACACCCCGATCCATGTCGGGGTCCCTTGTACCTGCTGCCGACCGAGACCAAGCCACACTGAGACCTATGTCTCGGTGGGTGGTGCGAACCAAGGACGCCGAGAGCCTTGGGCTCTCGTTTTGGGTGGCGTCCGAACAACAACAACCCGAAACAACCTTTTTAATTTTACCCACCATGATTATACATGTTTTTAATCTTGTTTAATTATTCCCATGATAATATGCTATTAATTAATAAAAAGAATTAAAAAGAAAGGTTTATACGGATTACCAATACGTGAAAAGATCAAGAACAAATAACACGAACACGATCTAGGATTTGGTTAACTAAAAATCAAATCAACCACCCCTTTGGTGTTGATGTAGCCGCCAGCCAAAAGAGAAGAAAAGGAGAGTAGGGTTTTGATTTTTCTGTAAAATTCTGTAAAGTGAAAATAAATGTTTCCCTTATTTGTTATTTGGTAAAAATTAAAATGGGTTGGGCCCCTCTCTTCTCTTGTGTCGCGGCTTGTAGGGCCCACCAAGGGAAACCCGAAGCCTTTCTCGTGTCTATTTTATTACGTGTTCGTGTGTTCGTGTTTACGTGTTACGTTATTATTAAATGTTCGTGTTATTATAGATACTTGTACGTAACGATATTTATCGTATTAATAATATACGTAAATACATAATAATATGTTCGTGATTCTTACGTTCATGATTTCATGTTCGTGATTATAATTATTATTGATAATAATTATCGTGTATTAACACGTACTTAATGCTTATCGTGTAATTATACATACACAACTTCCGTAATTCCTAATCGTGACACGTGTTCATGCTATTAAAGGAAAATTTTAATATGTACGTACGTTTGCTAAGGCTACTATTCATGGTAAAAGAATGCGGGTTTTACACTTTTACTGCTAAACCTATGAATATCACTCAGCTTTATGTTGACCTTTTTCATGTTTAATCTCAGGTTAAAATTCTTAGTTTTGCTTGGATGGGAGTCCGCAGGATATATTCGCAGCTTGGAGATTTCTCTGTTATTTTTTTTGAAGTTTTGGTTTTGGTAAAACTATCAGAAGTTTATCATATATTCTTGGTAAATATATGTTACAAAACCATGTTTAAATAGTAGATTTTTCCGCATATAAAACTCTAGGGCCTTTGTTTAAAACCCCTGATGTTTATGATGTAATGTATATGTTTTTATTACGTCAACCATGTGTCAACAGTATTTCATTGTTCCTTGTACCATGACGTGGCACCCCCATGTTGCCTACGTGTTTCCATTCCTGATTTTGGGGGTCTCACAGATCGGTATCAGAGCGACGGTTATACGAAACTGAGTCGTTTTCAAAACATAGTCTATAACCAAAAGTTCAAATATTTCATGTTTCTAAGTGTCAAACACATAATCTGCCATTGTTGTTCTATATCTACGCGGGTAACTCTCTATTCTTATTATTTACTTTTGATTATCGTTGTAGTATTTCATCTCCTGATTTCATTTTGAAATATTACATTACCCTAATGAAGATAATTACTATCTCTTTCCAAATCCTTTGTGTTTCATGAATTATCATTTGATATTACTGTGATTTCATCTGCCCTTACTTTATTACTTGGATTCGTTCTTGTAAACTTGATCTTGTTACAATAATTTTAAATTGTTATGGCATCACATCCTTGTATTCAGAGCGCATATGCTGCCGACTTTTCATACTCACTTTTATGAGTACTATTGCTATTTTGTTTATGCATGATAGGACTGACCTCATATACTTGTTCGTTTTGAACCGCCTGTTTTTCTCGACTCATTCTTTTACATGTTGTATGTATTCTCATGATACCATTGTTTGAGATTAACTAAGTGTTGTGTCGATGAGACTTCCGATTTTCATTTTACTACTGTGCGTGTTACTTTCATTGTTTAACTCCTTTAAGATATCTATTTAGATATCCAAATTGGTTCCCGGTCATTCGTGATTGGATGTCTAGTCTATAGATCATTGTGTAGCTCAGTGTGTCCCCCGGAAAGACTAAAGGACATCGTGTGAGTCACACATCTCGAAGCATTCCTTGAATCCTTGTTGAATAATATCGTGGGTTTTCATAACCTTGATTGACCTTTACGTCAACGTTTTACACGACACTCGTATATCGATTATATTTTATTTCATTGACGATTGTACGTTTCAACTTCGAATTTCAACGTTCGTTTGTACATTGGAAACACCATCATCATCTTGTAATTCATCTTTATTATGTGGCGATTGTTTGTAATACGATTCTACTTCTATAAACTTGTATCCTCCCCTTTCATTTATCCTCCTCACTCTAGGAGTGCGACTTGTTAATGTTTCATTTCTTTCTCGATATGTTTTATGTTTTTGGAAAATCACGACGCCAAGAGACCTTCCTACCTTGCATCTTGAAATATAAGACATGGATGTCATGCGTCGTTTTGTTTTCCTAGATTATCGTTGGTATTCTTAAACCATTTTCTATACTATGTTTTTCTTTATATGCTTAATTATACAAGGTAATTTCACGATGTCGAGAAAATGTTTTTATAAACTTTAGACTTAAAAATATGTTTCTACCTGTTGAGACGGTCATTTGAACATAAATTTCGACCTGTAACTCTTAAAAAAGATCAAGTTACGCTCATTTGAAATTAATAAAGTTTAAGAACTTATTTTCTGCGTATATGGAAATTTACTGCTTATGCAGAACTGCAGGGGGTAAAATCGTCATTTCTGGTCCGTTTCGGCCTTCGGCCGAAATACGAAAGCTGTCAAGAATATCGTTTTACGTCTACCTCAAAGAAACTAGTGTTGAAACTGAATATTTATGGGTCTTTTATCTAATAAAGTCTGTGTTTTTTAATATCATTCTTTTAACAGATCTGATGCAAGGGCATTTTCGTCCATTTTTGGTCCGTTTCAAGTCTCGAGTAAAACTAAAAATTTGTTTAAAATGTCGTTTTACCTTTACAATATAGGTAACCATGTCTGAAAACTAGTATAAATGGGTCAAACCATAAAAATAAAAACTTGCGTTTTAGAATAATATAGTCAAACCTGCGCAGAATGTGCTGGGGCATTTTGGTCATTTTACATTAGGTTTCAGATCTTGGTAAAACTAGAAAGATGTTCGAAACATTGTTTTGCACTAAATTGCTTTAGACTCCAAGTCTTGAAAATGTCATTTAACGGGTTAATTGACCGAGTCAGACCTAAAATTCAAAGTTGACTAAAAAGTCAAAGCTGATAGAAATTTTAAAATATGGTTTTTAGGGGTTTTGAGTTCGTTTGAGCTTGTAGAACTTTAACAAATGATATTATACAACTAACAAACATTAGTTATGTTTGAAGACGTTTAAAAAATAGTAACTTTGGGTACGAGTTATACATACATATATCGTGAACTTTTGAAACCGAGTGTTTGGATAAAACCGATGGTGGGCTATAGTTTTGTCCAAAAAGTTGTGCATTTTTATGTCAATTAGTTTACGATGTGAACGCATATGAAATTCCTTTATCCTTTCTTTTATATATGACTTATTTGTCATTCTATATTATCTTTCTTTTCTCTCATCGTACCACCGATTTGGGTCGAGTTTTGAAGTTCTTGTTTTCACATATTTCATCATCATTGATGACATGTGTCTCACGATGATTCCAGCTAAATCCTTTGAAACTCTAGCATACTGTAACCATTTCATAGATTTCTTATTAATTACTATTTATTACCCCGTGTAACCCACTTGCTATTTTATAAATTATTATAATGTCATCATATAAACTAAAATTATTATTGTTTTACGAATAATTTTACAAAATTTTCCGCTTGGGCCTTATTAAAATGCTTGAATGTTACCTTATAAAATTAATTGACATTAATTTTACGATGTATTTTCACAAATTGTTCTACTTTGGTCTTATAAAAAAAATCTTGTAACATTGAATTTGTTGATTTAAATATCTATCCAATTATTTACTTGCGAAAAGTTTCATAAAATCATATTAAATTCTATTTACAAATGGCATTATATACATATTTTAAAACATATGACATGTAATACTAGTTTGACGAAGCTGAGCATCGCATTGCTAGTCCTAAATTATGCATGGCCTGATCACCTATGCGTAATTTAGAAGGAGCCATGCGAGGCCGAATAGTAGTCACCTTAAATATTTGGCCAAGAACCAACTTTTTACTTGTGTTTCTGAAAAGTTAGATAAATTAAAATTTTGAAAACTTTTACATATTATGCGAGTTGCACCCATTCGTAACATATGCACATGTTTCCTTACCTCTTTCTTGAACGAATTACGTGCCTGCAAGTACATGTTTCTTTACTCAACGATATTTGTTCTACTTATTACCACTCGTCTAATTACCGACCATTGATACCAGATTTAAAAGTTTCAATGTTGTTATGCTTCTACATCGACCAACCTTCTCTATCTATTTTGGTAGACCTTCAAAACATCTCTGGACGCGGATAATGATTTATGACTAAAAGTGAATAATGATTTCGTGTATTTGTCATGATGCTTGTTAGACTCTATCGTCTCGAAATTCATTCGTGTGAACCATGTGTTGACTTTGATCTCTCATTGCTAATGTTTTATTCATTTTACTAGAATTACTCTCAAGTGACTTATTAAGAATTTTCTTTGATTCAAAAATTATTGTGTGGCTTTTCTCTTTTGATCGTGTATTGACCACAGAGAACTTAAGAGGCCGTTCTAGGTGAGACCAACCACACTCGTGAATTAATCTTGCTAAATCATTTGTTTCTTATTGTCTTATCATCGACGTATCTATTATATCATGTTCATTAAGAAATTGGTACGAATTTTGGTTTATTCTCTCCTGTTATTGCTTGCATACTAATTGTTGCCTATTATTTGTCTTATCATCGACGTATCTACTCGGATATGTCCCATGTTTACCATTTGATGCATTAAACGCCTTTATGGAATTCTATAGATTAATATAAATTTCTAAGGAAATTTTACACATTTTTCCAAGAGTTCGAATTTCCAAAATAACCATCGCAAATAAATGGTCGTATCTATACATCATATTTTATATAATTATAACTAGAGTTTAAAAGAACATCGTGTCGTACCTTTTTAAATTATTTGATTTTATCATATCGATGTAACTTATATTTCCATTAATAATTCTAAATAATTTGGAAATTTGATTTTCTGTAATCGTAACAAAAAACCAGAGTTTTAACAATAATTCCATACAGTCATCCAAAAGTTCTTAAGGGGGCCGAGTTTTAAAGTAATACCAAATCCGAGACAGATAACTGTGGAAACTCGTATTTCAAATGTCTATATGTAATTCATATTTCCCCTCTATTTCTCTAGTAAATAGATTGTTACGTTATAAGATTTGTCATGTTTCATTGTTTGCACGATTTGTGATTTCTTGTCGATCATCAATCTTAACTCATTTAGCGCACCTTGTCCGTCTAAGCAATTATCTTGTTCATTATATCTCTTTATATTTCTTCGTACTGAAAGGTTATCATTTCAATCCGAGTTTGAAATAATTTTGAAAAGGAGTTAGGAAGTTGAATTCCAATTGTTAAGGTTACCCGTGAGCGAAGAATCAGTTCAAAGCCAAGTATCCCCATTTGTTTCCGTCTTCTTCCGTCTCCAGTTGAACTCTGAGGGACCAGAGTTCCTTTAGGGGGATCGACTGTGAGAACTCGTATTTTCCTGTATTATTTCATTCTTTTATTCATGCTTCTTGAATTTTTCCAATATATTACCTTTTCTTGTATTCTTCATACGTAAATACTGAGATCTCGATAATTTTACTTAAATTATATTTTTAATTATTTTTATGATCATCGGAAATACTTTATTCGAAATTATAAAAATTTTATTTTGTTTTTCTGTATTTATTTAAACCAAAATTTTTGATTTAAAAGCACCCGCGCGCGTTTTATAAAAAGTTTACCCGAATCGACGGACCGAGAACCGATGACTAAATATTTCGACTTTATGAAGTCAAAATACTATGTTCTATAAAATATTTTTTTATCGTATTATAACTTGCATCGAGTCAGAACGATTAGCGTTTTAAGAAATTGAGTCGGGCTAGAACTAGTTCCATTTTGGGCTTAAGTTATAACAAGAATAGATAAGTGGGTCAAAAAGCCCACTCCCTTCCTCCTTTTCTTTTGTTCATCTACTACTCTAACACAAAACAAAACACTGACATTTTTATTATTACCAAAAATAAATCATTCTCCCCTCTTCTTCTTTCTGAGCGATGAACACCAAGAAAACACAACCATCATCTTCATTTTTCTTCATCAATTGTTCAATTTTACAACACCAAATCCATCCTTGGTAAACCCTCATCAAACCTCCATTAAAAATTATCACATGCATTGATTTTGAAAAATCAAGAAATTGTCATACTTGGTGTTTTTAGTGTTTGATCATGAAATTAAGTTTGTATTGTTTTATTTAGGGTTTTGGGTATTGATAATTTTGTGTAAGAACCCTAGTTGTGATCTTGGATTTTAATCATAATTTGATTAAACCATTCAAGTTAATGATTAATAGTGATTTGATGAATTTTAGTTAATGTGTTTGTTAACATATAAGATTCAAGCTAACAAGAGGGTGATTCGGAGGTCGGGGAGGATAAAAATGATGGTTAGACATTTTAGAGAGATAAATTAACAATGAAGAAGGTAGTGTGTGTATTTTAGAGAGAGAGTGAAAATACAACAAATAAGAATCCTCACCCCTCCATGGAACTATGGAGGGGTATATATAGCTCGGGTGTATCTCACTTATAACAAGTAACAATACTAGTCCCTGCTATATTAAACTATTGTAATTTCGTAAATGACGCTCACATTTTAGGGTTAATAGTGTTGAGGATTTTGATTGTTATAGGTAGGATTGAAGTTGTTTTGTGTAGTTTTTATAGTGTCAAAATTCGGACAACAGGTTTGTGAGTCCAAAAATCACATATTTTCCCATTGTAAGCTGTATTTTTATAGCTTAAATGGATTCATTGACCCTTTTACATGTTAGTAGCGAGTTGAATGGGCGATCAACTCCTCCGGATGAGTGAGTTATGGCCGATTTACAGTTGTGAACCCAATCTGACCCATTAGACTTGTATAGCCTTTTGCTCCAGGTTATGGATCATATATTTGACTTTTTAAGACTTGGTAAGTTTGTATACATTATAGCCTAACGAACGACGCTGACCTCGCGTCGATTTCTATCGCGGTTTGTGATTTATGACCAATTTACGGTTGAAATCCTATTCCGGGACAGCGGGTTCGCATAGGTCGTGGCTACAGGTTGTTGACCCTTTTTTTTTCATTTTAAGACTTAGTGGGATAGTAGGAGTCATAACTGAAGTCCTCCCACTGACTTCATGTTGATAGCTATCACCAAATGGTTTTATGGCTAAAACGGTAAACCCGAGTTTGAAAACCTATATTCCGATTTTGTAACATTCAAAGAATGTAACTTTCCTGCTAATTGGTAGTAGATATTTACTCGTTGTTGGTATGGGATGAAAGTAGAGTCTTGAGTCTTTCCAATGGTGGAAATATCACACCCTTAAACCTTATAGGTTAACGGGTTATTTTGTCCCAAGTTTGACTAGTGCAGTTTGACAATTAAGTTCTTACAGGGTGGCTGTTAGTATTTTGGACTTTTTAAAAGATACGTAAACTATTAGATTGAATGGTTGAACATTTTGGAAACCTCATGAAAGACCCATTACAGGGGTGAAAACCACATAGTTGTTGGACTTATGGATTGGGAGCTACACCCTTTACAAACCAACTATACCAGAAAATGTGACTTTACGACTACGGTTAAGTAAATTGTAGGCGTTTTTAGGTGAAAATCACTTGGGTTACTTGATTTGAGACATTAAGCTATCATGTTATGCATTATCTATAGGTTGTGTATCATAAAGGTCATGACCACTAATGAGATGGCATTTATACATGATCTCGTCGTTCTTTTCGGGCTTTAAATGCATAAAATGTCATAAATATACCATATATATGCTTGTGTTTGTTGACTTGTATATTTTAGGTATGGATATCGTGAAAAATGTTGGAAATACGGTTTTACGTATTTAGAAAGGATCGGTCACTCCAAAGATATATTCAAGTAATGGGCTCGTGATCCTATATGTAATCCATATAGCCCATATAGCCCACATGTAGGGAGGGCTATATATACCCCCTCCTAGCATGTTAGGAGGGGTTGGTCATTTGTGTTTTCTCACTTTCACTTAATCAACCTTCTTTCTCTCATTCTCTCATTCTCTCCTTTCTTTCTCTACATTTCTCTCTCTAGTTCTTCCATTTCCCATCCATATCAATAGATAATTCATATATTGCTTAATCCTAAGAAACTATGGACCTACAATTGGTATCAAGAGCTTTGGTTGATTCTTCGGATTGACGTGTTTTTATCTATTGTTTTGGTGGTAAAAGTTTTTTTCTTCTTTCTCGATTTGAGTTTCTTTGTCTCAAAAGTTCTTAAAAATATCAGTTTTTTTATATCATTTTTTATCAATTTTTTGTCTCGTACTGTTAAAAATATCAGTTATTTGATCTTATTTTATCAACTTATTCTCTCTTACTGTATTTATCATCTAAAAAGTATCAGTTTTTTTAAGTTTATTTTATCCTATTTTATTAAAAGTGTCAGTTCTTTGTTTAACAAAACTTTTGTTTCATTTTGTTTTTGTTTTTGGTTTCATCGGAAAAGGGTTTAAGGATTGATAGTTATTCCGATATGTTGCATCGGAAAAGGGTTTAAGGATTCCGACAACATTCCGACCAGTATTCCGACATCTGATTCCGATAGCATTCCGACTAAGATTTCTACGACATGATTCCGACTAGACTTACTATATTCCGACAGGTTTGATTTTGGTATTCTGACATTGGTTTCCGATCTCATTCCGATCGAGCTTTCCGACACTCATTCTGATGGTGTTTTTTTTGTTTTGACATTCCGATGGTGTTTTTGCTTGTGATATTCCGATCGGACACTTGACTCAAAACTATCCAAGACTCTCGATCAAACATAATAAGACTCATGTAACTCACATCTATCGTCCAACAAGAACACAACAAAAACCCTCGACTCCCTCACCTCTCGAACTCAAACTGTCTCTTGACAAAAAAAAAATTCACTCGACCTCATCACTCAAACACCTTCAGCCATACTCGAACACAACAACTCAACATCACACAACAACAGCCTCAACGAAACTAAAAACCACTCTCGAATTACACTCACACTTAACCAAGACTCGAACTCAGACTCAAACACCAAACTTTTATCTCCATAACACCAATATAAAACCTAACCCATCGTCTCCTAACCCATCTAAACATCAACCAGACTTGAACCAAAACTGAAAATAATATAGATCTCAGATTCATCGTGTGTTTAGACATGCATACCATGCCGAGATCTATTTAGATCATTTATACGAATTAAAATCATCACAGAAACGTGTTTGGTATTATACCATTTTTATATTCGAAATTAAATAAAGTTTTATAACAAACTTGTTTTATTCTTTATTCTTTTCGATCTTTTTCTCAACCATCCTTAAATTTACGAAATCATGAATGACGTATAACAATTTTGTTATAATCAGTTCATTCTTTTTTATTTGAAGACAACACCAACATGCATGAACAAAATTATACCTACCCGAGACCCTCAATCGAAGATCTTGAAGCTCTTTGTTAGGATTCGGCCTTGATATTATCATCAGATTTAGGGTAGATGAGGTGAGATGATTGCTATGTTGGATGGGAGCAGATTAATTGGTGAAGATCTGATTTTATTTACCAAGAAGAAAAAGAGGCGGAGTATTTTTTGTGTAGGTTTGATGGCTGTAAGTTTTCTACACAAAATAAAGAGGCGATTTAACAAGAGAGTTTAGGGGTTGGTTGGGTATTGAAGAGGGAGGATTTGAGGTGGTATTTGGATTTAAGAAGACGGAGGAAACAAAGAAAAGAAGATACAATTGAGAGGAAGTATTTAAAAGGATGTGTATTTAGTGATTGGTTTGAGGAGAAAGAGAGTTATAGGGTCAAAGTAAAGGGGCATAGGTTTACACGTCTTTGATACGTGTTAAATCCTACAAGCTGGAGTATCAGAAGTTGTAATTTACTAAGTCACAAACGTATTTATTTTAATTTTTTAAACATTGATTTTGGGTTCTCTTTCAAAAAAAGGTGTGCTATATCCTTCTTGGGCCACGTGTATGTTGCAATTAAAATTGTGAAGCACGTCAACAAAAAACCAACGTGACAAAAATGGAGCTAAGTTGCTTATATACAAATTTAGGTTTATTGTAACTAAATCTTTGGTATAATCAATTTTTTTATTTTTATTTTTTTATTTTATTTATTTATTTTTTTCATTTTTTTTAAATGACGTGACAAAGTGACAAGCACTATTTGACGAGACCAAGAAAAAATGGCTATATTTTTAGTGGCTACGGATTTTTGATTGGTTATTATTATTTGAAAGTGAAGACGCATTTTTCATCGCTAAGTAATCCTTCCTTATTGTTCATCGATATTCAATGGATTCGACATGTCAAAAGGGAGAAGCGCATAAAATGCAAGACAAAGCTAGTGATAATTGCATCACTTCATTTCAACTACTTCAGTCTCATCTTGTGACTCTTTCATGGATTCAAGGAGGGAGTGAATTTGTGACACTCTTTGGTCAAGATCGTCATATATTCATGGAATCGTTGTTCAACATCTTGAACCAACTAGCAGAGGAACACCACAATAAAGACTTTAATCACTCGGCATCGGTACTTGCTTATAAGTCTCTTGTGACACAAATTACGCCTTTCCTCCAATTCTATATCATCAATTCTGACAATTCAGGGATATGCCGGTCATTTCTTCAATACACACATAATGAGGTTAAAGACTTCCGTGATACACTGTTGAAATTTATGACATCGGTTTCATCTTCGATTTATGAAAGATCCCGACTTCAGCAAGTGTATGATAATGGAATGCAAGAATCTATGATGCAGATGCAAGAGGAGAATGGTCATACGGTTGACAACTTGGAGCCTAACGATGGCAAGAGCACGGAATCAGGAGGACAACATGATATCAGTGGCACGTCAGGGAATGGTCACTATATCTCCTTTGATGACACCTTACCCGTTTATGACGAAGAGCCAGCGAACATGGTACAATGTAATGTTGTTTATGATGTATACGCTGATGAAATGCCGCATATTGAGCATTCTGAACCTAATTATGACAAACATGGGATGGAAAAGAGTGATATAAATACCACTTCTGATTCATCCGATGTGAGTCATAATGGGGGAGAGATTGTTCAGAATGATATAGTTCATCATGATAAATGCTTTATGACTGCTTTATTAACTGATTCCGATTCCAAGATTAAAGAGCTCGAAATGATTTTAGCTCAGCAATCCAAAGAGCTTGAGGATGCCAAAATTGAATTTTCAAAGAAAATGGAGAAATTTGAAACTTATTTTGAAAAACTTGAAATGTCAAACGTTGTTCTTGAAAGAAAATTGGATCAAACTGTTCTAGATTCTAAAGCTGAAAAGGATAATCTTTTGAAACAAATTAAGTTGCTTGAATCTAAATTGGCATCCTAAGATAACTTGCTCAAAGAGAATGAGACTTTAAAGGCTCAAGTACAGGAAAAGGTTTTTGCTATAGCTGCTTTGAGAAATGAATTAAGGAAAACTAAAGGAACTAGTGTGGACACTAAGCTTGAAAAACCATCAATCTTGGGGAAACCGCCTACAAATCATTTCATTCGACAATCGACTGCATTTAGATCCGAGCGATCATAATCCTCGAGACCACGGTTTGCCTCCCAAGTTGATATGGTTCATCTTTCAACAGTCACTCCACCATCTAGGCCCAATGTGACTAAAACAGCTTTTGCAAGACCTAATCACATGATTGCCTCTAGTTTCCCTAGACATAGTCCAAAGAACACGTCTCGAACTAGTTCAAATGACGTTCGCCATACAATTGGTCTAAGGGAAGCTAAGCAAAAGACACAAGTAAGAGATAGGAATTTCAAACCTAGTCAGATGCCTTCTAGTTTACCCAACACTGTTAACCGTAGCATGTCACATCCTAGGAGCATCAATCAATCATCTAGGAATTCTAGATCTTACTCGGACATTAAATATGCTACTTGTAAAACATGTAGGAAATGTGTCTTTAAAGCCAATCATGATTCTTGTATCAAAAAATTACTTAATGAGGTGAACTCCCGTGCTAGAATTAAATCCCAGTGGGTTGCTAAAATCAAACCCGTTGGTAAAATGTGGCGCCCCACTGGTAGAACTTTCACTCTTATAGGAAACGAGTGCCCTTTAACTAGGATAGTCTCCGATTCTACTATGACTACTAGGGAGGAAATTGAAAAGGATGATACATAACTTAAGCCTAAACTTAAGTTTTTCTATAAAAGGAAACGTTTGCCAACTAAGACAAGTGATTCATCTCCTCAGGTTACCTCTGGCACAAGTAAGGCCAACTGTGAACCCCCACTGGCTTCTAAAATAGATATCGCTAACCCATATCAAAGAATGCAAATTCCTAATGAGAATGCAGGTACCAAAGTTGATGTTCCAAAAGAACGAAGCGGTCCAATCATCGTATACCGTTAAACAAAGGACACTCTTAGAGTTTGGTTGCTGAAGAAGAAGATATCGGAGAAACAAGTGTCTCAAGGGATTCATGGCTAAGCTTACCACAAGGACTTACAGTCACATCACAGACTGTAACTCGATCCTCAATTAAAGGAAAGTTTATCACCGATGATAGACTTATCCTCAAAAACGAGAAATTATTTTTTCTCGGACACGAGCTTACATTTAAACTATTCAATGGTTTTAAGCTCGTGTACATGACTTACAGTCACATTATAGTCTGTAACTCGATCATCAAAGAAAGGAAAGTTTATTGCCGATGATAAACGTATCCTCATAACGAGAAATTAAGTTTTCTCGGGCATGAGCTAAAATTAAAAACATTCAAAGTTTTTAAGCTCATGCACAAGGACTTATAGTCACATCACAGACTGTAACTCGTACATCAAAGAAAGGAAAGTTTATCGCCGATGATAAACTTATCCTTATAACGAGAAATTAATTTTTGTCGGGCATGAGCTTATATTCAAAACACTCCAAGTTTTTTAAGCTCATGCACATTGGCTCACATTCAAATCACAGTATGTGATCCAAACTTCAGAGAAAGGGAAGTTTATCTCGTCAACGATAACTTACCCACAAAACGAGAAATTAAATTTTCTCGGACACGAGATTACATTTAAACTATTCAAAGGTTTTAAGCTCGTGTAAATGGATCCTCGCTAAATGACAGACGATGACCCGGACTTCAGAGACAGGGAAGTTTATCTACACAACGATAACTTACCCTCTTAACGAGAAATTAAGTTTTCTTGGACACGAGCTTATCCTAAAACCATTCAAAGTTTTTAAGCTCGTGTATAAGGCTCATCATTAAATATCAGATGATGACCCTATCCTCAAACAAAGGAAAGTTTATCGACGATGATAAACTTATCCTCATTAACGAGAAAATTAAATTTTCTCGGATGCGAGCTTACATTAAAACTATTCAAAAGTTTTAAGCTCGTGTAAATGACGTATATTCACATTTCAGATTATGCCCCGGACTTTAAAGAAAGGAAAGTTTATCGCCGATGATAAACTTATCCTTACAACGAGAAATTAAATTTTCTCGGGCATGAGCTAATATTAAAAACATTCGAAGTTTTTAAGCTCATGCACAAAGACTTACAGTTAAATATCAAACTGTAACTCGGACAAAATTTTAGGAAAGTTTATCTTTAATGATAACTTATCCTCGAAACAGGAAATTATATTTTCTCGGTCATGAGCTTGTATTAAAACATTCCAAGTTTTAAGCTCACAAAGTAAAGTGTATCTTTTAAATAAGAGAACTTTTCTTCTTAACGAGAAATTCATCTTTCTCGGTCATGAGCTTTACATTAAAACATTCAAAGTTTTTCAAGCTCATGAAAACGACTTCTATGTAAATGTCAACTTAGGACTCGTTCTTCAGTATAAAAGGAAAGTTTACCGCCGATGATAAAGTTATCCTTACAACGGGAAGTTTACAACTTCTCGGACTTGAGCTCTTTTGTAATATATTCAACATCTTAAGCTCAAGTAATTGGTTTTCAAAACTTTGAACATAATTTTTCGAGAATTTCTCAAAAGGTTTTTCTGAATCTTTCAAAATTGTGTGTTCAAAAATGTTTTGAAAAAAGAGTCTGTCTTCAGGAATCGATAATATTTACGATACTAGAAATGTCATTTAATAATGACACGGGGTTGTAAATAAAGTTCGAGAAGAAGTTCAAATGTTTTAAAACATGCTCAAAATGGCTTGCTATTATTTCAGATAGTAACCCGCTTTTCATATTAAAGTCAAGCATTTCACCGGAAAGCTTTGACTCAACAATGGGAATTAATTTTCTCGGGCATGGTTTACTTTATAACCATGTAAGGGATTGTGTTTACGCAATAACACAATCTAACACGAATATATGTACGCTTCAGTGCATTTATTTGTTAAAACAAGAGAACTCTTGTTTTATGAAGTTATCATCTCCACCAATCATAGCAATTTTCAATTGATATCTACATACTCGACGATGCGACTACTCAAACGGCGACTACAGCTCTTTCAATAGAACACGGGTCAACAATTGAGGGGGAGAAATTGTCTAGCATTCAGAATCTTTGATGCCGAAAGTGCCAAGTTCACATGTTGGTGTCAAGACAACGATATCAATCGTACACATGGAGTAAAGAGATAACTTCAGACATGATGAGGCGACCAACATTCGTGAACAAGAACCATGTGCTTCTTTCATATGATGTTCTCCATCATTCAGGTCCAACCTCATAAATCGCTAATCTTGTGAATACATTATCATATATGATCTTTGCACGTGATAAATACCTTACACTTGTGTTTAAGAGGTACTTCATTCACGTTTCAAGTACACCCTCATTAATTTGAGGGGGAGCTTGTGTAAAGCATGAAGATAAATCGATTTACATTTTTCTTACCAAATTTTCTTAAAATGCTATTAAATCTATTGATATTAAAAACATCGATTGGGTTAATATTTTTAATATGGGGGAGAAAATGTGATTTAATATGGGAAATGATTAATCATAATTGGTTTGACTTAACGTGATAGCTCATCCCGACATGTGCGAAATGTTTTCAGATATCGTGGCATATGTTAAGGGGGAGCAAAATGGATTTGCACTTCAAAATGGATTTCATGGTGACATACACTTACCCAAAACATCTCTATTCACGACGGTGAAGATTGTGGTGACATAAGGATGGTAGGATAGGTTAAAGTCCAATGATTCCTCTAGAATCGGAGGAATCTTCACAAGGACATTCCATAGCTAGAAATAGTAGTCCTTAGGAAAGATGGAGAAAGATTGTGAACGTAGCTGAATGCCGACCAAGTACTTAAGTTAGCACTGGAACAATCACAACAATGTGCTAGTGATGACGTATTGGTAAGCATTGAAGGGGTTGAAGAATGAAAAAGAATTGTAAAGATAAAGGGTGTAAAGAAAGAAGCCCTCCTTACAACTAAGGCAGAAACCGGGCCAATACATATGCTATTGAGATCATTTTTAATGATTCTTGATATTGAAGATAGACATCATGGACCCAGTGATGCAATGGTTAACCCATCCCAGCTAACTCAGATATCTCTTAAAAGATATTTGTATTAATCACACAGAGACAACGCATTATCTATTGATTTATTCACTCCGAATAAATTGGTATTGAAAAGCTGGCACTCCTCTCCAGCCTCCGATCACTAAAATCCAATGTGCACAATCGAGTCTAGAGCCATTTGAGATCATCAAATATCTCATTAGGACACACTTTCATAAGTCCTTGCTTCTTCACAAACTGTGAAAAGTAAGAAAGATCTTAAGAGTCCTACGCAAAATCTTCATGATCTTGCCTGAACATCTGAGTAATACGAAAGTATTTACAATGAAGATGGAAATCATTCTTGAGCGAATATCAAAAAGCTCATTGTAAAACCCGCATGCTTTTACCATGAATAGTGCCCTTAAGATCGTACGTTCTAGATTAAAACTTACCTCATGTAGTATTGATCACATTCATGTGCTAATAATCAAGCAAGTGCATACGTGTATGACATGACAAGTATCGATTACGTACGAACTCATGATAAACAGTTAATAATATATCACGTGAACATAATTAAATCATGAACACCATTTAAAATACTAACTAGAATAATTACGTAAATACTCAGAATATATTCACGAGCGTGGAGTTTACGATAAACGACACGTTAAAAGAAACAGAAACACGTTAAACACGAGCACGTTTAACCACGAACGAACACGAAACATCGGGACACGAGAAAGGTACGGGTACCCCATGTGGGGCCCCCATACCCACGGCACACATGCATGAAATGGGCTTAGCCCATGGACTTTACAAGTTAAGGGGGGTAAAAGTAAAAACATGTTTTCATTTTTCATTTTCAAGAAATAAACATAAAAACCCTAAAAATAGTTTTCTCCTCTCCTTTTTGCCTCCTTTGTGCCGCCACCTATACACCACCATAGGAGGGTGTTTGGTTGATTTTGATCTTTAAAACAAGTGTTAGAATACGTGTTTGTTCATCCTTTTTCCAAGCTACATAGTGGTATACCTTTCTAACCCTTCTTTTTAATTCTTTTAATTCTTTTAATCTTTGATTATTTTCATGAACATGTTATTATTTTTCTTATGAAAACAAGGTAATTAATCATTGATCTAACATGTTTTGGTATTAATTAAAATCAAAGAATGGTTTATAAGGGTGTTTGTTTTTGGCCGCCTAGCAAACAAACCCGAGGGGGGGTTTGGTTTGCTATTGCCGCCACCACCAAGACCACAATTGGTCTTGGTTGGCTCATGTGGGACCCACGGCAGCAAGGGGACACGTGTGCCCCGGGTTTGGCCCGGGGTACGGTGTCGAATTCATACCCGATTCATGGTTCGTTGGTTAAAATCATAATCTATGTTACATGTAATTTTTATGAATCATGAACTTAGGATATAATTAATTAATAACATGAAATATTAATTAAATCATGACTTAGGTTATTTTAATTATTAGTTTATCATGACATTAATTTAACCTAAGTATTTTATGTTATAGGTTATAATTAATTAATTATTAAAACATGCCTATAATTAATTAATTTAGACATGACTTAGGTTATATTATTATTAATAATAATACACATTTTAACCTAAGTATTTTCATTTCATTTTAATTAATACATGTTACACTTTAATTAAAATGCTTAACCTATAGTTTAATTAAAATACATGAAATAATAATTAAACTATACACTATATCATATGACTTAAGTAATAAGCTTATAACACTTAGACTTATATGTTAGCTTATGAAATCAGCTTAATTCTAATCATGGAAACTTCTATTTATAGAAACTTAATTAAATAAGGCAACTAATCTAATTATGGAAACCTTCTATATATGGAAATCAATCTATTTCAGGCAGCTAATCTAATCATGGAAACTTTCTATATATGGAAACTTATTTAATTAAGGCAGCTGATCTATTTTTGGAAACTTTCTATTTTTAGAAACTAATCTATTTTAGGCAGTAAATTCTATTTTTGGAAACTTTCTATTTTTGGAAACTTTCTATTTTTGGAAACTTTCTATTTTTGGTAACTTTCTATTTTTGGAAACTTTCTATTTTTGGAAACTTTCTATTTTTGGAAACTTTCTATTTTTGGAAACCTGCTATTTTTGGAAAGTTACTTATTATTACACAGTAAGTATAATAATACATGAATCACCAGTAATACTTAATCAGATTAATCAGAATACAAGATAAACACAGTTTAAGGCTTTAAACAGTGAACCATGACCTAAAACATACCAAATCAGCTATAATGAGACACAGAACCCAGTACGTAATCAGTGAATCGATACTTATACACGTGTGTATTCATGTAGCATTAGTGATCCAGAAGTAGGAGTCTTTCTTCCGTTCATTTCACTGGACTTGAGGTACGGATTCCCGTCCTTTCAGTATGGACATTCCTTCCTTATTAGGATTTCCCCGTATGCAGCCAACTGTTTTCCCCAGCATTTGTTTTATTGTTTTGAACTGCTTATGTTAATTTAGCATAAACTATAGCCATATACAAGCATGACCAGTTTCACCTAGTTATGGAGGTACCATAACCATAGCATTGGAGGCACCGATGTTATGACTTCCCCACGGCGGAGTGATTGCTCGTGGCGTCCCTTTTCAGTTTGGCCATATTATTATATCAGTTGGGGCGTATGGGTGCATCCTAGTTACATGTTTTATTCAGTTTATCATGGTGAATGTGGTGTGTGCCTTGCACCCTTCACAAGGAGCTGATCCCTCCTACCCAAAATCAGTATATTGATTAGAGGCATCCCCTCTAATCAGCATGATGAGGTCACCCCTCCAAGTATTCATGCACGTGACCTTTTCATGACCTATATGGGCTATGGTATATATATGTTAAAACAGTTTTCACAGGTTAAACATAAGGCTTTTCAAACTATAAAACCAGTTTTCATGTTACTTAACCAGTTTACTCAGTACTTAGTCTTCCGCTGTTATATGTTACATGCTTATCCTATATCATGCTTTATTGTACATCCGTGCACTGAGCGTCTTGCTCAGCCGTTTTCCTTTTCATGTTCCCAAAACGGCAGGTACTCAGGGACGCTCGTAGATCTCAAACGTAGGTGCATATGGACTGGAAGCTTTACCGTCTTTCTTTACTTTATGCATTTCCTTTACTTTGATACAGTTGCTTTGGACATTGTTTCGTCCTTCCTTTTACAGTATTTATGTTTGTGTGTGATGAGCTTTACTTTGGGATACCGATGTTTGATTCCGGTATTTCCTTTTATGGTTGAATAATGCTTAGACATTTATCCTTGTATGCTTTGATGACACACCATGATATGCGTAATATTCCATTTCCAAAATGGGGTGTTACACTCATGGTAGGTGACTTGTGCGAGTCTTTATGAATCAAACTTGTGATAACTAGAAAGCAACAGTGTTTTAATTCTTAAATGAATTTAAACACGTTCCAGGCCTCTACGCAATATCTTAGTGATTTTGCCAGAACACTCAGAGTGATACCTTAGTGTTCATAGTGATGAGTGGAAATCCTTCTAGTGTTAACCTCAAACAACACTTGGTAGGTAACTTGCAAGATTCCATACGAATCAAGCTCATGACAACTGGAAAGCAACGATGGTGCGGTTCTTAATTGAATTTCACTTGTTCCAGGAACATGAATTGACGGCTTCAAATCATGCGGATATTATTATCCAAATGATTCACTCTTTATGTTCGCAGCCAGCTTTGGACGGTCGAATAAAGAGAACGGGGTTACCCTCGAAATCTTGTCAAGGAGGTTCTTAATTGAAACTACCTGCCACAAGTACGATAGTTAATATCGTCCAACAGTCTTCACCGACCGGAGGTAAAATGATACTGAATTAGAATGAAAATTTCAAGGCCATTTCATCCGTGTATATGTTTTGTTGCTAATTGTCTTATGCAGCGTAACAAGAAGGTGGCATTGCGGTGTTCAATCCAGAAGAAGTCGTCAACACATGCTTATGCTTTCTGCACCTAATACTTCAACAAATTCAAGAAAGTCTAAAAGTCAAGTCTTCCGCTATATCAAACTCTGAAGCTTTCAAGAAATTATAAAAGTATAAGTATGTGGAACATGAAGTCACGAGGAGGCAAATATCACAAGTGATGAATGCACAAGGTCAAGGCAAGGAAACATGCTTAAGACTAAATTCAAAGATCACATCAATCATATTCACAGGAACAAGATCGAAGACTCAAGCATAGTATGCTAGGTTTAAGATTTTGTAAAATGGTGTGACCTCCCTTTGGGGGAGACTTTTGGAAATACGTTTTTCCAAGGAAAGTCTCGGTCACATCATTGTTAGCATAGATCACGAGCTATAGACTATTTAAGACATTGTAACTTGGAGTGACCTCCCTTTGGGGGAGATTGTTGGAAATACGTTTTTACGTATTTAGAAAGGATCGGTCACTCCAAAGATATATTCGAGTAATGGGCTCGTGATCCTATATGTAATCCATATAGCCCATATAGCCCACATGTAGGGTGGGCTATATATACCCCCTCCTAGCATGTTAGGAGGGGTTGGTCATTTGTGTTTTCTCACATTCACTTAATCAACCTTCTTTCTCTCATTCTCTTCTTTCTCTCTCTACCTTTCTCTCTCTAGTTCTTCCATTTCCCATCCATCTCAATAGATAATTCATATATTGCTTAATCCTAAGAAACTATGGACCTACAAAAATGACAAAAGACCACAAGAAACAAGGAAAAAATGAACACGAGAAACGAAGCCGCACAATGAACCGGGCCCTAGTTATGGATTTCTTAAAGAAAAGACCTTGAAGATTTGAAGATATACAAGAATGATCCCTCACCAATGAAGAAGTGACACTTAATACCCTTGTATATTCATAATTACAAGTTTGTTCCCTTAAATTTGTCAAAATGACAAAAAGGTCCATCAACTTTGAAGATTTGGCATGTTTAGTCCCTCAAGATTTCAAAATTGTCAACAATGGTCCTTCAATATGTAAAACATCCAATGAAGACCTTCAAAGATGAAGAATGTCCAAGAACAGTCCTTGAAAATATCAAAAATGGCAAAACAAGTCCTTAAAACCCTTGACACAAAGTTTTGTGGCCGTAAAAACTGAAAGTTTATTAACAAAGGAATACGTTTTATTGGGCTTAATTTATTGTTATACATATTTTGCCAAATAACAAGGCCTGTTTTTGCCACAACTAAATATTCAAACAAAAAAATGTGCCAAACAACTCCCATCCCACCTATTTCGGATCAAACTTTGTTACTATTCACCGAATGAAACCCAGATTTACCTCACTTAAAACAAAGGGTAAAATAAAATTACCTCATCCCACGTGTGATTCACCTTACACGATCACATCCCATACCTCACATCAAACACCACTTCACTCATGGTCCCCACCCATTCAAGCCGTCCACCAATCATATTGCAACTTCCTCTCCAAGGAATGCCACGTGGCCAAATCAACAGCCCACACTCCTTACTTGGTCCCAAAGGAAAAATAAACGTCTAAACTGCATGATATGAGTGGATTTACTCATATCATTTATATCAATAAATGAGCTTATAATGCATAATTTGTATAAAAATGGCCTTGTATATGCATGTTTCTTTTTTCATTTGTGTAGGTACCCAAGATCACGAAAACTTGCAAAAACGACACGAAATTTAAGAATTATCAAGAAGCCAAAAGATAAGTCGTTTATTCGGGGATTTAAGTTTTATCAAATTATTGGGCCTATTGGGTCCCATATTTGCTTATTGGGCCTGAAAGCCCAATATTGGACATAGTTTATCTATTTTTGGGACAAGGCCCAAATCAAAGGCCCAAACATCTAGTTATACACGAAATGTTTTTATTTTGGATCTAAAGCCCAAAGTGACAAGCAAAATAATTGGACGGTGGAAGTATGGGCCCAAGCCCACTAAGCCAAAATTACAAGGGACGGTGGAAGTAAATATATTAAGTGAAACTTTTCACTTTAGGTCAAATAATTATGATACAAACAAGAAAAGAGAGAGAAAGAAATAGATGTGAAGAACCAAGATGTAGCAGCCAAGAACAAAGAACCCTAGCCTCAATTTAGGGGATTTCCACAAGGGATTGAACCCCACACGCCCCAATTAATTCCCCATTATTTCGGGGAGAAGATGATGCTACCAAGCATCCCACGTGGCATTCTCTCGTGTCACTCCTTGATTTTAATTGGTGTAAATCATGCCATCCACTCATTGCACCAATCAATTAAAGCCACCTAAGCATCAAAATAGCACAAGAAGGACAAAAAAACGCCACCCTGGCGATCCGTGTGAAGAGAAGATGGTTTTCAGCCCTTGATTAAGAAAGAGATGATGAAAAGATGGAATCAATGGTTGTGATTTAATCTTCCTCAACAAACCCACACCATGGTTTGCCTATAAAAACCCCCTTATTTTCATTGTAATTTTGATCCCTTTTTTCTGTAATGTTATAATGTTAGTATTAAAATAGGATTTATAATTTTCTTCTTGTAATCTTTGATTTGGATTAATAAAAAGTTTAATTTTCAGTATAAATTTTCTTGGTATCCTGCGTTTAATATTTTATTATTTACTTGGAAACCTGTTTTTATAAATATTGATATTATAACTGAAAAATCAGTCGTATAAGCTTCATCAGTAGTTTATTCGATTGAAAAGAATGAGAGTGGATATCTTGTTTATTCCCACTGAATAAATAAATAAAAGATGTTAGTTCGAAATAATGAAGATTCGAACTGATGTTTATGATTCGAGTTTTTCTATGTTGTGAATGGTGATGGCGTGTTAGTGTTAAGTAGTTTAAGGGGGCTCAGCGCCAACCATTCTTCATCAACGGATCGTCACTCGAAAGGGTTAAGCTCATTTTCCTTTTTAAGTTTATTAATATTTAGAGTAATCTGTTTGTATTGTGAAGTTATAAATCTGGTTAGGTTTATTGGTTTGAAACTGTTTGCTTTGATTTGATAAAATGTGTATTTTAGTTAAGTCTGCTCATGTGAGTTTGGATGTTATGTTTTGAGATTTTGAATTTGAAATATATATCTGAGTTTTTATCTGTTCGAATTGTGTGATTATACTGATATTTGTGGAATGGTTTTGAATCTGTTTTCACAACCTATGGGTATTGAGATTTATTTGGTTTGAGAAGCTAAATATTACTGTGAGTGTTTTTTTATCTTAGTTAGTATATTTTGCTTGCACTAGAAGTTTTTGATTTTAAACTGATATAAATAATCTGTTGATTCTGTTTAGTTCAGTTGGAGTTGAATTTTTGTAGACGAATTTTATTCTGTAGTATTAGCATGATGTTGATTTTAGATTTATTTTTTTAGAAATAAGAATTTGGATAGGATTTTAGTTGCGTTAACTTGTTTGTTGAGGGATATAGTTGCTCGATTAATCCGTTAAAACTATTTGAGTTGTTTCACTACCTTTAGACATTGTAGTAGTTTAAGCTAGCTGTTATATCTGTGCTGATATAACTGATAAGCATGTTTTGCTGACATTGAGAGTTTGCTGCTAAGTTGTGATTTTAATATTGTTAATTTTAAATCTGTTTTTGCTGCGAGTTCATATTTTTTTTGCTGATAATCTTGTTATTTCGAATGATTGATGTTATTATTTGTTTTAATGTACTGATACATCATCTTATCCAAACGAATTTATTGGTTGGCTGTAATATTAATATCTGAACTCCAAATCTGTCACAGAATTTCAATTGCAAAAAAAATAATATCCAAAATTCTGTCCTTCCTAGGACTCAAACCAGTGACCTCCAGGTCCACAGCCAAACGCACTAACCACTGAGCTGTATGCTCATTAGAGTTTTTAATCTGTTTCAGCATTTATTATACTACTTTTCTTTTAATGACTTTTAGTGAAAAATAAAACGTCTAATTTGTTTTTATAACTTTTAGATACTTTATAAAAATAGTTTTATTAAACTTTATATTGATTAAATATTATTTCAAGATATAAATATAAAAAAAATAATTATAAATAAAAATAAATATTTTATTACTTTTAGATTTAAAGATTGTTTTAATATTGTTTTTAAATAATTTAGTTTTAAACAATTTTTGTTTTAAATAATTTTATTTTAAATAAAAAATTTTTAAATATTTTGTTAAAATAAAAAGTAAAAGTAAAGTAAATTTATATAGTTTAAAAATTGTCTTGTAGATTTCAATTCGGGATACGATTCATGCACTTTAGGTTTAAAATTTGTAAAATTAAATTAGCTAAAAACCGAAACCAAATTCAAATCAATTGTCCAAATCAAATCGAAAGTCTCAAATTCACAAGTTCCTTGTGTAGAGCGAACCGGGATCACTCTCGTGTTTAATTGATTCGTCTTTAGCTTATTTTTGGATAATTACCTTTTCCTAAAGGTAATTTCTTAAATTTGCTCTATAACGTATTTGATTAAAATACACCGACATTTCTCCCAAACACATCAAAAATTTTGGCGCCGCTGTCGGGGATCTTGTGTATGATTCATTCGTGGAGATTTGTTGATCGTTGATTTGAAAACCCTTTCCGTCCTCGGAAAGTTTTGTTATTTTTCTATTATATAGTATATATCGTTTTTCTTGGTTTTTGTTATTACTATATTGTATTACGTAGAACAATAAATTTACCTACTTCCAAATAAGACCTTAGTTGGGATTTCATCACCTAGCTATTGTATTCGAATCCAAAACGAAAAAATAAAAGGCAAAATAGATAAATACTAATAAAAAGTTTGAACTCGATTTATACAAACTATAAGGTGGGTATACGGCGACGAGCTATAAAAGTCCGTCTAAGGAAAAAGGTTTTTAAGTGCTTTGTGTCACCTCGTTTCCCCGCTTGCTTGTGCGTATATTGTGAGGGACGACCGATTATTGGTTTGCCGACTCAAGTAGTATTAAATCTTATTTTTTGTTGTTTACTTATTGCACCTCCAGACGTTTAGGTTTTCACCTACGTTTCAAAGTCGACCGAGGGTAGTTTACTTCCATAGTAATTATCCTTATTCCTTGTTTTTATATATTTTGATTGAGCAATACCAAATAAAAATACAAAAAATAATCTTCTTCTAATCTAATTTCTTTTGTTTAACCCTCTAAATTCTCGTCACTTTGGTTTATTCAATTACGATCTAAACGACTTTTGATTAATCACGATAGGCTTGAAAACATTCCTCGTAGAAATAGAAATCGTCAACAACGAATAGTGGAACCCGAGCTTCCACCTATTGTTGTAGAGATGGCCGATAACCGAACGATGGAGGAATTGCTCCGTGCACCCACCGAAGGGTACGGGGAAGCAAATGTTGTGCCGGCTATTTTGGCGGATAATTATGAGATTAAGACGGGTCTTTTATCACTCATTCATGCCGTCCAATTTCGTGGCAATGAGACCGATAACCCGCTCTCACATTCAGAATTTTCTTCGTATCACCTCGAATCTCAAGTTTAGAGATGTGCCGAATGACGCGATTAAGCTCATGCTTTTTCCGTACTCGCTCGAGGGGAATGCTAAACGTTGGTATGAAAAAGAACCACCGGGTTCGATTTTGACATGGGATGATTTAGTGTCTAAGTTTATGAATTACTTCTTTCCACCATCTAAAACAAATCACTTTAAAAATGAGATCACTAGATTTGAACAAAAAGTGCATGAATCGTTTGGAGATGCTTGGGAAAGGTTTAAGGATTTGTTAAGACAATGTCCACACTACGGTTTCATGGAGTTACATCAAATCAATAATTTTTATAATGGACTTAATATGGTTGAACAAGATTCTTTAAATGCCGTCGTGGGTGGTAATCTTTTAAGAAAACTCCGAGAGACGTGTGGGGTATCATTGAGAATAAGTCTAGAGTGCAATTTCACGAAACACACCGGTTGTTTCCAATGTAAATTCTTCTAATACCAAGATTTCTAGATTGGACTCTAAGATTGACACGATATTGAATGAGATTAGGAAGAATCCTCATGGTACGATTAATATGGTTGAGAATTTTTGTGTATCATGTGGTGGAGCACATCCTAATTATGCTTGTTCAACCACGGGGTTTGATCAAGTTAGTGCTTTTGCCGCGACGGGAACTTATGGCCCTAACGGTCAAGCTCCTCGTCAAAACCATGTTGCTCCACCAGGTTTTACATCGGTTCAAATTAGATACAACAACAGAAACAATGGGAATAATTTTAACCATGGTAACCAAGGGAATTTTAATCAAGGAAATGGGTTTCATGGCAATCAAAACAATCAAGGTTTTCACAATAATCAAAATGATTTGTCAAGCTATATCAAAACAAATGAGGCAAATTTGAAAGCTTTTCAAAACAATATTCAAGGACAAATTGTAGAATATTGATAAACTATAAATCTATAAAGTGGGTTGATGTTTTCTAGAGAGAGAAACTAGGGAGAGAAAGTGAGAGAAAACTATGTGATATTTTATTAAGTGTAAACTCCAAATGAACAACAACCAACCCCTTTCCAAGGAGGAAAGGGGTATTTATACTTCCAAGCCTTATTTGGACTTGGGCCGGCCCATGACAAGCCCATGGGCCGGTTCTTACTTAACTAAATAAGTATTTGTTAACTACGAGCTATTACAACATAAATAATATTGTGGAGTGACCGATACTTCTAATATACGTAAAAACGTATTTCTAACAATCTCCCCCTAAGGGAGGTCACTCCACGTTACAAAGTTCTAAACCTAGCATACTATACTAAGTCTTCGTTCTTCAGCTCGTAGTCTTTTTCTTCTTTCTTTTTGTTGTGAATATTTTGATTTGATCTTTTAGGCTTTGGCTTGAGAGCATTGTTCTTTTGGCCTTTCACGTGCGATCTTTGCCTTCATTTGAATTTTGCTTCCTCGTGACTCCATGTTCCACAAACTTATGTCTTTTTGTTGAATTCTCGAAAGCTTCAGAGTTTGGTACAGCGGAAGACTTTATCTTGTACTTTCTTGAATTTTTGCTGAAGTTTGATGCAGAAAAACATAAGCATGTGGGAACGACTTCTACAGGTACACCGCAACACCACCGTCTTTAACTGGTACACAGCAACGCCACCGTCTTCAACAGGTACACAGCAACGCCACCGTCTTTAACAGGTACACAGCAACGACACGAATAAAATGGCTTTGACATTTTATTCTAATTCGGTAGCATTTTACCTCCGGTCGGTGAAGACCGTTGGAAGATATTAGATATCGTACCCGTGACGGATAGTTTCAATTAAGTAACTTCCTGACAGGATTTCGCGGGTAAACCCGTTCTCTTTATTCGACCATCCAAAGCTGACTGCGAACATAAAGAGTGAATCACTTGGATAAATTATCCTTGTGATTTGAAGCCGTCAATTCATGAAACCTGGAACAAGTGAATTTCAATTAAGATTTTCACCATCGTTGCTTTCCAGTTGTCACGAGCTCAATTCATAAAGAATCTTGCACGTCACCTACCAAGTGCTGTTTGATGTTAACACTAGAAGGATTTCCACTCGTCACTGTGATCAATAAAGAGTCACTCTGAGTGTTCTGGCAAGATCATATGATAATGCGTAGAGGCCTGGAACGAGTTTAAGTTCAATTAAGAATTAAACCACTGTTTCTTTCCAGTTTTTCACAAGATTGGTTCTAAAAGAACCGCACGTGTAACCTATCATGAGCTTGTTTGATGTTGGCTCAAGCAGGATTTCCATCTTCATTGTAATACTTGCGTATTACTCGGATGTTCTGGCAATATTACAGGAATACTGCGTAGGACTCATGAAAATCTCTTACTTTTCACAGTGTGTGAGAAAGCAAGGAATAAATGGAAAGTGTCCTAATGAGACTTTTGATGATCTCTTGGCTCTAGACTCGATAGTGCGTTTTGAATTAGTGAGCGATGGCTGGAGAGGAGTGCCACCTTTTCAATACCAGTCTATTCGGAGTGAATAAACTAATAGATAACGTGTTGATCTCCGTGTGATTAAAACAAATACCTTTTGAGAGATATTTGAGTTAGCTGGGAAGGGTTGTGCATTGCATCACTGGGTCCATGATGTCTTTCTTCAATATCGAGAATCATTAACAAAAATGACCTCAATAGCATATGTATTGACCCGGTTTCTGCCTAAAGTTGTAAGGAGGGCTTCTTTCTTTACACCCTTTATCTTTACAATTCTTTTTCATTTTTCAACCCCTTCAATGCTTACCAATACGTCATCACTAGCACCTTGTTGTGATTGTTCCAGTGCTAGCTTAAGTACTTGGTCGGCATTCAGCTACGTTCACAATCTTTCTCCAACTTTCCTAGGACTTCTAATTCTATCTAGGGAATTGTCCTTGGGAAGATTCCATCGGCTCTGATGAATCATTGGACTAAACCTATTCCTACCACCCTTTTGTCACCACATTCGTCGTGAATTAAGCGTGTTTTGGGAAGGAATTGCCACCATGAAAAATCATTGAAAATCACCTAAAGTACTTGTGATATTGAAATCAAAAGTTTTGTACCTTAGGTGTTTTGTTCATAAAAAACGCTCCCCCTTAACACGTGCTTTACACATATTAAGTTGGATTATCATTAAATATTTTTCATCTTTTAGCCAAATATCATTTAGGTCTCCTTAATCCCATTTTTCTCCCCTTATCCAGAATGTTAACCATATTGAATGGATGAACCGGTCTTTGGGTAAAAATGAAATCGATGTTTGGCCATAGAACATGTTAATGCTCCCCTTTAATTTAATAAGGGATAGTTGTAGTGCTTTAGTATGATATATTTTGAAAGATTTAGAATCTCGTGAGAAATTCTTGAAAAATTATCATACCTTAACACTACATCAAGCCACAAAAGCACAATATTCACAAATATACATATTCACAATTGAAAACAAATATAAAGTGGACCTGAAATGTACGACCCATTAGATGGATCGTTGCAGTAGCTTGTGGTGCACTAAATATGGTCTACCACCAACGAATCTTTCCAAGCTCCTCATCAATCTACGTTCACGGAGCTTTTGATCAATCTTCTTGATCATATACTTCGCCATCTGCCGATAACCCTGATGCCAATCCTCGGTCATCTCTGGTAAAGTCCCACCCGAATTAAGATGCTCCAACTTTCCTCTGACTTGTAGAAGAGTCCCATCACTGTACTTATAAAGCTCACCCACCCTCATAAACTTCATTAACCCTTGACTGTTCAAGTAGAAAATCCCACAATTCGGAACAAAAATGCCTGTATAGGGACATCTATCTACATGTTGAGGTAACACTTGATTCACTGGACGGGTTAGGTTGAGCTTCCTTTGGTAGCTTTCGACTCCCAACTGAAGATCTTCAACTCGTTTCTTGATAACAACGCTTCGTGTGAACATACGAAGTGCTGTATTCAAGGCAATGATGTCTTCTCGAGGAATATGTGTGAGTTGATCACGGGTCATCATAAGCAACATATCTTCGATATCCTCAAGGCGAATGACAGAAAAATCTCCCTGCTGGATTTTGTATTCTCTGTCATCCTCCCTTTTCAAACGAATCTCCGTCACATGATAATAGCCATTCTTGGCTTTAGTTTTCATCCCTAAAATACTGGAGATACGGATATCGGATCTAACGTTGCTTCCTGAATTGACTAAGCAGCAACCCCTGTACGCCCTTCGAACTCGTTCGTCCCAGTGTGATGCACCTATGACAGCATACATATCATAATTACGATTTACCTTTGGGACCCAGAGTCGGTTTACCTTTTCCTCAATAAAGGGTATTGTCCCCCAGTTGGCAGCTTTCAGCAAGGTCAGGGAGGTTGCGTACTTCGATGAACCCTTGAGGAGATAATCAAGATCATTGGTGACGAAAAAGTCAAGAGCAATCTGATTATCTTGAGAAGGATCAAGTGGAGGTGGAGCTCTTTCGGATTCATGAAGACCTTGCCGTTGAACGGTGTTCAGAGCTTTCAGGATCTCATCGGCATAATACTCGAACTCCATTCGGGTTAACCGGGTTTTGGCGCGAATTCTCTTATCCTTCAGCGCTTTCTTCACCAACGACGGAGTAACCGAAGTCTTATACTCATGAGCCAGAAATGCACATAAGTCAATCGGACTGCGGATACGAAGATATAAGACATCTTTGTCAGCGTCTGTGATTGGATCATATTGCGCCGCTGCCGTGATCCAAGCCTGTGGTGGTGCAGTCTCGTCAATCTCCAACGTGTCTGCCCAATCCCATGTGCTTGACTCAGGAACAGTAGATTGGGGTTCTTGTTGTAGAGGAGTGGAAACGTGAACATCTGCTGGTTCTGATTCAGGCATCTCGGCAGTGTCAAGAACGGGTGAGTGTTGTGCAGCTTCAGGTTCAGTTACCGATTCTGCAATCACAGGAGCAACAACAACAGAACTAACAGGGTTAGTGGTAACAGGTATAGATACAACGATAGATGTACCAGGAATAGATGACGCTGTAGTAGCATTCACATCGTGGTGCCACTTGGATCGTCTGGATTCCGTTGAAGTAGATTTTTCTTTTGCTGCTGCATCTTTCTTAGACTTGGTTCTAGACTTAGCAGGTTTCTTTGAGCTGGCAACCTTATCCCCCTTTTCAGGCTGTTTACCCCCATCATCATCCTCATCGTTATCCTCGTTGCTCCCCTTAGCACTCTCCTCATTACCATCACCACCATCATTACCATCATTATCATCATCTTCCTCGTCATCATCATCATCCTCATCATCATCACCACCATCATCATCTTCTCCCTCTTCTTCTTCTCCCTCTTCTTCTTCTTCCTCTTCTTCTTCACCAGTACCCTCTTCTTCTTCACTTTCTTCCCTTTCTTCCTCAGGCAGAATGTGGTAGGATACCACACTTCCAAACGTTTTAAATAACCTATCATCCTCCATGATAGCGTCATTCAGGGATTTGTATAGAGCCCGTTGAACCCTAGATTTATCAAAAGATCCAAGTTCCCTCATACGAGCTTTGAGGATCTTCTTCAATTCAAAATCCGTCAAGTGATAGGCAATTTTGTAGGCGGATTGAGAAGGATTGGATGACTTGATCATCAAGTTATCAGCAACGAGTGTCTTCAACTCATCACGCAGTTTAGGCATAATGGATTCAACGGATTCTTTCACTCTCTCCTCAATAGAAGCTTCAAGAGTTTCTTTCTACTCCTTGTAGTTATCCTTAATAGCTCGAAGTCTCGTAATTCTTGCTTCATACCTATCAGCTTCAGCCTTCTTAACCTGAGCTAGTTCTTTTGTATGAGCTTTTCGCGTCAATTCCATCTCTGCAGCGAACTTAGCAAGCATCTCTTCTTGGGCTTTTCTAGATGCTTCTTCACTTTGAACTCGTCTATGTAGCTCTTGGCGAAGTTCATCCATCTCTCTTTTGTGATTATCCGTATGTTTATCCAACATTTCGGCCATTACCAATGCAGCCATTGTAGACGTTGCAGAGCTGCTCTGGGTTGATTGAAGAGGCTCGGTTGTGACCACAGTACTGAGAATGGGAGTTATTGGAGGTGGAAGGAATGGTGTTGAAACCGGTCGGGTTGGTAAAGGTTGTATTGGTGGAGGTTGAGTTGCTAAAGGTTGAGTTACTAACGGTTGAGTAGACACCATGGTTGTAGGAGCACCGGACTCTTTTTCAACACTTGCTGAAACAGGGATTGATGTCTCCTTCGAAGTAGAATACCGTTCAGGTGACCCAAACTCATCAGTATCCTCTGGCTCCTCGTACTCTTCTTCAATATTTATCCTTGCACCTGAACCACTACCGCCCGTATCTTTCCTACTCCTTTCAATAGTTATCTTCATCATTTTTCTCTCCGCCTTGTCAAGAGTAGGATCAACAACATCTTCTTCGTCACGTAGAACTAACTCATCAGCCTTACCCTTTCCCTTCTTAGCGACGGTCTTTGTCTTTTTGGCTTTGGGTTCAGGTAAAGCTGTTTGCTTGCGTTTACCTTTGCTCTTAACCGTGGTAGATGAGTCTTCACCTGCTTGAATGCTTGCTCGTTGATTCTCAATTTCTTGTAGCAAGTTCTTGTAATCAGCAGATGCGATAATCTCATCTGTCAGCAAATGACTGGGAATGGGACCAGGAATAACCATATTCGAATGAGTCTCCTGCCTTAAGTCTACCAAATCATCATCATCCATCGTGTGGTGACGACTACCTGCACGCTTGGCAATGGAAGCATCGTTCTCCATAAAGTAATGTATGATCAGCTTAATGAACCTAGGGTACTGGTTACTTTTAACCTTACCCTTCGTGTTGGTGAAGAGTTGAAAAGTAAACTCTTCCCACAGCAATGATGCATAGTCAATACCCATACCTCTGTATACCCCATAAAACATCTTGATGATCGGTGGACGAACAGCATCAAATCCAGTTGTTTTGGGTGTGAGACATCGGCTTAGAATCCCAAAAATAGCTTTCCATGGTTGACCAACTTTGGCAGTAGTAAACTCAGACACGGTTCGTATGTCAGGACATCCTATGGCAGTGAACATTTCCATGATCTGATCCTTAGTCGGGTTGGCTGAAAATGATAGGCTTTTGGGTGACGGTCGAAATCCAAAGATCTTCCTGAAGTCTGACACATTAGGCGTCTGCTGCTTGTTGTCCAAGGAAAATGTGATTTTGTTCGACGTCCTCTCCTTGGTAGCCCAGAACTCGTAAAGGTAGTCATAGGGCACTGAAGCACTTTGCCTTAGCGCATGCTTGAGTTTAGAGTTATCAAGTATGGCTGAACCTACCTTAAATCCGTTATGGGTAGAATGAGATACCTCCTTCAAACGGAAGTTGTTTGGAAGAAACTTTAGATTCTTGGCTTCGGCAATGGCGGTGGCTCTGGCGTCTTGTATTTGTTGTACTGTAGGGTTAATCATCGTCTCTGCTTAAGATAAAACACAAAGGTTGAAACATACAAATATGAATATCATTATGATTTTAAACCTAAGCATTGAACATATGACCTAATCCCTTAAGCTTGTAAAACACTCAAACATCTTCTATTCGGAATAAACATTCAATTCAGAATAATTGATCTATGCGGAAAGTTAGTCCTATTCGGAATAAATTTTCTATTCGGAAAGATCAATCTATGCGGAATAAAATTTCTATTCGGAAAGATTACTCTATGCGGAATAAAATTCCTATTCGGAAAGATTTCTCTATGCGGAATAAAATTCTTATTCGGAAAGTTTAGGCCTATGCGGAATAAAAGTTCTATTCGGAAAGATTTATCTATGCGGAATAAAATTCTTATTCGGAAAGTTTAGGCCTATGCGGAATAAGAGTTCTATTCGGAAAGATTTCTCTATGCGGAATAAAATTCTTATTCGGAAAGTTATGCCTATGCGGAATAAAAGTTATATTCGGAAAGATCATCCTATTCGGAATAATGCTCCTATGCGGAATGTTCATTCTGTTCGGAATAATCCTCCTATACGGAATACAACTTCTATTCGGAAAGTTCATTCTATGCGGAAAAAATGCCTTATTCGGAAAGATCATCCTATTCGGAAAGTTTAAACAGTTATGATTTTTCTAATTAGACACTAATTTGTTTGATTCAAGTGTTCTAAAGGCCATATCAGTTCAATTTGTGCTATTCCGAATCAATCCCAGGCAAAACCCTCAATTAATTAAACCCTAATTTAAGCAGTAACTTAGTTCGATTGATTTCAATTAAAAGGAGTTAATTAAATTGAATTGCATGAATGTTTAAACCGATTTGATACCTTTTGAAGATCTTGATCTAGAAGATGAATGTATCGTTTGTGTGTTCGTGTATTTGTTTCAATGGCGGGCAAAGGAGAAAAAGAAAACAGAAGAATGAAAAGTGAGAAAGAAAGACGGGGGGGGGGGGGGGTGATGGTAGACTAGGTCAAACTTTTAACAAGTTTGATACATGGTCACATTTAACCCCTCACTTTTTCTTTTAACAAGTTTTAATACTTGTCATTTTTGACCCTATCTTATGTTAAATTCCCGAGCCTTAGTGATTAACCTATCTTAACACACGCACAAATCTATTCATGACAAAACTTATAAGAAACAACAAGAAAAATGCCAAAGCAATCCAACCATTAACCATTGAGCTGTTTGAGTTTCCTTGAAAACTTTTGAAGATCTTTTTGATGTGAAAGATGATGTAACATTTTCTCCCCCTTAAACGATGACCCGTTTTCTATTTAAAGAGCTGTAGTCATTGTTTAACGAGGCACATGATGATGAAAAACATTTTCCAATTGATGTTTTGAAAAGATCGATTCGCTGGTGTCGACAAGATTTCTCTTATCTAGACAAAATAATGCACTGAGATGTACACTAATTTGTGTTAGATCAAGTTATAAAGTAAACTTGATCCCTTTGCATGATTTGGCTTGTGAATCATGCCCGAGAAAAATTAATTCCCGTTGTGAGCCAACGTTTTCCAAGGAAATACGTGACTTTAATATGAAAACCGGGTTGTAGTCAGAAATAACTACAAGCCATTATGGGCATGTTTTAAAAATGTACAACTTTTATACGGACTCTATTTATGGCACCGTGTCAATATTGATCGACATTTCTAAGGCCGTAAATATTACCGTACTAAAAGACATGCCCGAGTTAAAAACGAAAAATATTTTTGATTTTTCTGGATTTTATAATTTTTATGGTTTTTCTAGGTTTTATGTTTTTTATGGTTTTTCTTGGTTTTATATTTTTTATGGTAATATACGTGATCACGAACAAAGGATACTCTGAATAGTTTACCACCACTATTCAGCTGATTCTTCTGCCAACTCTTTGAGAGTCGCTGGAGTGAATGATTTCATGCCAAGCTTGTCGATCAAAAACTCGATTCGTCCTCGATCTAAAGCTTTGGTGAACATATTCGCCAGCTGGTAGCGAATGTCTATGTGCTTGGCCCGGGAGTGTTGAACATAGTTGCAGCAAAGGGCAATGGCGCTCTTGTTGTCACAATACATCGGGATTTTGTTGAATCCCAAACCGTAGTCAGTTAATTGTGATCTCATCCAAAGGACTTGAGCACAACAATCGGACATGACGATGTATTCAGCCTCCGTGCTAGAAATTGCAGCGCTTTTCTGCCTTTTTGAAGACCAACTGATCAATCTGTCTCCAAGGGGTTGCACAGATCCAGAAGTGCTACGCCTCGTGTCTTGACATCCAGCGTGATTGGCATCTGCGTATGATATTAAAGCAATAGAGGAATCTTTCGGATACCATAGACCACGATGAAGTGTTCCTTTTAGATACCGAAAGATCCTTTTAACAACATGTAGGTGCTTTTCGGTAGGCCGAGCCTGATACCGGGCACACATGCTTACAGCAAATTACAAATCAGGCCTGCTAGCAGTCAGATAGAGAAGGGTGCCGATCATCCCACGGTAAAGTTTTGGATCGACAATAGTCCCATTCCTATCTTCATCTAACTTGGATTTCTCCACCATTGGAGTGTCCACGGGGTCACAATTATCAAAGTTATATTTCTTTAACGATTCTAGAGCATATTTGGATTGATTAATAAAGATGCCTCTGGGATTCTGAGAAATCTGTAATCCTAAGAAAAATGAAAATTTTCCCATCATTGACATCTGAAAGCGTGTGGACATTATCTTCTCAAAGCGTTGTGACAAGTCTATGTTAGATGCAGCAAATATTATATCATCAACATAAATTTGTACCAGAAGCATGTCGTTGTCCTCCTTGAGAGTGAATAGTGTAGGGTCCACCTTGCCTTTGGAGAAGCCTTCCAAAATGAGATATGTTGAAAGGAGATCATACCACGCGCGTGGAGCTTGTTTCAACCCATAGAGAGCCTTCTTAAGCTTGTACACATGATTAGGAAACTCCGTGCTAACGAACCCATCCGGCTGACTAACATAGACTTATTCCCTTAGTTCACCGTTCAAAAATGTCGTCTTCACATCCATTTGATAGACGATCATGTTCATATGAGCAGCATACGCAAGGAATAGTCTAATAGCCTCCAATCTTGCAACAGGAGAAAAAGATTCTTCAAAGTCTATACCCAAGGCTTGTTTATATCCTCTAGCAACCAATCTTGCCTTATTCTTCAATATTGCACCAATCTCATCGAGTTTAACCTTATACACCCATAACAAGGTAAGGATGTTAACCTTGTCAGGGAGAGGAACTACTTCCCATACTTCAAGTCGTTGGAATTCATTTAGTTCCTCCTGCATGGCCTCAATCCAAGATGATTGAGTCATAGCCTGCTGCCAATTTTTAGGTTCAACTTCAGAGAGAAATGCATCAAAGTAGCAATAGAGTGCACTCTCTTGTAATTAATGGCGTGTAGAGACTGGTCGATCTAGATTACCAATGACATTCCTAATTGGGTGATCTTTTGTCCATTTGGTGCTATGTTTTTCAATCCTAGGTGGTCTGGAGTGAACAATAGAAGGAGCTTCTTCTGAGGTAGACGCGGCTGAAGGGTTTTCACGTATCGCTACACCAATGAAAGGAAGCTCTTGTAGGTGAGCATATTCCAAATCGTGATCAATAGAATCCTCTTCCACATCATTAGGCACAAGTAGGGGTGACGATGCAGGTGTAGTTTGAGAATCACTTGGTGAAGGTGCATCCGGTTCAATGTGAATTGAAGATGCATTAGATAAAGCTTCATTAGCAGGAGCAACAACTTCAGGGATTGGAGCTATCACTACAGGTGCTGGAACTTCATCATTTGGAGGATCAAAGAATTCGTCAAACAACGGTTGAAACAGTTTGTCCCACTCGGGCCTTGTAGGTGGTAAAAATGATGTAGAAGTAGGATTATTGGGAACTAATCCGAAACTAATAGCACCGGTTCCCATCTCATGAAGCGCAGGTTCAGAGCTGTGTTGCTCAGAAGCCATCGCTGTCAGCTCATCGAAATCTGCATCCATAGTTTCTACGATCTTACCAAGACGACGGTTGTAAATTCGGTATGCTTTCTTGGACGGTGAGTAACCAATGAAAATACCTATATCGGCTTTCGGTTGAAGCTTGCCCAAGTTCTCACTATTAATGTTTGGATAACAAAGAGCACCAAACACATGAAAAAATGAAACATCGGGTTTACGGTCATGTAGAAGCTCGTAAGGTGTTTTTCCATGGCGTTTCCGAATGATAGAACGGTTTTTGGTGAAACATGCAGTAGATATGGCTTCTGCCCACAAGAACAATGGAGCGTTCGCATAAATTAGCATAGTCCCAGCAGCTTCCATAAGCGTACGATTCCGTCTTTCAACGACACCGTTTTGTTGTGGAGTGCGTGCAGCGGATGTTTCATGTGAGATACCAACTCCTTCATAGTAATCACGAAGAGTCTGGTTGACGAACTCTGTTCCATTATCTGTACGAATACGGCGGACAGTAGTATTCAAACGTACCTGAATGAATTTCAGAAAAGTGATGATAGCCTTCGGTGCTTCATCCTTTGTACGTAGAAATCTAACCCATGTAAACCTGGAGAAATCATCCATAATAACCAGAATGAATTTCTTACCGCTCACACTTTCAGTTCTCATTGGCCCACAAAGATCCATATGCAAAAGATGAAGTTTTTCTTGATTGGTGTCTTCAGCTTTGGGCTTGTATGATTTCTTGGTACTTTTCCCCCTTGAACACGCGGAAAATAAATGATCCTTGTGAAATTTGAGCTTTGGAAGACCACGAACTAATTCGTTTTTAGCCAGATGATTAATAGCATCAAAGTTGAGATGAGATAATATGCGATGCCATAACCATGACTTGGTCTTAGATGCTTTAGAGAGAAGACATACTGGAGAGGCGGCCATCATGTCTTGTAAGGACAAGGTATAAAGGTTTTGCACCACGACATCCCTTCAACAAATCTTTTCCTTCCAAGTTGCGGATGAAACAAGTGTGTTGTCGAAAAGCAACCTCTAGGTTGGAATCACAAAACTGTCCTACTGAGAATAAATTATGACCAAGACCTTCTACATAGTATACCCTTTAAATCGTAACGTTTCCAATCTGATATTCACCATACCCCATTATCTTTGCAATATGATCATTCCCGAATTTAACCGTACCAAGAAACTTGCTGACGAAATTTCGGAGCATCGAGCGATCTCCGGTCATATGCTTTGAACAACCGGAGTCCAAATACCAGAGGATGATTTGGACCACCTGAAAATATCACCACACAAGGACAATGTAGAGGTATCGGAATCTGAGTGTTCCTTGTTATTAGCAGGTACAGATTTAATAATCTTAGATTTGCTAACTCTAGGTTTCTTAGATTTCCTAGCCTTCTTCTTCCTAGTTGGTGGTGTAGATTCTAGTTGGCTTAAATCCTGTGGTATTTCTTCACTGATAGGCACTGTAGTGGGGGCTGACCTAATTAAAGGGCGTTGTTCCATATTTTATTGCTAGTGTGCCTAACTAAAGGACGCTCAGACCTAACCTCAATGGATGCATTCCTAGTTAAAGGGCACATTTTTCCATCTAATGTAAAGGTTCTACCAGTGGGACGCCATTTCCAGCCAACTTGGGCACGAGTTCTACCAGTTGGCTTCCATTCAAGACCATTCCTAATGGCATTCATTTCATTCACATGATCAATAAGACACAAATCATGACGTTGGGAAAACATACATTCATTACAATTCCAACAATTCATATTAGAATTCACGAATGGTTTAGGCTTCTGCACAGGCGCAGAGCTTTTAGTCTTAACATGATTCTTTTTATTTAAAACTGAACTAACATTCCTATGGTGAGCTTCTACGTTCTTCTTGTTGGTACTACAAGTGGAGGGCTTGATCTTATCTTTATTGAGTGGCGATCCTTTAGCCTTAGTAGACTCTTTTACTCCTGTAGAAGGCAAAGTGGGAACATTAGCAACAGATTTTAAAGGTGCCTTACTTGATGGTGCCAGTGACGGTTTTGCTCCTGGAGTCTTATTGAATGGAGTTACAGTAATGGGCCTATTAGTAAGTAGTGCAGAGCCTGGTTTACCTATGTATTGCAAATATGCTAAGCAATATTGAACTCGCTTAATATATTCATGAGCCGAATAATAGTAGCTACTTGAGGGATCTAAGGCATAAAGATCGTCTAAAATATCCCTAACAAGATCTACATGCTTAATGGCATTCCTCATATAATCATCGTAGGTAACCGGGTTTCTCTTATGAAGCGGGTTCTTATAAAGCACTACTGACTTGGTTGTTGGAGCACTAGTGGACGGTGCAGAGTCGGTAGCTAAGTTATCAACAACTTCTTGTCGGGTGAGAAGAAGTGTCTCCTTTAACTCGGCCAAAACCATGTTTTTGTCAATGAGCAGGATGTTTAAGTCAGAGATTTCCTCACACTTTTGGTTAAGTTGTTCAACATAAGATTGTTGCTGTGCCGCATTAAAAGCGAAGCGTTCTTCTAGTGAACCATAGAGAGCGGATAGTCCCTGTCTTGTCCGATCCATCTCCCCTAGAACAGACGAAAGTCTAACTTCTAAGACCTGGTTTTTAGACTCTGCAGCCTCTAGTTCCAATTTTAGTGTTTCATTTGATGACACATCTCTCTTCAATCTCATAATCTCTTCCTCTAATGCCTTAGCTATTGAAATCATCTTGTCACTCGTCTCAACACCGTTTTCACAATCATTTGATATCAAAAGATCCTCATTTTGAGTTTGTTGTTTTAATTCTAAAGATATACAATGTTGTTCTAGTTGATTAAAGCGTTTTGAAAGTAAATTGTAAGAATCTTGTAGCTTTAAAAACTCAGCGTTAGATTCGTGACAAGAATGATTATCTACCTCATTTACAGTATCAGCAACATTTACAGAGAGATCACACACATCATCACAAATATTCACATCATCACATTTAATCATAGCGGATGTAAGCTCATTCGAATAATTAACATTTACAGTAGTAAGCACATCACACGAGATTACTTCGGACAAGAATCGGTCATATTCGGATAAAATCTTTTCCTTTTCAATTAGTTGTAGTTCGTAAGCGGTGTCCATTTCATAAAACACTTTTTGAACTTCTCCAATTTCAAACTCAAGATTTTCCTTAAGAGATGCAAAACTTCCTTTTAGACTTTCGACAAATGGATTGATCTCATTTTTAAACACCTCGTTCATGTGTTCGAAAGCCCATTCTCTGGCGTTTAGGCCATTTGAAGTCGTACATTCCAAAATGACCTTGTCAAAATTAGTAAAGTATTGATTAATCTCTTGCAAGTTTAACCATACAGTGCTAACAGGTGGAAGATCCTTTGGAATTTCTTTAGGACCTTCCATGTTGACAAGTGTAGGAAATGTACTAGGGTTTTCTTCTTTCAACATGTAGGTTGGTGATGTAATGAGATCTTTATCCATATGGAAGCGAATTCTAAAATCCGTTTTAGCAAGCTCCTGATTCATTTTAAAATAATCACAATCTGGATATTTTGCAGAATTGTATGACCGATTCTCATCAACTAGATCCTTACTTGTTCGATCATCGAAAATAACAATCGGGTCTAAGACCAATCCTAATTGGGTTGCATTATAAAGTCTTGGACTATGTCTTAAAGCTTGTTTTGCATACCTTGGGTTAGGGGGAAGGCCTTTTTGACGTGATAAGTTAAATTCTCTAAACGAAGCATCAAATAAGTGCACTAGTTGAGAAGCAGCGTATTGTCTTAAAAGCAAGTAATCTAGACTTCTAATCTTATTAGCAGCATTAATCTCCATTTCATTCTTCTTAGACTCGAGTAACTCAAAATCCGTTTGAAGTTTTTGAAAATTAGTGACCACTAACTCCTTTTCTTTAAGTTCATTAGAAAGATTTGCTCTTAAGTTTTCAATTTCTTGCAAATGACCTATTTGTTTGTTTCGAAAGTGATCATATTCGGGATTTGTTAGAACACTAGACGAAGGCACTAATTCCAAGGTTTGAACTTTCTCATTGCTTAAGACAAGCTCATCAGACAAATTCTTATTGTTAGATAGGGTTTCTAAGAGTGCATCATTCATTTGGCTAAGTAATGTAGCAGGAACCATGACCAAATCTTGTTGAGCAGGAGTATGCGTATGCGAAATGGCTCCCGGTTGTGATTCACTCAAAGTCTGGGGACTCACATTGATATTACTATCATTGATTGTCTCCTCATTTGAAAGACTCACCACCGAAGATTCATTCGAATCAGCACGCTCTTGCACAACTTGATGTGGTTGAATACTAGCATCAGTGGTATTATCAGTGGTATTAATAAGTACCTCAGATCTCTTTTCTGGCCCTGAGCTGGAGATAGTTGCCATAAGAGCTGCCTTTGCCGATTGAAAATCATCACAGTCTGAGTCATACGCATCAAGATCAACTGCTTGGTATGCTGCATTCTGTGTGGTGACAACGTCTTGTTCAGCAATCCCTGGATCAGCAAGAAATGAAAGCTCCTCTTCATCGAGTTCCCTTCCTTGTGCCTGAGCATTCACCAGATAAATCTTTTCAGCAAACCATTGACCATCCCTTCTCCTCTTGGGTTTCTTACAATCCCTGGACATGTGACCCTCTTCCTTGCAGTTGTAGCCTGTAATCATTCTCAACTTGCCTGTGGAATTAGCCCGTGGAGGAGTGTTGACCATTGGAACAGGATTGACCGTGCGTGCATTGGTGGTTGATGTAGTAGGTCTCCCCTAATACGGCTGAATAGGTTGAACCATTACTCTGCCATTCTCAATAGTAGCTTGTTGGCGAGAATTGGATGAATTCCTCAACTGATTATTAGTTGGAGCTGATCCTCTAAATCCTCGTTTGCTTAATGTCCTTGTGAGATAAGCAGACATAGTGGTTAAAATTTAACTGGGTCAGCTCCTTGTTTGAATACAGGAATGGGGACTTCCTCATCATCACAGTACATTGCTTGGTCTTGATGAGCTGCATAATCACTAGAAGGCATACTCATGTGGTCAGGGTAGCTTGTTGGATATGCTGCATTCTCTTGATAAGAAGAATATGAAGACTGAGCATAAGGTGCAAAGCTTGCTGGGTGAGGTTGTGAACCATATTGTGATGAAGGTGTATTAAACCGATATTGTTGCTGATGTGAGGTGGGTGGTTGCGGTAGAATCGAGTATTGGGGGAAGGTTGGTGTCATGTAAGGTGATGGATGATAGGCTTGATGTCCCAAGATATAAGGTGTGTTGTTGTGTGACAAGCTTGGTTGATTCGCCATCAAAGCTAAGGAATCAGGGTACATACCTCGAGGCGAACGGTGCATGATTACATGTTTCTCATGCTGCTGAAGGAAAGCATAAATTTGATCCAAATTGCACTTATGCAAATCCCGGGTTAACTTAACATCGGTAATATACTCACCCCATTCAGCTTGAGGTAAAGTATTCAAAAACTTGGTGTTAACCTGGAATGGAGCAATCACGAGATTGTATACATTCAGATCATTCATTAGAGTAGTGAATCTGAAGTAGTAGTCTTGTAGCGTTTCCCCTGGGCTATACGTGAATCTATCAAACAGATCATATAACTGACATTCCCTTTCCTGTTTGGTAAGAGACGTACCTTGTAGCAACACCTTTAGACGTTCCCATAAATCCTTGGCAACCGTATATTGACTTACAATGCGATAAATGTCATGCGGAAGAGCTTGGAGAAGAGTCTGTAGAGCCTTTTCATCAGCATCAGCAATGAGTTGTTGTGCCGGTGTGAGTTTTTCGTATTCTCTTGGTCGAGTCACGTTATTCGCCACAATGGTACCATAGTCGAGTGGACCATTCAAAATCGATTTGACCATAAGCCTTCCGTATGTTGGTTTGCCCTTCAGGTATTGCATCATGCGGCCCTGCCATGCCTCAAACACCTCTTTAATAAGCATCGGTGGACGACTATCAGTTCCCGTTATGATTGAGATATCCGTAAGAGATGTCATTTGAGGCATTAATGAACTCGGATTCATTGTGATCACTTAAAAGACTCAAAGATTATCGGTTGATCGAGCAGTGAAGAAAGGTTGAGAATTTGTGTTGTGTTGTTGAAATCAAGATTAAATCCACTAAAGATCGTCGAAAAAACTCAAATACCCCTTGAACTTGCTTATACGGAATAACCCTAACTCGGAATAAATCCTATTCGGAATAATCCCTATTCGGAATAACCCTATGCTGAAAAACCCTTATCCGGAATAATCCTTAAACATAAAAACCCTTATGCGGAATAACCCTATACTGAATAAACCCTATTTGGAATGTTCTGCTATTCAGAATATTTCTTCAGTTCGGAATGCTTGCTATTCGGAAAGATCTCTATTCGGAAAGTTAGCTATTCGGAAAGATGGCTATTCGGAAAGATGGCTATTCGGAAAGATGGATATTCGGAAAGATGGCTATTCAGAAAGTTAGCTATTCGGAAAGATGGCTATTCGGAAAACTTTTGCTATTCGGAATACTTTTGCTATTCGGAAAACTTTTCCTATTCGGAATACTTTGCTATTCGGAAAACTTTTCCTATTCGGAATACTTTGCTATTCGGAAAGTCTATTCGGAATATTCTGGAAAAAAAAAGAGTTCGAGACTTGGAACATCACTTTTAAATCCGATTTTTTGATCAAAACCACAAAAAGTTTTATGATTTTTACCAAAATAAGCTAAACCCTATCCTTATCAATTAATCCCAATAACAAAAACACCAAAAACAACAAGATTCAAGATTGATTTTTTCTAAAGATCACTAATTGATTCAATTAACTAAAAAAGCAACACAATCCTTACCTTAAATCACCCCATAGCTCTGATACCAAATGTAGAATATTGATAAACTATGAATCTATGAAGTGGGTTGATGTTTTCTAGAGAGAGAAACTAGAGAGAGAAAGTGAGAGAAAACTATGTGATATTTTATTAAGTGTAAACTCCAAATGAACAACAACCAACCCCTTTCCAAGGAGGAAAGGGGTATTTATACTTCCAAGCCTTATTTGGACTTGGGCCGGCCCATGACAAGCCCATGGGCCGGTTCTTACTTAACTAAATATGTATTTGTTAACTACGAGCTATTACAACATAAATAATATTGTGGAGTGACCGATACTTCTAATATACGTAAAAACGTATTTCTAACACAAATGAACACTGTGAAACTCGATTTTCAAAATATGGTCAAGGGTCAAAATAACAAGATTGAGCTTAACCAACAAAGATTAGAGCAAAACCAAAACCGTATTGAGGGGAATCAAGCTAAGTTTGAGAATAAAATACTTTTGATGTTTGAGGAAATAATGAACAAACCTTCCTCGTCTTCGGGTGGCTTACCTAGCAACACCATTCCAAACTCGAAGGGGGAGATGAAAGCTATAACCACACGTAGTGGGAAGGCTTTAGACGGACCTTTGCTTCCACATGTTAGTACCTCTCCGGTGAGGGAAGTAGAGCAAGAACCCGAGGTGGTTAAAGAAAAGGAAATTCATATTCCACCAAAGGTAGACCAATTGCCTATTCCGGAACCCGAGCTTCCGAAGACTAAACCCACACTACCCTACCCTTCGAGACATAACCAAGAGAAGCTCCGTGAAAATTCCAATGCTCAAATGACTACGTTTCTTGAGATGTTTAAGAATATTTATATCAATGTTAGTTTCACGGATGCATTGATTTACATGCCTAAGTTTGCTTCAACGATCAAAAAGTTGATGAACGATAAAGGTAAATTTGTTGAAGTGTCTACATCTTTATATGCTAATTGTTCCGTGGTTATTACACAAAAGCTTCCCAAAAATCTTGGAGACCCGGGCAAGTTTCTTATACCATGTGATTTACCTAATATGGAAGAATGCTTAGCATTAGCCGATCTTGGCGCTAGCATTAATTTGATGCCTCTTTCCGTGTGGAAAAGGTTATCACTTCCCGAGCTTACACCTACTAAGATGACTCTCGATCTTACGGATTGATCGACCACCTTTCCAAAAGGTACAGCCGAGGATGTGTTTGTCAAAGTAGGGAAACTCGTTTTTCCAACGGATTTTGTAGTTTGCGATTATCCGGAAGATTATCGTGTACCTCTTATTTTGGGAAGACCATTTTTAATGACGGCTAGTGCTTTAGTTGACATGAAAGCGGGGAAATTGACTTTACGAGTTGATGATGAAAGTATCACGTTTGATATTGGTCATATCTCGAAATATTCTTCTAAGTACTACGAGGAATCAATCAATCAAATCGATGTGATTGATGTTGCTTGTGAAGAATATTCTCAAGAAGTGCTTGGATTCTCGGCTAATTCCGAAAGTGTAAATCCTTCTTTATAGGATCTTATTATTGCCCTTTCTTCTCCACCCTTTACTCCGTTCAGGGCTAGTGATTTTATCTTGGAGGAGGTGGATGCTTTTCTTAGCACACCGGATTTTCCATCTACGTATGATGAGGATTATCATGATATGGAGGGAGATATCGATTTGCTCGAAGCATTTTTGAATGAAGATCCTTTTGAATCACCACCAATGGATTTAAAAGTTGTGAACGAAAATGAAACAAAAGTGAAAACTTCTATTGAAGAAGCACCCGAACTAGAAATTAAGGATCTTCCCACTCATTTGAAGTATGCTTTTCTTGAAGGAACATATAAGTTACCGGTAATTATTGCTAAGGGATTGAAGGAAAATGAAAAAGAGGACCTTATTAAGGTGATTAAGAAACATAAACGGGCCATTGCATGGAAAATCTCCGACATTAAGGGTATTGATCCTAAATTTTGATGGAGGAAGATTATAAACCCGCTATTAAAATTTAAAGAAGGGTTAATCCAAAGATTCATGAGGTGATCAAAAAGGAAGTTATGAAACTTCTAGACACAGTAATGATCTACCCTATCTCCAATAGCCCATGGGTTAGCTCCGTGTATTGTGTTCCAAAGAAAGGAGGAATGATGGTTGTTACTAATGAGGATAATGAATTGATTCCTACTAGACTTGTGACCGGTTGGCGTGTTTGTATCGACTATAGGAAGCTTAATGATGCCACTAGGAAGGATCATTTTCCATTACCTATTATGGGTCAAATGTTAGAGAGACTAGCGGGACATGAATTCTATTGCTTTTTGGATGGATTTTTCGTCTATTTCCAAATTCCTATAGACCCTCGTGATCAAGAAAAGACCACATTCACTTGTCCTTATGGAACATTTTCTTATCGAAGAATGCCTTTTGGGTTATGCAATGCTCCGGGGATGTTCCAAAGGTGTATCATGGCCATTTTCCATGATATGATAAAAAAACCATGGAAGTCTTCATGGATGATTTCTCGGTTTTTGGGGAGTCTTTCACTTCATGTCTCTCTAACTTGGAAAGAATGTTACAACGTTATGAGGAAACAAATCTCGTGCTTAATTATGAAAAATGTCATTTTATGTACAAAGAAGGAATTGTGTTAGGACATAAGATCTCTAAGGCCGGTATTGAGGTTGATAGGGCTAAAATCGACGTGATTTCCAAATTACCTCCACCCACCACCTTTAAGGGAGTTAGGAGTTTTCTCAGACATGCCGACTTCTATAGACGTTTTATCCAATACTTATCTAAGATAGCTCGGCCTATGACCCATCTTTTGGAAAAAGAGACTTCATTCCTCTTTTCGGATGAGTGCATCAAAGCCTTTGAGATGCTTAAAAGGAAATTAACTGAATCACCAATCTTAGTTGCTCCGGATTGGGATCTACCTTTTCAAATTATGTGTGATGCTAGTGATTACGCGGTAGGTTCGGTTTTGGGGCAACGTAAGACCAAACATTTCTTGCCTATACACTATGCAAGTAAGACTATGACCGATGCTCAAACTAAGTATACTACAACGGAAAAGGAGTTACTTGCCGTTGTGTATGATTTTGAAAAGTTTAGACCATACCTCGCCTTTTCTAAAACCATAGTGTATACGTACCACTCGGCTATCAAATATCTTCTTAATAAACAAGATGCAAAGCCGAGGTTGCTCCGGTGGATTCTCCTCCTTCAAGAATTTAATGTTAAAATTCTAAAAAAAAGGAGTCGTAAATCTCGCGGCCGATCATCTATCTCGACTTAAGAATCCTCACCAAAGCGATCGAGAGAACAAGGAAATTAATGAAACATTTCCTCTCGAGACGCTTGGTATGATTGCTTTTCGTGGTGATGATAGTACCGCATGGTTTGCGGACATTACAAATTACCATGCGAGGAAATTTGTGATCAAGGGTATGTCGTCCCAACAAAAATAGAAATTTTTCAAGGATATATCCTATTATGTTTGGGATGACCCCTATTTGTTTCGAGTGTGCGCGGATCAAGTGATTCGTAGGTACGTGTTTGCCAAAGAAGCTCAATATATTCTTAAATCTTGTCATAAAGGACCCACCGGGGGACATCATGGTGCCAACGCCACCCCGAAAAAAGTCTTTGATGCCAGTTTCTTTTGGCCTTCCATATATCGTGATGCCCAAGACTTGCTCAAGACTTGTGATGCTTTTCAACGTAAAGGAAAGAATTCACAAAGGGATGAAATGCCCCAAAACATTATCCAAGTTTGTGAAATCTTTGACGTATGGGGGATCGATTTTATGGGGCCATTTCCATAATCTAAAGGAAATAAGTATATTCTCGTAGCCGTGGACTATTTTTCTAAATGGGTTGAAGCTAAGGCTTTACCTACGAATGATGCTCGAGTTGTGGTGAAATTTTTGAAACAACTCTTCGCTAGGTTTGGAACTCCACGGGCTATAATAAGTGATCATGGGACCCATTTTTGTAATGAACAATTTGAAAAAGTTCTAAAGAAATATGGTGTAACTCATCGACTTTCGATGGCTTGTCACCCTCAAACGAGTGGTCAAGTGGAGGTTTCAAACCGAGCTCTTAAGAGGATTTTGGAGCGTTCTATTGGAGAAAATCGCACTTCATGGTCGGATAAATTGTACGATGTATTGTGGGCTTTTCGTACGGCTTAAAGACTCACATTGGTTGTACACCATTTAGGTTGGTCTATGGAAAAGCATGCCACTTGCCAATTAAACTCGAACATAAGGCGTATTGGGCTCTTAAGCATTGTAACTTTGATTTGAGGACCGCGGGTGATCATCGCAAGGTTCAATTGAATGAACTAAGTGAGTTAAGGGATCAAACTTATAAGAATTCTTTGATCTATAAAGAGAAGTTTAAGAGGATTCATGACTCTAATATCAAAAGCCGCATTTTCAATGTTGGTGATCAAGTCCTCTTATTCAACTCTAGACTTAAGATTATCGGGCAAGCTTAAGTCCCGTTGGTCCGGACCATTCACCATTTCACAAGTTTTCCCTTATTGCACCGTTGAGCTTGCTCAAAAAGACGGGCCTAACTTTAAGGTGAATGGTCATCGTGTGAAGCATTACTTTGGAGGGGAAATACCTACGGAGATTGTTTCAGATCTTCAAACTTTCCCTAAGGACCAATGAATGCGGGGATCGAGTCGAGCTCATGACTCGGTTAACAAAAACCAGGTGCCTTGTTGGGGAGTCCCATACATTCTATCTTCTATCTATTTTCTAACACTAATAAGGCTTGATCTTTTCAAGCTCGTGCTCGTGTTTGTTGTGTTGTGAATCTTAGGTATGACCCTAATTATTGAAGACACTCGTGTTCGGTTTTTGCCGGTCCACTCGAGTTTCCATACTTTGATTGTCAAAAAGGGGCACTCACTATCCTTTGATTTTTATCGACTAATGTTTTATCTTGAAGCATAATTAATAAACAACTTATAGATTTGTGTGCTCTTACCATGTTAGGACTTTTGCATTCGACTCTTCGTGTTTTAGCAATGGGTGTTACTCTTGAGCTAGGAAACATTGAGGACAATGTTTGGTTCTAGCATGGGGGAGTCAATCGATATAATCGCTTGCAATTGCTTTTTTCATGTTCAAACGTAATCATTTTTCTCGTTTTTCAAAAAAAAATTTAAATTTTTAGTGTTATTTTGTGTTTAATAATATAAAAAATAAGTGTTTTTGACACAAATGTAGGCTTTCCGTTGGTGAAATTAAAAATAGTTTTTGACTCGAATCGGTTTTTACCTTTGCTCATTCCTTAACGTGTTTAAATCAAGTTTTGCTAGAATTTTATATAGGGGACTTTAAAACGCGAAAGTCTTAACTCATACGGGTTTAAGAACGAGAACTTTTAGCAGGTTCCTATAATTGATCCTAGTAAGTCTTTTATCAAGGGAACTTTAAAACACAAATTCTAAAACTTGAAAAAGTCTAAGAAGATGCAAGATCCTATAGATGACTTTAAAACCTAAAACTTTGATTTAATTGGCTAAGTATCCATTAGTCTCACATTTTTTAGGTTTTATAATATGGAGAACAAGAGATGTTTAATCATAAGTTTTGAGGTTAAGTCTTCCTTGTATAAGTATTTTTGTGTTTGATTCTATCTCCTCGTATTTATTTTTCACGCTTGAATATTAAATTGCTTAATAAATGAAGTTTTAAGCGGTTTGGGCTTAATATCTTAACTCGTAACTCCTTCTTTTTCTTCCCTTGTAATGAAAGTGAGAACACATTGAGGGTGTCAGCGTCATGGACTTTTGATCACGGGATTGCGGTAATTTGGCTTACTATATATATCATAATAATAAGAAGAATAAATAAAAACATGTTCTCTATGAGCCTTCGGGTGAGAGTCATGTAGCACTAGCCTTGTCATTAGAGCCTTAGGGTGTATGGCATGGTGACGTGTTTAATAAAAAATGATTCATCATCATGAGCCTTAAGGTGGGATGGTGAATGTCAATTCCCTTGTTTATGTCCAAGGAGCCTTCGGGTGTGGATCATAAATAAGGAGCACTTTTACATCTTAAAAAGCCTCAAGGTGTATGATGTAAATGTTGCTAACTCCATTAATAAGGTCAAAATTGACTTTGGAGGGTTTATAGTTGCTTTTAGTAGTCCTATTAGCCAAATTTCGGATCCGGGGATTTATCCCTCAAATCGTGTTAAGTTATCCTTGATGTGGGCTCTCTTTAGTGACAACGGTTTTTGAAGTCGAGGTTAGGTTTTGAGTGTTGAGTTTACACCGTTTTTGCCTTCATTTTTGGACTAATAAATATCAAATAAGTCAAATGAGCCTTTGGGTGAATGACAAAATTTAAAATTTAGAGATACAATTAGGAATAAAAGGAGATTGAGTTTAACACAAATTACTTGTATGAGTGGCCTTAACATTGGGATTTATGATTGACAATGATCTTGTTTTTAAACTTGGCATGGAAGAGTGAAAAGTCAAGGACGATGAATCTATTTGAGTTTTATGATGCTAAAAGTTATTTTTCAAATAATGAAAGCAATACATTATGTCTTTGCAAAATAAAGTGTCAAAAGTTGAATAAAGTGTAGTTAGTAGCTTTATTTTATCATTGCATGAGGACACGACAATTGCTTAGCAAGGGGGAGTTTGATATGAGTGGATTTACTCATATCAGTTATATCAATAAATGAGCTTATAATGCATAATTTGTATAAAAATGGCCTTGTATATGCATGTTTCTTGTTTCATGTGTGTAGGTACCCAAGATCACGAAAACCGGCAAAAACGACACGAGATTTGAAGAATTATCAAGAAGCCAAAAGACAAGTCGTTTATTCGAGGATTTAAGTTTATCAAATTATTGGGCCTAGTGGGTCCCACATTTGCTTATTGGGCCTGAAAGCCCAATATTGGACATAGTTTATCTATTTTTAGGACAAGGCCCAAACATCTTGTTATACACGAAATGTTTTTATTTTGGATCTAAAGCCCAAAGTGACAAGCAAAATAATGGGACGGTGGAAGTATGGGCCCAAGCCCACTAAGCTAAACTTACAAGGGACGGTGGAAGTAAATATATTAAGTGAAACTTTTCACTTTAGGTCAAATAATTACGATACAAACAAGAAAAGAGAGAGAAAGAAATAGACGTGAAGAACCAAGATGTAGCAGCCACGAACAAAGAACCCTAGCCTCAATTTTGAGGATTTCAATCTACAAGGGATTGAACCCCACGCGCCCCAATTAATTCCACATTATTTCGGGGAGAAGATGATGCTGCCAAGCATCCCACATGGCATTCTCTCGTGTCACTCCTTGATTTTGATTGGTGGAAATCATGCCATCAAATCATTGCAGCAATCAATTAAAGCCACCTCAGCATCAAAGTAGCACAAGAAGCACAAAAAACGGCACCCTGGCTATAAAACCCGCATGCTGTTACCATGAATAGTACCCTTAAGATCGTACGTATTAGATTAAAACTTTCCTTTTATAGTACGATTACGTTTACGTGTTAGGATTTTACGTATTACGTACGTGTTAGAACACGATAAATATTTATTACGCAGGAACACGCAATAATTATTTAAACAATAATTAATCACGAACATGCGATCATGAAATCATGCACGTAATTAAATCATGAGCTAATATTAATTACGTATATATATTTATTTCGAACACGAATAAATATATTAAGTCAAGATCGATAACTAATTAAAACACGTAAATTACGAACACGAGAACACGAGAACACACTATAATATTTAGACTCAGGAAATTTATGGGTTACCCCATGTGGGCCCTATACCACGAAATTAGGGAGGGAAGATGGGCTTAGCCCATCAATTTTTACTAAAACAAGGAATTAGGAAAGATCACTACTCATTTTCACTTTACAGAGGATTTTTACAAAAACCTAAAAGTTCTTCCTTCTCCTTCTTTTTCTTTTTTGGCCGCCACTCATAAACACACCAAAGGGGTGTTTATATGATCTTTGATCTTGGTTTTGGTGCTAGTGTTCGTATTTGTTCATCGTTGTTTAGATCCACGCATTTGGTAATTCTTTTAACCCTTTTCTTTTGATTTAATCTTTTAAATAATTAAGAACATGATATGTTTTTCTTAAAAACCTAATTAAATCATAGATCTAACATGAAATTGGTTTTGGAATAAATCAAAAGGGATGTTTTAGGGGTGTTTGTTCTTGGCCTCCGCCTAAACCGAACCCGAGAGGGTCTCGGTTTGGCTACACGACCACCACCGAGACCATATGGTCCCGGTTGGTTGGTGTGGGTCCCACGGCAGCAACAAGACAAGGGTAACCCCGAATTGGTTCGGGGTATGGTGTCGATTTCATGTCCGGTTCATGGTTCTTAGTCAAGATCCGGTTCACGGTGTTTGTTAAGATTATTATTTTTTTTATAATCTTATGTTAAAATTAAATTAATAAACATAACATGATTAATTTAATAACATGACTTAGGTTATTTTAATTATTAAAATCATGAAATTATTAACCTAAGTATTTTATATTTTTAGACTTATAATTAATTAATTATTTAAAAACATGGTTATAATTAATTAATTAACATGACTTAGGTTATATTATTAATAAATAATAATACATGTTTTAACCTAAGTATTTAACTTTATTTAGTTAAAAACATGATATACTTTAATTAAATATTTTAACCTATAGTTTATTTTAATTACATGAAATAATTAATAAACTATACATTATATCATATGACTTAGAAAATAATCATGAAAACACTTAGACTTATATACTTAGCTTCTTTAACCAGCTTATATCTAATTATGGAAACTTTCTATTTTTAGAAACTTATTTAAATAAGGCAGCTAATCTATTTATGGAAACTTTTTATTTTTAGAAACTTATTTATTTCAGGCAGCTAATCTATTTATGGAAACTTATTTAAATAAGACAGCTAATCAATTTATGGAAACTTTCTATTTTTAGAAACTTATCTATTTTAAGCAGTAACTCTATTTTTGGAAACTTTCTATTTTTGGAAACTTTCTATTTTTTGAAACTTTCTATTTTGGAAACTTTCTATTTTTGGAAACTTTCTATTTTTGGAAACTTTCTATTTTTGGTAACTTTCTATTTTTGGAAACTTTCTATTTTAGTAAACCTGCTAGTTTTGGAAAGTTACTTATTATTACACATTAAGTATAATAATACATGAAATACCAGAAATACTTAATCAGAATAGACAAAATATAAGATAAACACAGTTAAAGACTTTAAACAGTAAAACACGATATGAACATATAAAATAAGCTAAGACATGACATAAAACCAGATACGTATTTAGTAAGCAGATACTTATGTATGTATTTATGTAGCATTAGTGATACCAAAGTAGGATTCTCCTCAGTTCATCTTCTTCGTTCACTAGACATAAGGTACGGATTCCCGTCCTTTCAGTATGGACATTCTTTCCTTATTAGGATTCCCCGTATGCAGCCAACTGTTTTCCCAGTATTTGTTTTATATGTTTTTGAATTGCTTATGTTTAATTAGAATACATAAAGCCATATACATGCGTGACCAGTTTCACCTAGTTATGGAGGTACCATAACCATAACATTAGAGGCACTGATGTTATGACTTCACCACGGCGGAGTGATTGCTCGTGGCGTCCCTTCAGCTTTTGGCCATATTATTATATTTATCATGTGGGGCGTATTGGTGCATCCTAGTTACATGTTTTTCAGTCAGGATTTCATGGTGAATGTGGTGTGTGCCTTGCATCCTTCACAAGGAGCTGATCCCTCCTACCCAAACCAGTATATTAAATTAGAGGCAGTCCCTCTAATTTCCATGATGAGGTCACCCCTCCAAGTATTCATGCACGGTGGATTTTCATGACCTATATTGGCTAATGGTAAAATATGATAAACAGTTTTTACAAGATAAACATAAGGCTTTTCAAACTATAAAACCATTTTTATGAACATGTTCCAGGTTTTCTAGGACTTATACATTTCCGCTCCTATTAAGTCTTTATTATGCTTAGTCATTCATACTATGTCTATATCCGTGCACTGAGCGTTTTGCTCAGCCGTTACTTTCCTTTCCATGTCCCAAAACGGCATGTACCCTAGGAAAGACTCGAGCATTTGGAGGACGTGCATAGGTTGGAAGCTGCTAGAGACTTCTTTTCCTTTTTGCCTTCATATACTCATGCTTGTTTAGTCTTTCATTCATTTCTTTTTCTTTGTTATGTTTTGGGCTTATGTTTTGGGAACCGATGTTTGATTCCGGTTATCCTTATGGTCATGTAATGTTTTAGACATTTATCCTTGTATGCTTTGATGACACGCCATAATTACGCGTGACATTCCATTATCAAAATGGGGTGTTACAATTATGGTATCAGAGCCCAAGGCTTCGACCTGTAGGCTCTAAAACTCGACCTGTGACTAGTGGGTAGTCACCAGGAGCTTCCTAAGCCAACGTTCGTTATTCTACGTATTGATGTTTTCAGCGCATTGTTGTTTTAACCATGATGTTTTCAGCACCTTGAGGTTTTAACCTTGATGTTTTCATCGATATTGTTTTACTAATATGGATGGACAACCGTCATTCATACTTAGTTATGTGTCATTGTTTCATGCATGACGTTCCTCGTGAACTGTGACTATGTGGACTGAACCTCAGTAGTTCATAATTAGTCACATAAAAAAAATTCTGATAAGTTTTTACAAATGAGTTTCATTTATTTATGTTTCATGTATCATTGTTGCAGGGATTATGACTAAGTAATGGTTGGTACAGGACTGGCCCTATTTAGTCGCATGTGCTTTTATCGAAACTTTTAATTTTGGGACCGACCTATAGGCGTCCCCTCACCATGTCTTTTGTTTTGGGACCGACCCATAGGCGTCCACTCGCACATATAAAGGTTTTTATAAACTACATTACGCATTCATGCACTGTTTTTCATGCATAAAATTTTTCTCATGATTTATTGGCATAATTTTTTTTTCATGTCCCCTCATAAGATAATATGTTTTTATGTCAAGTATGTTTTCATACTGTCATGGTTAACTTCAGTTCATGCAGATTATGTTATACACTCCTTCATGTTGAATTGTTCTTGTTTCTTCATGATAATTCCGTCTTCATGTTGATTACGTCTTACGCCTCTTTTGTTATTTATGCTTTCACGCAAGACATTGTTGGATTTCATTGAATTCTGCTTTCATGATAGTCATGGTTGGTTTTCATTGATCATGCTGTCAGGAAAATCATCGTTGAATTTTGTGTAACCACACTTTAGCGTTTCTCTATGCAACCAGAATGATGACTATGCTAATATTGCCAGGTTATCATAATGGTTTTCCTAACCGTTTAACCGATATACTTTCCTTAAATCATGACAAATGATCGACCCCATACCGATCATTTCATGTGCATTCCATGTGTACTCCATGTACCGTATTCCATGTGTATTACACGTACCTAAATCCATGTGTATTTCACTTGCAATACTTTACGAGTATTCGCTAGCCGATTCTGAATCATCTCAGGCATATGTCCACTTGCTGATATTCTACAAGATTGTTGATGCCGCTCATAGCTTGGAGATGTTACTAGGGATTGACGCTGCTGATGTTGGAGACGCTACGAGATGCTGATGTTGTTCACAACCTAGAGATCCTACAAGACGAAGACAAAGGCGCCAGAGCAAAGCTATTGGACGAGAAGATATTTCACCATCAGACGATCTTCATCAATCATTGTCCCAAATTCTTAGTTACATGTCACACGTCATTCAGTTGTCATTTCAGCCATATGAGTGCAAACCGGTACCAGCCGGCCACTCAGCTGAATAGTTACATGAATCACGGTCATGAGAATGACCATCATGGAACTGACAGACAGGACGATAGTAACCACTACTATGACAACTATCCTAGAAATCGCAACCGAGGCTCCGGCCGCGGACGTGATCAGACATACAAAGGATCAGTAGTCCAACCGACCCGCCAAGTCTGGCATAATAACCTAAAATTGTAGTTCTATTCTTTTACGTCTCGTGACACATGTCAAGACATTAGTCAAGACACATGTCTCACGTATACTTCCTGAAGACACATGTCAAGACACCAGTCAAGACATATGTCATGCTTATAGTTCCAAGACACGAGTCAAGACACATGACTCACGTCCAACTATGGGACATTTCTAAGAAATTCAGGGTACCCTCCAAGGATATATCCATTTTGTTGTGCCATGTATTAATCAGGCCACAAGAATTTCAATACCATTATCGGCTCATTAGTGAGAACTGTCATGTTGCCGATGTCACTTTCAATCTTGTAAACATAAATCATTGTTTCATGACCATGAAGGACGCCTTTCGTATTCCCACGTATACGAAGGTTTTCCTTCAGCTTAATGATGAGATCCAAGCTGCTAACGCATTTCCTCGGACAAACACGAGATGAATTTTATCTTAATTATGGACTATGAACAGCACACCATGCTACGATTCATAATTATGTACAGTAATGTTCAGGCTCCTGAATACATTCAGCTTGATTTTCCATCAGGAAAATCTGTACAAATTATCTATGCTTACAAGCATGTGCGTTGTTAGCCATGGTCGCTAAAATTTTCTACCTGTCAGTAAGACACGACTACTTAAGTCCTTTTACGCATAGCCAATTGATTATTCCAAAATCTTCCCATATATTCCAGAAGAACCTTCAAGGAGAAGGACGGTACCATGAGATTATGTGTCGACTACCGTCGGCTTAAACAAATCACCATTCATGACCGTTATTCTCCTCCACGTATTGACAACATGTCCAATCGACCTTATAGTGTTAATCACTTTTCCAAGATTTAACTCATGATCATGCTGCCAACAGTGACGAGGGAAAGAGCAGGACATGTCCATGACTGCTATTCGTACACGACTCGGTCATGCTAGATTTATGATTTTGAATTAGTCTCATCAATGCTCCAACGACATTATAAGAATGAGTTTCCATGAACTCATAGCAAATTCATCAGTGTTTTCATTAAGGATAACCTTATTTCCTTTAAGCCTAGAGAAGAACAGGAAGACCATATTTGCACTATGTTGCAAATTCTATGACAAGAGAAATTTTACCCTAGAAATTTTTCCAACATCAAATTCTGTTTGATTACAGTGACACGCTGAATCACATGGCTTCCTACAGTTAATCTTACCATGACTTAGCTTATGCGTAAAGGAGAGAACCCTACACTACATTAGGTGTTCTAGAAAATCCTACGCTAGGAGAAGTCTAGATTCAGAGACTCAGAGTTTCGCAAACTTCTATGTATCAAGTTCTACGAAGCAAGATACAGTTACGTTCATATCTAAGTACCTGACATACCAACAGGTTAAGATAGGACACCAACAGACTGGGATGTTTTAATCATCTGAAATGGTAAATTGAAATGGGACAAGATCTCCACGGATTTTGGTTACCAGATTAACGCAAACTCAGAAGAAGCATGATGCTATCTGGGTTATTGCAAACAGTTTGATCAAGTCTGCAGAATCCTTACATCCGCAAGGATTGCAGAACCAACAGATTGATCGGACATGTTTCAGCCAAGGCTCATCCGATCACTTGGTAATTCCTCAGTTATCGGGTCAGACAAATATTCATAATTGTGCTCCTTATTTAATTCACGTCCTTGTTCTAATTTCACGACTTGCTTTCGCGCTCGCGTTCATGACACTATTCACGTTTATGATGGTATCTTGGCTTACGACTTTACGTTCATTTTTCTCATTCTTAGGAGTTTTGCAAGAACTTGAGAGACCAGACCCAAGTTTAGTATAACTCTCCATCATCAGATAGACGTTTCACGTCATATTCCACGTCTCACCTTGTAGCGTTTGGCGTACCGCCATTATATTCTATGTTCACGATATGTTTCACATGTCATGTTCATTCCACGTTCCTCATATCATGATCAAGATATGTTACACGTATCATGGATCACGATATGTTTACTCATACTACACTCGCCGTATCTCCACGTAGCACGTTCAAAATTTTCACGTATCACGTTCAAAATTTTTCACGTACTACGTTTCTTTATGTCTCGCGCATCGTTTCTAGTTATCAGTTAAGTCAGATTGTCTTGCATCATAACGTTTCAGTTACCCTTGCACGTTAACTCTTATTTTTTTCTTTCCTCGATCGAATTTAGGGGATCTACCTTCCGTTGATAACCAAGAATTTCTTCGTATTCCAAGTCAAGGTCAGGAGGACCAAGATTTATCATTAGTGTCAAGATCTTCTGAAGGAACCGTTCCAAGAGGGAGGCCACTTGGAAACGGACAAGTTCATCCGGACTTTTATCCGTTTTTCTCTTATCAACTAGATATGTCCTTTCAGTCACGTCACGTTCCATGTCCTTTAAAGACATGTCACGTTCCACGTTCCTTCTACCATGTCACCTGTACGTTCATTAATCTTACATACCCTCTCAGTTTGATTCGGGTATGTTTCTCTTTCAGTTACGTTATCTATAATTCGGGGACGAATTATTCTTTTTAGGGGGGAAGAGTTGTAAAACCCGCATGCTGTTACCATGAATAGTACCCTTAAGATCGTATGTATTAGAATAAAACTTTCCTTTTATAGTAATATTACGTTTACGTGTTAGGATTTTACGTATTACGTACGTGTTGGAACACGATAAGTATTTATTACGCACGAACACGCAATAATTATTTAAACAAGAATTAATCACGAACATGCGATCATGAAATCATGAACGTAATTAAATCACGAGCTAATATTAATTACGTATATATATTTATTTCCAACACGAATAAATATATTAAGTCAAGATCGATAACTAATTAAAACACGTAAATTACGAACACGAGAACATACTATAATATTTAGACTCAGGAAATGTATGGGTTACCCCATGTGGGCCCCATACCACGAGATTAGGGAGGGAAGATGGGCTTAGCCCATCAATTTTTACTAAAACAAGGAATTAGGAAAGATCGCTACTCATTTTCACTTTACAGAGGATTTTTACAAAAACCTAAAAGTTCTTCCTTCTCCTTCTTTTTCTCTTTTGGCCGCCACCCATAAACACACCAAAGGGGTGTTTATATGATCTTTGATCTTGGTTTTGGTGCTAGTGTTCGTGTTTGTTCATCGTTGTTTAGATCCACGCATTCGGTAATTCTTTTAACCCTTTTCTTTTGATTTAATCTTTTAAATAATTAAGAACATGATATGTTTTTCTTAAAAACCTAATTAAATCATAGATCTAACATGAAATTGGTTTTGGAATAAATCAAAAGGGATGTTTTAGGGGTGTTTGTTCTTGGCCGCCGCCTAAACCGAACACGAGAGGGTCTCGGTTTGGCTACACGACCACCACCGAGACAATATGGTCCCGGTTGGTTGGTGTGGGTCCCACGACAGCAACAAGACAAGGGTAACCCCGAATTGGTTCGGGGTATGGTGTCGATTTCATGTCCGGTTCATGGTTCTTAGTCAAGATCCGATTCACGGTGTATGTTAAGATTATTATTTTTTTTATAATCTTATGTTAAAATTAAATTAATAAACATGACATGATTAATTTAATAACATGACTTAGGTTATTTTAATTATTAAAATCATGAAATTATTAACCTAAGTATTTTATATTTTTAGACTTATAACTAATTAATTATTTAAAAACATGGTTATAATTAATTAATTAACATGACTTAGGTTATATTATTAATAAATAATAATACATGTTTTAACCTAAGTATTTAACTTTATTTAGTTAAAAACATGATATACTTTAATTAAATATTTTAACCTATAGTTTATTTTAATTACATGAAATAATTAATAAACTATACATTATATCATATGACTTAGAAAATAATCATGAAAACACTTAGGCTTATATACGTAGCTTATTTAACCAGCTTATATCTAATTATGGAAACTTTCTATTTTTAGAAACTTATTTAAATAAGGCAGCTAATCTATTTATAGAAACTTTCTATTTTTAGAAACTTATTTATTTCAGGCAGCTAATCTATTTATGGAAACTTATTTAAATAAGGCAGCTAATCTATTTATGGAAACGTATTTAGTAAGTAGATACTTATGTATGTATGTATTTATGTAGCATTAGTGATACCGAAGTAGGATTCTCCTCAGTTCATCTTCTTCGTTCACTGGACATAAGGTACGGATTCCCGTCCTTTCAGTATGGACATTCTTTCCTTATTAGGATTCCCCGTATGCAGCCAACTGTTTTCCCAGTATTTGTTTTATATGTTTTTGAATTGCTTATGTTTAATTAGAATACATAAAGCCATATACATGCATGACCAGTTTCACCTAGTTATGGAGGTACCATAACCATAACATTAGAGGCACTGATTTTATGACTTCACCATGGCGGAGTGATTGCTCGTGGCATCCCTTCAGCTTTTGGCCATATTATTATATTTATCATGTGGGGCGTATGGGTGTATCCTAGTTACATGTTTTTCAGTCAGGATTTCATGGTGAATGTGGTGTGTGCCTTACATCCTTCACAAGGAGCTGATCCCTCCTACCCAAACCAGTATACTAAATTAGAGGCAGCCCCTCTAATTTGCATGATGAGGTCACCCCTCCAAGTATTCATGCACGGTGGATTTTCATGACCTATATTGGCTAATGGTAAAATATGATAAACAGTTTTTACAAGATAAACATAAGGCTTTTCAAACTATAAAACCAGTTTTATGAACATGTTCCAGGTTTTCTAGGACTTATACATTTCCGCTCCTATTAAGTCTTTATTATGCTTAGTCATTCATACTATGTCTATATCCGTGCACTGAGCATTTTGCTCAGCCGTTACTTTCCTTTCCATGTCCCAAAACGGCAGGTACCCTAGGAAAGACTCGAGCATTTGGAGGACGTGCATAGGTTGGAAGCTGCTAGAGACTTCTTTTCCTTTTTGCCTTCATATACTCATGCTTGTTTAGTCTTTCATTCATTTCTTTTTCTTTGTTATGTTTTGGGCTTATGTTTTGGGAACCGATGTTTGATTCCGGTTATCCCTATGGTCATGTAATGTTTTAGACATTTATCCTTGTATGCTTAGATGACACGCCATAATTACGCGTGACATTCCATTATCAAAATGGGGTGTTACACTGGCGATCTGTGTGAAGAGAAGATAGTTTTTAGCCCTTGATCAAGAAAGAGATGATGAAAAGATGGAATCAATGGCTATGATTTAATCTTCCTCAACAAACCCACACCATGGTTTGCCTATAAAAACCCCCTTATTTTCATTGTAATTTGATCCCTTTTTCTATAATGTTATAATGTTAGTATTAAAATAGGATTTGTAATTTTCTTATTGTAATCTTTGATTTGGATTAATAAAAAGTTTAATTTTCAGTATAAATTTTCTTGGTATCCTGCGTTTAATATTTGATTATTTACTTGGAAACCTGTTTTTATAAATATTGATATTATAACTGAAAAATCAGTCGTATAAGCTTCATCAGTAGTTTATTCAATTGAAAAGAATGAGAGTGGATATCTTGTTTATTCCCACCGAATAAATAAATAAAAGATGCTAGTTCGAAATAATGAAGATTCGAACTGATGTTTATGATTCGAGTTTTTCAATGTTGTGAATGGTGATGGCGTGTTAGTGTTAAGTTGTTTAAGGGGGCTCAACGCCAACCCTTCTTCATCAACGGATCGTCACTCGAAAGGGTTAAGCTCGTTTTCCTTTTTAAGTTTATTAATATTTAGAGTAATCTGTTTGTATTATGAAGTTATAAGTCTGCTTAGGTTTATTGGTTTGAAACTGTTTGCTTTGATTTGATAAACTGTGTGTTTTAGTTAAGTCTACTCATGTGAGTTTGGATGTTATGTTTTGAGATTTTGAATCTGAAATATATATCTAAGTTTTTATCTGTTCGAATTGTGTGATTATACTGATATTTGTGGACTGGTTTTGAATCTGTTTTCACAACCTATGGGTATTGAGATTTATTTGGTTTGAGAAACTTAATATTATTGTGAGTGTTTTTTTATCTTTGATAGTATATTTTGCTTGCACTAAAAGTTTTTGATTTTAAACTGATATAAATAATCTGTTGATTCTGTTTAGTTCACTTGGAGTTGAATTTTTGTAGACGAATTTTATTCAGTAGTATTAGCATGATGTTGATTTTAGATTTCTTTTTTTAGAAATAAGAATTTGGATAGGATTTTAGTTGCGTTAACTTGTTTGTTAAGGGATATAGTTTCTCGATTAATCCGTTAAAACTATTTGAGTTGTTTCACTATCTTCAGACGTTGTAGTAGTTTAAGCTAGCTGTTATATCTTTGCTGATATAACAGATAAGCATGTTTTGCTGACATTGAGAGTTTGCTGATAAGTTGTGATTTTACTGTTGTTAATTTTAAATCTGATTTTGCTGTGAGTTCATATTTGTTTTTGCTGATAATCTTGTTATTTCGAATGATTGATGTTATTATTTGTTTTACTGTACTGATATATCAGCTTATCCAAACGAATTTATTGGTTGGCCGTAATATTAATATCTGAACTCCAAATCTGTCACAGAATTCAATTTCAAAACAAAAATATCCAAAATTCTGTCCTTCCTAAGACTCGAACCAGTGACCTCCAAGTCCACAGCCAAACGCACTAACCACTGAGCTGTATGCTCATTTGAGTTTTTAATCTGTTTCAGCATTTATTATACTACTTTTCTTTTAATTACTTTTAGTGAAAAATAAAACGTCTAATTTGTTTTTATAACTTTTAGATACTTTATAAAAATAGTTTTATTAAACTTTATATTGATTAAATATTATTTCAAGATATAAAATATAAAAGAAATAATTATAAATAAAAATAAATATTACTTTTAGATTTAAAGATTGTTTTAATATTGTTTTTAAATAATTTAGTTTTAAACAATTTTTGTTTTAAATAATTTTAGTTTAAATCATTTTAGTTTAAATAAAAATTTGTTTAAATAGTTTGTTAAAATAAAAAGTAAAAGTAAAGTAAAATTATATAGTTTAAAAATTGTCTTGTAGATTTCAATTCGGGATACGATTCATGCACTTTAGGTTTAAAATTGTAGAATTAAATTAGCTAAAAACCGAAACCAAATTCAAATCAATTGTCCAAATCAAGTCGAAAGTCTCAATTTCACAAGTTCCTTGTGTACAACGAACCGGGATCACTCTCGTGTTTAATTGATTCGTCTTTAGCTTATTTTTGCATAATTACCTTTTCCTATAGGTAATTTCTTAAATTTGCTCTATAACGTATTTAATTAAAATACACCGACATTTCTCGTTACATCAATGCATTTGGACAGCTCAACAACTCAAGCACTCAAGGGCAAATCAGAGAATTCAGTAGCTAGGGGTTTGATGTATTTCATGTTCTAGAATCATCACAAGTAGTCTATATAAGGAGACCTCAACATGTGAGAGTCCCTTGTTCCAGTTTTTCTCTTAAACATTGTAATTCCTTTTTAAAATTTAAAAAAGTTTGGTATTTTGAAAAAATTATAATTCCTTTTTATGTTTTTGAAAGTCGGTATTGTTTAAGAGTGATTCTGAGTTCATTTTATGATATAAACCTATTTTGATCTTTGGATTAAAGCACGTTTAGGTTTGGTAAGGTTTTCAAGTTTGAAAAAAAGCTTGAAATCATTGAATCTGTTTGGTTATTTTACTTATACTAACCCCTATCCATAAGCCCTAAGCTCTTGCAAGCTTGTTGACACCAAGCTTGTGAAGGGATTTGAGCCTTTGGAAATGTTGTTTGCTGTTTTGTGTTGAAGAATCATTGCCATCAAGGTCTGGTTCTACTTTGAACCATCAGCAGATCTTCATCTTCTTTGTTCAAGTACCTTGGTCACTCTCTAGCTGTTGAGAGTGGTCCAAGGAGCATAGCTGATCCCCCTAGGAAGTTGTGGGGGATAGGTATTGATTTCCTTTAAGTTTCCTCTAAAAAATAATTATATTGAATATGTTATGTGATTTTCCATGTGATTTGGTGTTATTGTGTTTGTGCTTTGTGTTTTATAGTTGGGATCTGTTAGTTGTCACCTAGTTGAGGTTTTAGGATCATAAAATCAGCAGGTTGTGTTTAAAAATCAAAAGTTTGTTTGAAAAAGTACTAAAACAAGGTTGTTTGGATTTTGGGATCAAAAGGGCTTGTGGCCTTGTGCCCTTGGTTCTTTGGGTTTGGATACTCTAAACAACTCATTTGTCACCTGTTTTGGCTATTGGTTAAGTCTCAAAAGGTTTGGAAAAGATTTTGCTAGTTTTGAAAAAATCTGGAAATATTGGTTTGAATTTGGTAAAACACATCAAATCCTATAAAATCCTTGTTGTTTGGATTTAGAGTCTTATTCTTGGTTTGGGAAGAGTTTAAGTGATAAGCTATCTATGCAATATCTGGTTGTGAAATTCAGTGGCTTATTTTGGTTGCTAGAGCTTATTGAAGTTGGCTGAAGTGGTCATTTGCATCAGCAAAGTGACCACCTCAATTGTGCCTTTCATTTTGTTATCTAGTGTATGCCCTGCTATTAGGTTGCTTGAAACTTGTTATTTTGCTTCTTGTGATCTTATTTGGCTATTTGGCTTGCTTATTTAAGTGCTTATAAGCCAACTGGCTTATTGGCCTTATTTGTCTAAAATCTGTCATCATTTGGCTAACTGGCCACTTGATTCACAAGGACTCAACCTTGATTCCTTCACAAAATTTTCTTATAACAAGCTCACAAACAATACCTGGCAATTCGGTAACATTTGGAGCATTTTGACTTTTGGTCAAATAAGCACATTTTGGCTTATTTTTCAGAACAGCTTATTGGTACATGCAACAACTTACTTTTTGTGTTCGGTGTCATTTTCTTAGCTTATTATCATATTTGAGAAGTTACAAGTCTTTTGGTTAAGCTTTTGCTAGGAAACTAGCTTATCTGGCTTTTTCAGCCAGCTTATTTGCTTCTACAGCTTACTCTACTTGACTTTTTATGATTTTTCTTTTTTTATTATTCTTAGTTAAGCTATTTGTGAGCTTTTGCAAAAAGAATCAGCTTTTGAAACCCTCTAGAACTCAAACCCGACTATTTTGTCTTTTAGTGAGAAAGTTCTTTTCTACATTCTGGCTTATTACTTGAGCTTTGTCTAAATTTCTTTTTGCAAAAAGGTTTAGAATCTCAATAGAATATTGTGTGTTTAAGTAGAGCTTATGGCATTGGCTTATAGCTTAATGGGCTTATTGGCCCATTAAGAATTCTAAGAACAAAACTCTAAAGGCCCAAAAGCTGAATGTGAGCTTATCACAGCTTATTGAACACAAAGCTTATTCTTATTGGGCTTTTCAGCCCATTAAGCCAAAAGCTAATGCCATAAGCTCTAATTTGACACACAACCCTCTTTTAGGATGCTTAAGAGATCTGTCAAAAGAAATTTCCAATAAGCAGACTCAATAAGCCAGAAAATAGAAAAGCAAAAATCCACAAAACAACAAAATAGTCGTTTTTGAGAAATAATGCACCTCAGGACTTGATTCAACTTGCAAAAGCTTTCAAATGGACTCAATAAGCAATATCAATCAACAAAAATCCAATAAGCACAACCAATAAGCCAGAATAAGCACAAATGAACTTATGTAAAAGTCAAAGGAGTTGGTTTTCTAGTCAAACCTTAAAGTCAACCACCCAGATGCTCCAGTATGAACAAATGGGTCAAAATATGAGCACCTATTAAAAAAACAAAGTTGTTGCTGGTTGGAATAAGCTATTATAGCTTATTGATAAGCTGACACCAAATTTGCACTATCAGTGGCAACCAGCAGGTGAAAGGAGTTCCCACTGCTTTGACTATTTGACCAAGCTTTTATGAGAGTTCTGGTTTGATTCAATTGGAAACAAAGGCACCCTTGTGATCAGTGAATCACAAGGAGTCAATAGCAACTATAAAATTACCAAATGATCCACACAATAAGCCACAATAAGCCAAACAGTCCACAGATATGCTCCAGATATGCAAATAAGCAGTTAAGCACTTAATAAGCAGATTTAAGCAAAATAAGCCAACCAAACTTAACAGGATGCATACACAAGCTATCTAAACTAACAATAAACACAAAGCAACAAGAATCAAACACTGAATCAAAGAAAATAGCAAGAGCAAAGCACAAAATGTTTCTGATGAACTAAGAACAATATGCAGACAAGTTTTGCTGATATACTTGACACTTGATCCAATTTCAAGCCTCAAATCCTTCTACCCTGGTGTGATTAACTATGATTTAGCACTTGTTAGCCCTAGCCTAAACCTAGATCTAGGTGTCCTCAAAATCCTAGCCAATTTAACCAAGTTATGAAGATTTTATAGCCAATTCAAGAATCAATGTGTTCAAAGCCTCAAAACCTGCAAACAGATGAACAATATCACCCAAACAACAGATACCAACACTAGCAACCAACAAACAAACACTTAACAAGCCACAAATCCAACTTATGCAGTAATCCCAAACACCCTTTTAAAACTTGATTTCACAAATTTTCAAAGGCTGATGAAGATTCAACCCACAAATCAGATCAGTAACACCTCAATAACATCAAACCAAGCCAAATCAACAATATTCAACCACAATAACACAGATTCAAGCATAAATCCACAAAAATCAAAAATATTATGATTTGTGGTTTAATATAAAACATTTATATAGTGTACACAAGAATCCTAGTCCCAATATAAAACTTGTTTCTTTTTTTTTATTCTTTTTCCTTTTTTTTTCTTCCCTTTTTTTCTTGCGTCTAAACCGACCCATACCCTTCTTAATTCGTTTTTTCTTTTTATTATTAATATATGTATTAATAATATTATCTTAATTTCCCTTAATTTATTTCAGCTCCTAAAGCCTCCAAAACCTCAAAACCGTAAAACTAGTCAAATTTACGCGTTTTACCGTAAAAGACGTAAAATATACACTTTTTAAAAAAATCTCAAATTTTGAAATAAACTTTATAACTAAGTCCTAAATGAATTAAAAACATCCCGAAAAATATTCATATGACTAATTACCTCATCCGAGACCTCTAAATGCTAAACCGTAAATCGAAAAAATACGATTTTCTATAATACATATACGTATACATAAAACCACTAAATAACACCATCTCAGTTCATAGTCACTGCCATCTGAGCTCATGAACATGAAATCATCACACATCGTTTCACTCACAAGGTACCCCGTACCGGAAACGATATCCAAACCACAATCTATACACACCAATTAGCACATAAACACGTAAAGACACGTAACTAGCACAAAATAAAACTAAGTGACGAACCTCAAAACCAGGGTTGTCACAGTTCTTCTAGAAATACATCTGGAAATTCTGACACAATCGGCTGATTTTGAATTGATGGGGATTCAACATCCATGTCATGAACAATATCTAGATAGCCCTCACAACCATGTGAAAGTAATGCACGTGCTTGCAGGGTTGATATGATTTGTACAGACCTTCCGGGTACTAACCCGTTGTGAATGTACTCTGGTGCATTAACATCACCGAAGATGACTCGATAGGAATGGCAGTCTATGGTAGCATGATGCTTGGATAGCCAATCCATGCCCTATATCATGTCAAAATCATTCATGTCCAGCGGAAGTGCGTCAACAGGACGAATCTTGTCATAAAACTCTAGGGGAAGGCTCTTGTACACATGGGTTATGCGTACCGAGTCTCTTAAAGGCGTGGAAATATTCAGTATATTCTCTAGTGGCATTGGGAGTATCCTAACATTCTTAGCATAAGCAGTAGAAATGACCGAGTGAGTAGCACCCGTGTCAAAAAGAACACATGCAGCTTGACCATACATATACAAGATTCCAGTGATGGTACCTATAGACTTGTTGGCCTGATCGCGAGATGTCGTGTAAAAGCATCCACTAGTAGGAGGCGACTTGGTATCAGCATGTCCCGATGTGCCCTCCATGTCGCCCTTGCGGTAGTCCTTTATGCGATGGCAAGGAAGACCACACTTGAAGCATGCGTCGCTGTCGCGGTGACATGGCCCTGGGTGCCTACGGTTTCAGGTAGTGCAAAGAGGATGGGTATATCCTCCAGCAGGTGTCCTTGCTGGCTAAGAGCCTGATAAGAACAACATACATGAGACATGATCCTAGGTATAAAGGACAATGCGGATAATTCATAAGATGGAATACCAGTGATAGCTGGACGGTTAGGCTGTGAACCTCTCTGGTTCTGGTCCCTCTCGTTACCATGATTCCTGGTAGAAGATTCTCTAATGTGTCAGAATTAAGAACTATAACATGTAATCATAAGAAAATGAGCAAGTATAAGGACCTGCTGTTGTTGGAGTGTCCAGCGTTGTTACGGTAATTATCATTACCGCCACGTCTATCCATAGCAGAACGGTCATGAGTCTGACCATTTCCCTTGGGCTGAGTAGGCTGTTGCTGACTAGCCGGCTGAGACCGGTCCCCAGTCTTCTGCCTGGAAGATACAGTTTAAAAGAGATGAAATTATTGACATATACTGAAAGAATACGGTTTGGTCACCGCTGAATATGAATGTTTACCTCTTATCGGGTCTCTCTGCTTCCCCGAACTCTTCTCTTTCTTGCAGCATCTCCAGCTTACGTGCTGCATCGGCCACTTGTGCCATCGTGTTGAACGTAGCACACACCAAGTTGTTTGCGACCGATGTACGAAGAGCCCACCGGAAGTGGTGTGCTTGCTCTTTGGGAGTACCTGCTGTTGCACCAAGAAAACCAGCCAAGCGAAGAAAGTGCAACATGAACTCATTGCTATTCTCCCCATCTCTCTGTCGGATTCCATGGTACTCTCTCTTCAGCTTGTCTTGCTCAGCCTTGGGAAAGAATTGTCCCATCACCAAATCCCTGAACTGAGCCCAAGTGAAACCAGCCACCCAATTATCACCTCCCTCAGACTGCTTCAGTGCCTTCTACCATGCTAACACATCACCTTCGAACCGGTAGCAGGCCAACCTCGACTTGAAGATGGGGTCACAGCCCATGGCATCAAAGATCTTCTCAATGTGAGCCAACCAGCTTTCAGCTTCACTGGGGTTATCTGTTCTCTCGAAAGCTCGAGGGCGTAACTTATTAAATCTCTCCAGCCATGTGACCAATGTTGCTGGAGGAGGTACTGGGTGCTGCTGCTGATTGTTGGCAGCCTGCACCTCAGCCCTGATTTCGTTCCTCAGCTGACGAAGCAGAGCTTGCATTGTAGCTTGGACTGCTGCATTGAGTTGTTCCTGCTCGCGTGTGAGAACCATCTGACAGTATAACATAAAAAAATACATGATTAACTGATCAAAACATAAACTATATACATGAAAAAAATTTTATACCAATAAATCATGAGAAAAAATTTATGCAAGAAAACTAGTACACGAATGCATGATGCAGTTTTATGAAAACTTTTATATGATCGAGAGTGAACGCCTATGGTCAGTTCACCCAAAACAAAAGACATGGCGAGGGGACGCCAATGGGTCGGTCCCAAAGTTAAAAGTTTCGATAAAAGCACATGCGACTAAATAGGGCCAGTCCTATACCAACCATTACTTAGTCACAATCCTACGACAATGACATATATATGTATGCATGAAAATGATGAATGCATGAAAACCAACTGTCAGTTCTAGGAAGACCATAGTGACTACTCACTAATCACAGGTCATGTTTTGAGAGCCTACAGGTCGAAGCCTTGGCTCTTATACCATAATTGTAACACCTCGTTTTGGTAAATGGAATGTCACGCGTGATTATGGCATGTCATCAAAGCATACAGGGATAAATGTATAAAACATCACATGACCATAAAGGAAATACCAGAAACAAACATCGGTACCCCAAAAGTAGAACTCATCACACACAAACATAAGTACTGTAAATGAAAAGGACTAAACAATGTCCATGGAAATGAGTATCCAAAGTATGAAGAAATGCATAAAGTCATGAAGGCTAGGAATCTTCCAATCCATATGCACGTACGCTTAAATTCTACGAGCGTCCTTGAGTACCTGCCGTTTTGGGAACATAAAAGGAAAAATAGCTGAGCATAACGCTCAGTGCACGGATATACAAGTATGGCATGAATAATATAAGCATATAAGCATAAAGCAGCGGAAATGTCTAAGTCCTGGAAAACCTGGTATAACTTAGTAAAGCTGGTTTTATAGTTTGAAAAGCCTTATGTTTATCTTATAAAAACTGTTTAACATATTTACCATTAGCCAATATAGGTCATGAATTATCAACGTGCATGAATACTTGGAGGGGTGACCTCGTCATGCAATTAGAGGGGCTGCCTCTAATTAATATAAGTTTTTGGGTAGGAGGGATCAGCTCCTTGTGAAGGATGCAAGGAACACACCACATTCACCTGAATAATCTGTAAAAAAACATGTAACCTAGGATGCACCCATACGACCCACATGATAATAATAATATGGCCCAAAGTTAAAGGGACGCCATGAGCTAACGCTCCGCCGTGGTGAAGTCATAACACTGGTGCCTCCAGTGTTATGGGTATGGTACCTCCATAACTAGGTGAAACTGGTCATGCATGTATATGACTTTAGGTATCTAATTAAACATAATAAATCCAAAACATATAAAACATATACTGGGAAAACGGTTGACTGCATACGGGGAATCCTAATAAGGAAAGAATGTCCATACTGATAGGACGGAGAATCCGTACCTTGTGTCCAGTGAACGAAGAAGACAAACGAAAGAGAGTCCTACTTCGATATCACTAATGCTACATAAATAACATACGTGTATAAGTATTCTGATTACTGTATACGTAACTGGTTTTACATCATGTCTTAGCTTGTTTTATATGTTCATGTCTTGTTTTACTGTTTTAACGTTATGCTATGTTTACCATGTATTCTGTCTATTCTGATTAAGTATTACTTGTATTTCTTGTATTATTATACTTGTTGTGTAATAATAAGTAACTTTCTAAAAATAGCAGGTTTCCTAAAATAGAAAGTTTCCAAAAATAGAAAGTTTCCAAAAAAAAAAAATCTTTCCAAAAATAGATTTACTGCTTAAAATAGATAAGTTTCTAAAAATAGAAAGTTTCCATAAATAGATTAACTGCCTTAATTAAAAAAGTTTCTAAAAATAGAAAGTTTCCATAAATGGAAATAAGCTAGATTATTAAGCTAATAACATAAGCTTAAGTGTTTACTGATTAATATTCTAAGTCATGTGATTAAATTGTATAGTTTATTAATTATTACATGTAAATTAAACAAACTATAGGTTATAAGATTTAATTAAATATAGCATGACTTAATTAAATAAAAGATAATAATAATACTTAGGTTAAAACTTGTATTAATATTTATTATTAATATAACCTAAGTCATGAAAATTAATTAATTATAAGTCATGTTTTAATAATTAATTAATACTTTAGTTTAAAATTAAATCATAAAATACTTAGGTTAAATCATGAGTTATTAATAATTATAATTATCCTAAGTCATGTCTAAATTAAATTAATTATATAACATGTAAATTAACTTAATTAATCTAGTAATTAGATAAGCTTGTAAATTAAACTTGTAAAATTAATTAAGTCATGAACCGTGTTTTAATTTACTAAAGCATGTCATGAACCGTGCCCGTAAACCCATGAACCGGACCCATGAACCGGCCAAACAACGCACCCTTAACAGTGGCAAAACCGGCTTGGCCGGTTGCCACTGTTTCCGCAAAAACAGCCACCGGTTGTGCCGATGGTTTCCCTTGTTTTCTCGGCTGTAGCCGCCGGTTGGGCAAATTCCCACCGGTAGTTAGCCGGTGGTTCCCCCTGTTGCCGCAGCTCATGTTCCCCCTGCTTTCCTTATTTAGCCACCGGCTTAAACCGGTGGTGTTTCTTTGTTTTTAGCCGAGACCCCCTAAACCAAAACACACCCCGACATAGGTCGGGGTTCCTTGTTCTTGAGACCGAAACATCACAGCCACACCGAGACCCCTTGGTCTCGGTTGTTGGTGCGAACAAAAGCAAGCTGAGAGCCTAGGCTCTCGGTTCCTTGCGTCGGCCGAAACAAACACCCCTAAAAACCCCATGATTTAACCCCCCATGATTAATTTCATGTTATGTATACTTGTTTTTATAACTTATTATTTCATGTGTTTAGATCTTGATAAAAACATAAAAGAAAAGGGGTTTAAAGGTTTACCAAATTCGTGAAACAATGGAGAACGAAAAACACGAACACCCTTGCAAGAATTGATCACCAAAAATCAACCAACCACACCCTTTGTGGTGTTTGTACCCGACGGCCAAGAGGAGAGAAAAGAGAGATTAGGGTTTTGATATTTTTTCAATTTCCTGTGATTATGAAAAATATGATTTCCCTTATTTTTTTATTTAGTTGAATTCAAAGTGGGCTTGGCCCTTTTCTTGTGTCTATGCCGTGGGTAAGAGGGGCCCACAAAGGGAACCCATTGTTTTCCGTGTCTAAATATTATACGTGTTCTCGTGTCGTGTTTACATGATCTATTTAGTTATCGTTCGTGTCGTAATTTACATTTATACGTAGTCGTAATAATTATACGTAAATACATAACAATATGTTTGTGATTACTTACGTTCATGATTTCCATGTTCGTGATTATTATTGTTTTGGATAATGATTATCGTGTCTTATGTTGGGAATAAATTAAGGCCAAATCACTTTGGCGCTGACAAGAGTAATACAAGCATTGACAAGAACAAAACAAGCGCTGACAACTCAAGCGTTGACAAGATAAAGTCAAGCTTTGACACATTGAAGACAAGCACTGATGGGAAGATATACTCTACGCGTTTATTGTATTCTAGAATAGTTCTAGTAAAGATAGGAACAACAATTTATTTTCTATATTTATCTTTACCTAGAATAGCTGATACGTAGATTATTGTACAAGGCTTCTTATGTCTATAAAAGAAGACCTTTAGGTTAATGTTTGATATAATTTTTCGTTTGTAAACTACTTTCATTGTAAGCAAGTTTGATATTGATAATCAAAGTGAAAGTTTGTTTATATCATTGTGTGTTCTTAGTTAAGTGTTAAATTCCGCATAACACTTAAATTCATAAGCATATACAAAGGTTTCTCTAAGTGTATTACTTGATCTAATCTCGTATACATAAAGCTAAGTCGATCTATGTTTGGGATCAACAAGTGGTATCAGAGCTTGTTGAGGAACTTTTGATCTGAAAGAACACCAGAACCCTAAAAATCACCAAAACCCTAATTTTCTCAGAAACCCTAACAACATCATGTCTGAAGCAATAACCTCCTCCTCCTCAGCTTTACCAAACATCAAGATTTCCATGCTTAATGCAACCAACTTTGACTTATGGAAGTTTAACTTTGAACAATATCTGGGGATCTATGACTACACACTATGGGAGATTATTGAAAATGGAAACTCATTCAATAAGGCTCAAAAGATTGCTAATTCCATTGCTGCAAGAACAGCTGTTGCTGGATGTTCTAAAGAGGATAAGAGAGAAAAACCTGGAGATGGTAGAGCTGTGGCTGCTGATGACATAACAAAGAAAAGGGTTGACATGAAAGCCCTAAATATTCTGAAAGTCTCTTTGGGACAAGAAAACCAGCATAAATATAGAGGCTATGAATCTGCTAGGGATCTTTGGGTAGCTCTTGAAGTTGCATATGGTGGCAATGCAGACACTAAGGAAGAAAAGAAAAAGCAACTCATGCATGATTATGCTGTCTTCAAAGCTCAACCCAATGAGAAACTGAGTAGTGTGAGAAGCAGACTGCTTGACATTACAAGCAAGTTGTCCTTCATGGGGACACAAGTTGGTGATGTTGACATTAATGCTACCTTTCTTAAAAGTCTTGGTGAGGCATGGAAGATTGAGGCAAGATCCATTCTTGCCAACAATACTTACAAGAGCTCCTCGTTTGATGACATCTACAACAAACTAAGGCTGTTGGAAGATGAAACTCTTTTAGAACATGGAAGCAAATCTACCAACAACAACATGGCCTTCTTCTCTCATAGTGAAGGTCAATTCAATCAGAAGGACTCTTACATGCATCCAGTTACTGGATCATCATATGTCAGCGCTGGAACAAGTCATGTCAACGTCTCCTATTCAGACGCTGACACATTCAAGAGTGACTCCACAAGAGTTAAACCTACTGGTTTGGATTTGGATACTGTTTGTGCTTACATTGCTTTTGCCCAATGGTTCAGTGATTACATATGAGGACCTTGAGCAGATAAGTGATGAGCACTTGGAAGAGATGGACATTAAGTGGAACATGGCTCTTGCCAGTATAAGAGCAAATAGGTGGAACAGAAGGTTTAAAAAGAAGATGACCTTCAATGCTAAAGACACAGCTGGATTTGATAAATCCAAAGTTGAATGCTACAATTGTCATCGTATGGGGGACTTTATGAGGGAATGCAGATCTCCTAGAAGATCTGATGCTGGTAAACCCTCAAGTCAGGTTGTTAAAGCTCAGGATTCCAAAGCCATGGTTGCAGTTCAAGGAATTGATGGTATGGGATGGGATTGGAGCTATCTGGCTAAGAGTGTTGAAGAGGACAAAGCTTTGGTTGCTGATATTGAAGAAGAAGAGCATGTTGAATATGCTCTCATGGCACACTCCTCCTCTTCATCTGATAATGAGGTATATGATGATGCTTTTTCTAGCAAAGGTTGTAGATTAAATACTGAAAGACTTAACAAAGAGGTATTAAGATTATTAGATGATATGAGTACTGAAAGATGTAAACTGTCTAATTACCAACTAGCTCTTACTGAAACTGAGAAAACCATTTCTGAATATAAGAAAATGGAATTTGACTTAAAAGATAAAATCAATATCTTAAAACATGAGTTAGATGCTAGTATGGATATTAGAAACATCATGGAAAGGGTTAATGGTGAGATACAGGCTAAGTTAGATGAGGCTATTAAGAATGAAGATAATGTTGGCCTTAAAATTCAAAGATTTGATAGAGCCACCCAAACCCTAGGAGAATGTGTGGGTAAACAAAGGGATCCTAAGGACATGACTGGGATTGGAATGAATGATTACTCTTTGGTTCCACCACCAGTTGGTGACTTCTATGGTGTCCAACAAAAGGACCTATCTTGGACTGGTTTGCCAGAGCTCCAAGAGGAGGAATTCATTCCTCCACCAAGAGTTGTCACTCCAGTTGAAGAGTATCAACAAAAGTTGACTGACCTGAATGAATGGAAGAAAGCTAACCCTACTTTATTTTTTAAGGGTGGCTTACTATGTGAAAGTTCCAATGAGTCAACACCCATTAAGGTTACTAACCCACTCACTGGTAAAGTTGTTGACCTAGGCTCAAACACTGATAGAAAACCTAGCATTAAATATGCAGAGATGTATAGGAATACTAGGTCACCCAAGAGCCAAGTTAGCAATCATAGAACAGGCTTCTTCTCTTCTAGACCTAAGGTTGTGTCTAGAAAAGCTTGTTACACTTGTGGTAGCTTTTCACACTTGGCATACAAGTGTGTCAACGCTCCCAAAGCCAGCGCTGACAGGAACAATTTCAGCGCTGACAGGAACAAAGTCAACGTTGTTAGGAAGTCAAACGTTGTCAGACCCAAACCTTGTGTGGAGCAAAGTCCACAAGTGATTAGACCTGCCCCATTCTTTACTAGAGGGTCTAACACTCATGGACAAAGACCATTTCAAAAGACAAACACCTGGTCAAATAGGCAATGGGTTTCTGTAGCAAACCCTAGGTTCAATGCTGACAAGGGTAATTTCAGCGTTGACAGGACAAATTCTTACGCTGACAGAAACGTGACCAGACTTAAATATTTGCAACCACAAGGTAAGGGGTCTAAAGCTTCTTCAAGCTTAACATGGAGACCCAAGAAAGATCAAAACCCTAATGATAATGGGATTTCAATGACTTGTAATAGATTTAATTACATATCAAAGGTCATTACAAAACCTATTGGGGTTAACTGGGTATTTCATCCTAAGAAGGATGAGAATGGGGTTGTTGTGAGAACTAAGTCTGTTCTTATTGAACAACCAGATGAATCCAAGTCTTTTAAGACTTGGGTTCCCAAAGAAAACTAATCTGTTTTCTTTATGTGCAGGGCATTCAAAGACAGGGCAATGATTATGGATATTGGGATAGTGGATGCTCAAGGCACATGACAGGGAAGGAAGACTACTTAACCAACTTCACTCCCATTAAGGATGGTGATAAGGTATACTTTGGAGGCGGATATGGTACTATCACGGGCAAAGGAACCTTTCTCACCAAGAATTTGCATTTTGAGAACGTCTTTCTGGTAAAAGAACTTGATTACAACCTTTTTAGTGTATCACAAGTCTATGATAACAAAAATAAAGTTCTGTTTACTGATACTGAGTGTTTGGTGTTAAGCAAGGATTTTAAGATCCCTGATGAGAAATATAATGAGTATAGAACACCTAGGCATAAGGACATATATAATGTGAATTTGAATGGAATTAAAATGAATAATAATATGTCTTGTTTTTATGCTAAGGCCTCAGTAGATGAGAGTAATTTGTGGCACAGGAGACTAGGGCACATAAATTTTAAAAATATAAATAGGCTTGTGAGACTTGGTTTAGTTGATGGTTTGCCTGAGAAGGCCTTCCACAATGACCACTCTTGTGTTGCATGTCTTAAAGGCAAGCAGCACAAGGTCTCATTCAGGTCCAAACAGGTGCACACTAGTTCTAGACCTCTTTATATGCTACACATGGACCTCTTTGGTCCAACCAATATAGAAAGTTTGAATGGTAAGTCATATTGCTTTGTCATCACATATGACTTTTCTAGGTTTACTTGGACATTCTTTCTTGATATGAAGAGTGACACAACAGATATTCTAATTAATTTTATCACTCAGATTGAGAAGAGGTCTGGCAATGAGGTTAAAATGCTTAGGAGTGATAATGGTGGAGAATTTAGGAATAAGAAGCTAGATGATTTCTGTGCCAGGAAAGGAATTACAAGGCAATTTAGTATTGCTAGAACCCCATAACAAAATGGGGTTGCTGAGAGGAAAAATAGAACCCTAATTGAAGCAGCCAGAACAATGTTGGCTGATGCTCATTTTCCTATAGCCTTTTGGGCTGAGGCTGTTAATACAGCTTGTTATGTGCAAAATAGAGCATTGGTTAACAAAATTCAGAACAAAACACCTTATGAATTACTTTGGGGTAGAAAACCTAATATTTGTTTTCTCAGACCTTTTGGTTGTCATGTAGTAGTGTTGGATACTAGTGATGCCTTAGGGAAATTTAGTGCAAAAGGTGATGAGGGTTACTTCATGGGGTATTCAGTGCAGAGCAAGGGTTATAGGGTTTATCTTAAAGAAGAAAAACGTATATTTGAAAGAGTACATGTTAGGTTTTTAGAAAATAAGCCTAGTGATCCTGAAAGTGGTCCTAATTGGTTGTTTGACTTGGAACCTTTATCTAGAACTTTAAATTATATGCCTGTCACTAATCCAGACATTGTGAAGGCAACTTCAAATGTTATGGAGGAACAAGTTGTTGATGTTTCAGGTACTCAGGTTCATGAAAAGGTTGGATCACAAGCAGAAAAGACATCTTCTATCCTAGAATATGTTTCCATTCCCATTTGGACAGATGCTTTTGCTGCTGCTGCTGGACAAGATAATGGTGGTTTCCAAGCACCACCAGATACAAACATTCATGGTTCTTCAAGCGCTGACAAAGGCAAATCTAGCGCTGAAAAGACCAATTCAGACGTTGATGGTTCAGACGTTGACAACAATAGTTCAAACGTTGTTAGCCCAAGCGCTGACAAACAAGGTTCAGACGTTGACAACACTTTTGCACATCTTTTCTCCTCCACTTTTGAACAAGGTGAACCTTCCAATTCATATGAAGAAGGTCATCCTTATGTTGATATAAGAGAGTCTGATGAAGAAGATATTGGCAACATGGAGAAAGAAGTTGAAGATACCAGAATTTTTGAGGGAGGAATACTTACTTCAGTCACAAAGAATCATCCTCCTTCTCAAATCATTGGTTCTGTTAATACTCCAGTTCAGACTAGAAGATCTCATCAAGGTCTTGGTGGGTTTATTACTAATATACACAAGAAGGTTGATACCCCTCTTATGCAAGCATGTTTGTTTGCCTGTTTTCTGTCACAACAGGAACCCAAGAAAATATTTGATGCTCTCAAAGAACCAAGTTGGGTGGAAGCAATCCAGGATGAGCTTCACCAATTTGCAATTCAGGATGTTTGGGAGCTGGTTGATTGTCCCAGGTATGTCAGACCTATAGGGACAAGATGGGTTCTAAGGAACAAAAGAGATGAAAGAGGCATTGTGGTAAGAAACAAGGCAAGGTTAGTGGCTCAGGGATATACACAAGAGGAGGGGATAGACTATGAGGAGGTCTTTGCACCAGTTGCAAGGATTGAAGCTATTAGGATTTTTCTAGCCTATGCATCCTGCATGGGCTTCAAAGTCTATCAAATGGATGTCAAGAGTGCTTTCCTCTATGGAACTATTGTTGAGGAAGTTTATGTAATGCAGCCTCCTGGTTTTGAGGATCCAGAGCATCCAGACAAAGTGTATAGAGTCAAAAAGGCTATGTATGGCCTTCATCAAGCCCCAAGAGCATGGTATGGTACTTTGTCTACCTATTTGGTGGACAATGGATTCAAGAGGGGTACCATAGATCAGACACTGTTTACAAAGAAGAAAGGCAAGGATGTGTTGCTTATCCAGGTCTATGTTGATGATATCATTTTTGGGTCCACTGATCCAAAGATGAGTGAGGATTTCTCCAAGCTTATGACAGACAAATTCAAGATGAGTGTTATGGGAGAGATGAACTTCTTTCTTGGTTTACAAGTTCAGCAGAAAGAAGATGGTATCTTCATCTCCCAGGATAAATATGTTGATGAAATCTTGAAGAAGTTTGGCTTTTCTCCACATGAAAAGAGGGCTACTACTCCTATGGATAGAGAACACCCTTGGGGAAAGATTGGAGATGGGAAAGATGTTGATGTCAGGCACTATAGATCCATGATTGGATCCTTGATGTATCTTACTACCTCCAGACCTGACATCATGTTTGTTGTGTGTGCTTGTGCACGCCATCAAGCGACTCCCAAAGAATGTCACCTTTATGCTGTGAAGAGGATCTTTAGGTACCTAAGATGCTATCCTGGTCTTGGTTTGTGGTACCCAAAGGATTCACCATTGGAGCTGATTGCATATTCAAATAGTGATTATGGAGGTGATAAATTTGATAGGAAATCCACAACTGGTGGATGTCAGTTTCTTGGGAGCAGGTTGATATCTTGGCAATGCAAGAAACAAACAGTGGTGGCTAATTCTACAACTGAAGCAGAGTATGTTGCTGCAGCTGCTTGTTGTGGCCAAGTTTTTTGGATTCAGAACCAGCTGTTGGACTATGGGTATAATTTCATGCATACCAAGATATTTGTTGACAATAACAGTACTTTATGCATCATTAAGAATCCTGTACATCATTCTAAAATCAAACACATAGAAATTAGACACCATTTTATAAGAGATTGCTTTGAGAAAGGTTTAATACAACTAGATAGGGTTGACACTGAAGAAAATGTGTCAGATTTATTAACTAAACCTTTTGATGCTGGGAGATTTCAATACCTGGTAACAAGTATTGGAATGGTCAATCTCACATAATATGTGTTTTGGAGTCTTTTTGTAAAAGTATGTACAGGATGATGCATTGTTATTGGTCTTATTTATGATTTAGATTTTCCACTATATTTTTTTAACACTGACAAAGGTTGCTTGAACGCTGATAAGTGTTTTTGCAATGTTGTCAGCAATATAATTGTCTAACGCTGACAAAGCTTCCCTCAACGCTGTCATATGTTATCGGGGCGTTGTTAGCAACAATGTTAGTTTTGTGGTTTTCAATCTAAATGTGCAGATGGTGTTAGCAGTATACCATTGGATATAGAGTTGCTTATGGATCAATGGAGAAACATTTGGACAATTTTTTATTTATGGATGATGGTTGGAATGTTCATGCATATTTTGGCAAACTTTTGTATCATAGTTTAAGGGGAAGTTTTAGGAACCTTTAGGATGTTTGGGTATCCATATGATACTCTTATCACAATTCTAGATTGTGTCCACAGGTGAGTATGAGTTAGTTTTACTAAATCATGAGGCACTGTAGCATGCAAAGTTGATATACTATGCATGCTGCCAAGACATTTTTGGCCTAGAATTGGTTGTGGTCTGTTGGGAGACTTGGAAATAATTTTCTTATGGGATTTACCTGGGAGTAACAAGGAATTTTATAAGGTAACTTGGTTGTTAAGAGTTTTGGTTAGCAAGGGACACTAGAGGACTGTTATGTCTATCTTGCTTAAGCAAGTGTGCATAACTGGACAGTGCTTGCCGCCCTATAATAATTATCAGCTTTTTGTTATCTTCTCTAGGATAAATTACTTGTTTAGGTCATTTTTCATTTTTAAAACATTTTTATTTTTGGACGCTGACAAGAATTTTCCAAGCGTTGTTGTGACCAATTTGGACGCTGACATGGTTATAGGTAAACGTTGACAAGATTATAGCCGTTGGGCGTTGATGGGTTATTTTTGACCGTTGACACTCAATGGGACCTACCCAGTTGTTATTTTTGACATATCTTTAGGCCGTAATTTTAGGAGTTGTTACTTTTCATTTAATGCATAAGATAAACTTATACTTTTTCAATATTTTCATGATTGATTTTTGAAAATACTTGCCTATTTTTGGGCCTATCACATGCATTTTCTTCTCCTATAAATTTGGCTCCTATTTTTAAACAGGGTATCTATAATTCTTGTCTAACACAATTTTCTCTCATCAACTTCATCTTCTTCACTTAAATTTAATAGCTTTCATCAATGGCACCCAAGTTTAAACCATCAGAATTGGAATTGGGGTTCAGGTCTCAACACAACATGATTGCTTATCTTGAAGCTGATGATGCTCTGTTTCCCCAATACACACAAATGGTGGCGTATTTGAACGCATCCCCATTAAGGTATGCTCTTTCTCATGCACCACTCATTCTAGTCACACATATTAAACAGTTTTGGAACACTGTAAGTTCCTCAACAGTTAATAGAGTGACTACATTGACTTCTATTGTTCATGGGAGACCTTGGGTGGTTACTAAGGCTTTGGTACGCCAAGCCTTGCATCTTGATGATGCTGATGGTATAGCCATCCTTCCCATTAATGAAATAGAACAAGGGCTTAGGGCTTTGGGATATCCTTTTCCTGATGAAGGTACCTTAAACAAGTATCATAAGCAGGAATTTCCCCCAGCCTGGAAGTACCTCATACATGTCCTCCTACAATGTTTAAGTCCCAAATGTACTGCACACAATGAGATCAATAGATCCATTGTCAGTGCTATTGTGTGCATTGCAACAGGGCAAAAGTTTAATTATTCTAAAATGATTTTTGAGGGGATGTGTAAAAACAAGGGGAATAAAATGACTTTAGCTTATCCCCGTTTTCTACAAATGGTTTTTGATGTCCAAGGTTATTTCACAAGGGATCATAATGATTTTTATAAGATCCCTGAGCAAAAGAAAGCTATTTTTATGAAGATGAATTCACCACCCCATCGTGACCTACCTTTGACCCCAACTATGCTTGCTGTTATTGCAGCAGCACAACCCCAACCAGACCCCCAACCACAAATTGACCCCCAACCACAACTTGAACCAATACCTGAACCCATACCTTCACCTGAACATATGAAACTTGACCAATTTTCCTTCAACGCTGACACATCAAATGTTGGCGTTGATGTGCCTATTTCCCACGCTGACACACAACCTTCACAAACCCAAACACCCCTTAACCAACCCACATCCACTCATTCTTCCACACCATCTTCCACACCCCCTGAATATAGGTTAATGAAACGCCAAAGGACTACTGGAGTGTTCTCCTCTGGTGGTCCTAGCCATGTAGCAGAGAGAACCACCACCACAAGTGTGGCTGGTGACCTGGATGAGGCTGGGACTATTGGTTCTGGATTAGAAGCTGGCCAAGGCAGTCCCACCATCATTAAGTCCTCATCCTTGCCCAATGAATCTGACTTGGGAGGTCAAATCCCCATTTCAGAAGAGGGCAGACTGGAACCAATGACTCTTATGGAATTGACGGCAGTCTGCATGAGCTTGCAAAAGCAAAATGCAGACTTAGTACAAGTTGTCAGCTCACAAGGCCTTGAACTCAAGCAATTGAGGGAGAGGATTTTTGTTTTGGAGAGTGCTAGTGCAAGGAGGGGCATGGAGGAGTCTTCCAAAGGGGAGGAAGATCCAATAAATCTAAGTGATAAGGGAGTCATGATGGTCAATCAATGGATGTTGCTGAGGCCCTTACAACTTTGAAGAAATAAACAGGTTTTGATACGTCCTTAGTCTCTCCTACCAACTTAAATTTATCATTTACATCTATGTTGAGAGAGGTTACACAAGGCTCCGAGGGAAGATATTTGGGCGTTGACAAGGAACAGTTGGACGCTGACAGAAATATTTTGGGCGCTGATAGGACAAAATTGGGCGTTGACAGACCTGTACATGAAGGTGATGTATCCCATGTTGGGTCAAAAAGTTGATGTGGCAGAAACTCAAAATGAAGAAAACGTGAAGTATTTGTCTAGGCGTTGACAAGAGCATTCCAGGCGTTGACAAGAGTTATTTAGGCTTTGATGGAATCAAGCATTGTCAAGAGCAATCCAAGCATTGTCACATGCAATTCAAGCATTGACAAAACGTAGACAAAAGAAGTTTATGGAAGCTTCTATTTAGATAAACATGCAAAAGATATTCTGCATAAGTTTATTTAAATAGAAGATTTACATGTTTATTCATCCTTATCTCTTGTAAACCCTAATCCTTACACTATAAAAGGAACCAAGGGTCATAGGTTTTATTCATATCATTCATTCACAATGTAAACCTAAAGTGTGTGTCGCACTAGACGTGGGATTCAATGTATACACGTCTAGTGGTTGTTTATTATTAATATAATGAGCAACCCAATTGTTTTAATTCGTGTTCTTTGTGCCTAAACACCTTGTCATGATCATTGTTCTTTTCCGCTATGTTATCATATGAACGATGATCAAACCTAGATATATGGTTCATAACCATTGAGTCGAACGATCAATAGGACTCATCAACTGGTATCAGAGCCTAAGGCTCGTGATATCTAGGTCCGACGAGGTGTTCGTGTATGGTGAAGAAGAAAAATTCGTATGGAGTTTTTCTGGACGTTTTTGTGTGCGCAGCAGTATTCAGAAGGTCATAACTTTTGATCTAACCGTTGGATCGTCACGAAATTTTAGATGTGTGTTCTACATACATAGATCTAAACATCCACCAGAGGGATTGTCGAGTTTTATCCCCAAGCAAAAGTTATTAAGTGTCGAAGTTGGCTGATGGAAGATTTTCAGTTTTATGCTTTCACATGAAATCATGAACTAGGGTTTCTTCAAACCCTAGATCTACATAGAAAGCAGGATTTTGTGAGATTGGTGGCTGTTAATTCAGGATCTATGGTTAATCTACAAATCCTAAGTTAGGGTTTCGATGTTTAACTTTCCAAACCCTAGATCCAAGATTATGTTAGGTTGGCGCTGACGTTTGTTATTTGGGCGCTGACAGGAAGGGTTTCGACGCTGACAAGAATAAGTCAACACTGATAAGTTGACAGTGTTGTCCAAGATATGTGCTTCAAACGCTGATACGTGTTGTCCGATATCGGGCAATGCACATGGAAGGATATTGGACAAAGAAAGATCTCGGGTAACACACTGATTGCTGCTGATTGAGAAAACTGGTACGTTTTAAGCATACAAAAAGGAGGATTATACACACAAAGGTACATGGAATCTCCGTTTTAATATAGAATATCAAGTTGATATTTATGGCTCGGATATTTTGAAAGGGATTAATGATTTTAATGCGAGTTGACAACAATTTGTGAGGAAATTTATTGGATTTGATTATGTAATCGGGGTAGCCTTGTAAAAGAGTTATCCGTCTTAATGCTTTTACATATGATATGAAGATTAAAGATTCTTCATGAAGAGGTGTTAGCTTAAGGGGAAGAATTCTTATGGTAAGTTTGGTGATTGAAGAAGATTTTCGCGAGTTTGTGTTCTATCATATCTTCGAACTTTCAGCGGGTTTGAAGATAACTTGTTCATGCTTATATAATTGGTGACAACGGACTTGATAAAAAGATAGCAAAGGTATGGGATTTTTCTTAAGATGCTCTATGCTCATATTTGCTAGAGAACTCTTTTTGTCAAGAGACTACTCACTATAGCCGTGAGTTTTTAAGTCTGCTCATTATAGCCGTGAGTTTTGAAGTCGCATGGATACAACAAGACATGGAACATAAGATTGGGTTATCTACTTCAACATCAAGAATACTTTATTTATTTTTCTTCAGGATCATTACACAGAGCCTACTTTTGGAGAATTTTCAAGATTGCATACATTGTTTACTTCCTTGTTGATGTGACAAAAAGGGGAAGAAAATACGTGCTACACTTGAGGGGAAGCAATCTGAAGATCATGTACAACTTACAAGAGATATACATAGAGTTTTGCCACTATCAACTAGGGGAAGATTGTTGGGTCAAAAAGTTGATGTGGCAGAAACTCAAAAATGAAGAAAACGTGAAGTATTTGTCTAGGCGTTGACAAGAGCATTCCAGGATTGTCAAGAGCAATCCAAGCATTGTCACATGCAATTCAAGCATTGACAAAACGTAGACAAAAGAAGTTTATGGAAGCTTCTATTTAGATAAACATGCAAAAGATATTCTGCATAAGTTTATTTAAATAGAAGATTTACTTGTTTATTCATCCTTATCTCTTGTAAACCCTAATCCTTACACTATAAAAGGAACCAAGGGTCATAGGTTTTATTCATATCATTCATTCACAATGAAAACCTAAAGTGTGTGTCGCACTAGACGTGGGATTCAATGTATACACGTCTAGTGGTTGTTTATTATTAATATAATGAGCAACCCAATTGTTTTAATTCGTGTTCTTTGTGCCTAAACACCTTGTCATGATCATTGTTCTTTTCCGCTATGTTATCATATGAACGATGATCAAACCTAGATATATGGTTCATAACCATTGAGTCGAACGATCAATAGGACTCATCATCCCAGTCATCATCTATCATCAAGGAAGTTTCTACACAGGTATTACCATCTACCTTACCAACCATTGCACCATCAGATAAGGGTAAGGGTATATTGGTAGAAGAGATTGTTCCAAAGGATGCAGCTCAAGTTGAGTTTGATAGAAGATTAGCTGCACAAATCTTGGAACAGGATAAAAAGGAGATGAAAGAGTCACCATTTGTTGTGACTTCAGAAGAGGAAAGTGATGGAGCTAGCTCAGACTCAAGTGTGATGATTATAGAACCAGAAAGGCTTGAGTATGGTGATGAGTTGGCTAAGGAGAAGCTGAGAGAATTGAAATTGCAGGTTGACTTTGACATGCCAGAGGTGGTTCAAATGTATAATGCTTGGGAAGAAAGATGTATGGAGAATCCAGACATGACCATTTCAGATCAAATATGGGGTTTGGAGATTCTTCTTAGAGTTCAGAAATATTGCCAGGTAATTTTGAAACACAAGGCAAGCGACATTCTCTCAGAGTTGAAAAGGGATAGAAGGGAGCTATACTTTATGTTGCTCAGATGTCATGGAGTTGGATGGACATATCAGAAGTTGAGGGCTTTGACATTTGATGAGTTGGAAAACAGGGCTTATCCTATTTGGGTGAGAGTGCAGGAAGCAAACACTCTCAGACTTCTTTCAGATGAAAGAAAGGAGGAACTTGCAGAAGAAATGGAACTCAAGAAATCTATGTTTGTTCCCAGGCCAATGAAGAAGGGAATTTCATTTGAGTTTCCCAAAGATATGGATCTACTATATCCAAGTGAAGCTGTCATCAGAAAGAGCCTCAAGCTCTCACCTTTAGAAGCTTCAGATATGGTGCAAGTGTTACCATTAGATTCCAGAAACCCAATTGTGAGCTATGAAGAAGATGAATGTTGTTTTTGGAGGATTGGCAGATATGGCAAAGAGGTACACACTTTTACCACTCTCATATCTTTGTTTGCAAGTTGTGATAGAGAAGACTTGGTGGACCTTTGGAGGTTGCTGGAGACCAACTATGAGGCTGAAGCACCAACTTCAGCTAATGGAATAAAGCTGTGGTCCACATTCAAAAGAATGTGTGGACCAAAAGATGAGGATCCTGCTGTTTGGAAGGATCTTGAAGATGACCTCAGTGGTCTTCAATGGAGGTTATAATCAGCTGCTGGTGTTTACCATTTGAGTTCTACAAAGTTTGCTGAGTATCTACTTGTGGATGGTCAGTATTTCATATCCAAGGCTATTTTGGAGAAGATGAAGGACACTCAGCTGGAAATAGATTATTCAAGCGACGTGGCAAAAGATTTGATTAGATTTATTCATTGTCAATATGAGAAGGTTTGTAAGATTCCTCCTAGTCCTTAATGCTTATTCAGAAACTTGATCATAAGAGTGGATATCAAGTTTAGGGGAGGATTGTTAGGAATAAATTAAGGCGAGATCACTTGGGCGCTGACAAGAGTAATACAAGCGTTGACAAGAACAAAACAAGCGCTGACAGCTCAAGCGTTGACAAGATAAAGTCAAGCGTTGACACATTGAAGACAAGCACTGATGGGAAGATATACTCTACGCGTTTATTGTATTCTAGAATAGTTCTAGTAAAGATAGGAACAACAATGTATTTTCTATATTTATCTTTACCTAGAATAGCTGATACGTAGATTATTGTACAAGGCTTCTTATGTCTATAAAAGAAGACCTTTAGGTTAATGTTTGATATAAGTTTTCGTTTGTAAACTACTTTCATTGTAAGCAAGTTTGATATTGATAATCAAAGTGAAAGTTTGTTTATATCATTGTGTGTTCTTGGTTAAGTGTTAAATTCCGCATAACACTTAAATTCATAAGCATATACAAAGGTTTCTCTAAGTGTATTACTTGATCTAATCTCCTATACATAAAGCTAAGTCGATCTAAGTTTGGAAACCTTGGTTTCCGGATCTTTGAAGCTACTAGGAATGCACCATGTTCATATGATTAGATAATCAAAGTGGAATTAGAACATGACACATTAACAAGGTGTTTAGGCACAATAACATGAATTAAAACAAATGGGATTGCTCATTATATTAATAACGAACAACAACTAGGTGTGTGTACATTGAATCCCACACCTAGTCGACACACACTTTAGGTTTACATTGTATATGAATTGATAATAAAACCTAAGACCCTTGGTTCCTTTTATAGTGTAAGGATTAGGGTTTACAAGAGATAAGAATGAATAAACATGTGAATCTTCTATTTAAATAACTATATACAGAATATATCCTGCATATATATTCAAATAGAATCTTCTAAAAGCTTCGTTGTCTACGTTTTGTCAATGCTTGAATTGCATGTGACAATGCTTGAATTGCTCTTGACAATGCTTGCTTCCATCAACTCATGGAATGCTCTTGTCAACGCTTAGACAAATACCTTCATGTTTTCTTCGTTTTTGAGTTTCTGCCACATCAACTTTTTGACCCAACAATCTTCCCCTAGTTGATAGTGGCAAAACTCTATGTGTATCTCTTGTAAGTTGTACATGATCTTCAGATTGCTTCCCCTCAAATGTAGCATGTATGTCTTCCCCTTTTTGTCACTTCAACAGGAAAGTAAAACAATGTATGCAATCTTTGAAGATTCTCCAAATCTAGCTCTAAGTAATGATCTTGAAGAACAATTAATATAATATTTTTGATGTAGAAGTAGAATAACCGAACCTTGTGTTCCATGTCTTGTACTATCCACGTGATAAAGAACTTATACCTTTAGCATTATAAGCAGACCTCGATCTCTTGTCAATATTCTCATCCTATGTGAGACACTGAGCACGATAATGTAACTCCTTCAAGTGTTATGACAAGCCTTCATCACCAACCATGTAAAGCACGAATAAGTTACCTTTAAAGTCGCTAGTGCATGACTTTAAGATATGATAGAACACAAACTCGCGAAAATCTTCTTCAATCATCAAACTTACCATAAGAATTCTTCCCCTTAAGCCAACATCTCTTCATGATGAACCAATATCTTTGTATGTAAAAGTAAACATTGATAACTCTCTTTCACAAGGCTATCCCGATTACATACTCCAATAAATTACTTCATGAATCGTTGCTAACTCGCATTAAAATCATTAATCCATTTAAAAATATCCGAGCCATAAATATCAACTTGATATTCTATATTAAAACGGAGATTCCATGTACCTTCGTGTGTATATTCCTCCTTTTTGTGTGCTAAAAACGTTGAATTTTCTCAAACAGCAGTAATTCTTTTGTCATCCAAGATCCCTCTTTGTCCAACATATAAACAGTCTATGTTGTCCAATAATGGACAACACTTGTCAGCGTTCAGTAGCTCTATATCAGACAATACTGACTTTTTGTCAACGTCTCATGCATATTTTGTCAACGTTATGCATATTCTGTCAGCGTTCATGCATATGTTGTCAACGTCAGATAATAGGAAACCTTCAATCACAGCTGTATCACTATAATATAGGAGATATGATAAGAGCAATCATAGTTCCTAAATAAACGCAACTCAACCAGCAGTGATATCCAAAAGTTACGGGCACCAACAATATTCTTCTTTACGAATCTCATGGATATATACTAAAAATATAGGATGTTTTTACTGAATAATTATAAATCAAAGATTTATATACCAAAAATTGATTCCTATAATCTTATGTATATCCATACCTTGATTCTCGTTATGAATATGTACACGTTATACCACATCATACAACAACCATGTCTGCTGTCATAACATGTCTTGCGTACAATAACATTTACTCACAGATTCTTACCTCGTGACTTTTGTTTCCACACATAATATCCATATTAAAGCTGCTTCATTCAAACCATAACAGCCTCAACATCAATCTAGGATTCTGCATCAAACCCTAGCTGTCAACCATGATGACAACTCGCTGCAGTTCTAGGGCTTCATATGAAACCCTAATTCATTACTAAATTGCTGCTATCAAACCTTTAAACGATCTAAACTTTGATCATAAACAGCAACAATCATCTAACTTTTCTGTTTTGAATTGATCTAGGGTTTGTGGTCAAACCCTAAAACATGATTTTATGTAAACAAGAAATCTGAAAATCATCACTGCAGCCCTCTTTGATGCTTAATAACTTTTGATTGGGGATAAAACTTGACAATCCCTCCAGTCGATGTTTAGATATGTGTATGAAGAACACACATATAAAATTTCGTGACGATCCAACGGTTCAATCAAAAGTTATGACCTTCTGAATACTGCTGCGCACACAAAAACGTCCAGAAAAACCCTAGACGGATTTTTCTTCTTTTCACCATACACGAACACCTTGTTGGTCCTAGCATCACGAGCCACGAGGCTCTGATACCAATTGTGGAAAACTTGGTTTCCGGATCTTTGAAGCTACTAGGAATGCACCATGTTCATATGATTAGATAATCAAAGCGGAATTAGAACATGACACATTAACAAGGTGTTTAGGCACAATAACATGAATTAAAACAAATGGGATTGCTCATTATATTAATAACGAACAACCACTAGGTGTGTGTACATTGAATCCCACACCTAGTCGACACACACTTTAGGTTTACATTGTATATGAATTGATAATAAAACCTAAGACCCTTGGTTCCTTTTATAGTGTAAGGATTAGGGTTTACAAGAGATAAGAATGAATAAACATGTGAATCTTCTATTTAAATAACTATATACAGAATATATCATGCATATATATTCAAATAGAATCTTCTAAAAGCTTCTTTGTCTACGTTTTGTCAATGCTTGAATTGCATGTGACAATGCTTGAATTGCTCTTGACAATGCTTGCTTCCATCAACGCCTAATTTGTTCTTGTCAACGCCTGGAATGCTCTTGTCAACGCTTAGACAAATACCTTCATGTTTTCTTCGTTTTTGAGTTTCTGCCACATCAACTTTTTGACCAACATCTTAATACGTAATAACTACTTATCGTGTAATAACACGTACGTAATACTTGTAAATTCCTATTCGTGAAACGTAAACGTGCTATAAAAGGAAAGTTGTAATCATGTACGTACGATCATCAGATTACTATTCATGGTAAAAGCATGCGGGTTTTACAAGGCCCATGAAAAGTCAAATTTGTGATAGTTGCAATAGATTTTTTCACTAAATAGATCGAATTCAAACCGCTAGCTAAGGTGAAGGGCAAGGATGTGAAATAGTTTGTATGGGAAAATATAGTATGCAGGTTTTGGGTTCCAATGATAATAGTTACTGACAACGGAACACAGCTGGTTAATAATCCGTTCAAGGGATATGGTGCGTCAAATGGCACATAAAGAAAATGAATACAGCGGTAGCACATCCGCAAGCCAATAGTCTCGGGGAAAATGTGAACAAGTCATTAATGCATGGCGTGAAGGAAAGACTAGGACGAGAGATGACCAGATGGGTAGATGAGTTACCTAATGTGTTGTGGGAACACCAGACAATGATGAAGACCAGCAATGATGTAACTCCCTTTAGTCTAACGTACGAAAGCGAGGAGTCATCCTAACAAAAATAGGGATGCCAACGTTTCGCACGTTAATGTTTAATGAAAAGAGAAACGAGGATGAGCTCTGGCTAAATCTAGACTTGGTGCAAGAAAGAAGAGAAATGGCAGGTATTCGTGAAGCAAAATACAAGAAAAAAATGGAACAATACTACAATAAGATAGTAAGGCCGATGGCATTCAAGGCTGGAGATTTTGTATACCGGAAGAACGAAGCAAGCAGGGTGGTAAAATTAGGCAAGCTGGCACCGAATTGGGAGGGTCCATATCGCGTTGTGGAAGCCTTTTAGAATGGCTCTTATAAACTAGACATGATGGCGGGGAAAGAAATCCCAAGGGCGTGTCACGCAATGAATTTAAGAAACTATTTCGTGTAAAGCCGGAAGGCTGAATGATGTAATGTTATATTTTACGTAATGAATGAGCCTTACGTACGTGGGAGAGGACGATTTTCTGAGAAATTATAAAGCAATAACATCTGTAATCTTTCTACCCCGCAAATGAGTCTGATCAACTGAGGTGAAAGAAGGCTCGTCCGTAAAGGATGAGACCCTCATCGGAGGGGTACCTATCGGTTTGTCAAGGGTAAGCCCTCATCAAACAAAAAAACACTAATCGCTCCATAAGGATGTTGAAGAAGGACCAAAAGGATGAGACCTTCATCGAACGGATACCGTACTGGTTTCTAAAGGGTAAAGCCCTCATCAAACGGAACAACGCCAGCCGCTCCATAGGGAAGTTGAAAAAGAACCATCCGTAAAGGATGAGACCCTCAAAGGACGGATACCTTACCGGTTTGTAAAGGGTAAATCCTCATCAAACGAAATAATACCAACCGCTCCCGTAGGGATGTTGAAGAAGGTTCGTTCGTACCCTCATCAGACGAAACCTTAGCTATAACATCCATATATTTTTCTAATGTAATATAAATATATGTTTATTTCCTATTTTGATAGATAAATAACGAGGCAAATTCACTAAGAAAATTTTGCATTATGATATGATATATGACTGAATTATGGAATATATGGGTTCTCACTATCTCAAATTGCCACTTCAATATGTCCATATGTGTTGTAAACAATATGTATATATAAAGTTCGAGTTCTAAAAGTAATCATATGAATATATTATGTATAAGAACATTTCAAATATAATAAAAATGCCCTAAATCATCAAAGAGCCTTAGAAACCCTAGAAATCCATTGTAAACTAATATTTCAAATAATATAACTACACATGATCTATATATGAATATAAAATACAAATCTACAAGTTATAATCTATCATACTGAAGATTTTTTATTATAAAATTCTAAGTATAAGTAATCTAAAGCGAATTACAAGTATAAGACCTAGTAACATGGATTAGCAACTAAAATCCATTTCACATTGAATTAGAGTCTAATCTTTTGTAACCATTTATAAAATTAAACTAAGTATAATACTAAGATCATACATTTATCCCAAGATAAGTTACAAATTACTAAAGCACAATATACAAGTTATTAAAGCATAGAACTATAAGCTAACCTAATTGCACCTAGGTTATGATTACCCTATACAAACCCTTAAACTAATTGTGTAGAATCATTAGAAGTCATAAACATGCCATATAAGACCTAGCATAATTTTACATGATGGTATAAACACTAATTACCTAAAGTACAAAGTCATTAGGCTTAATAACCTAAAAACCCTTATATTAAGCATTTTACTTAGAATCAATACCTAGTCTTTTAAGAAAAGTCTACCAACACCGATATCATTACATTTAGGCTATAAAATTATCTTAGATCAATTTACAAGTACCCTAAAGCGCAAGTTACAACATTTCAAAGCATGAGTTGTAAATTAGGTCAAAATAGGTATTTTCACTCTTTAGACATGTTTACTTAGAATAACCTATCAAACCAAGTGTAGAAACTCTTTGAATACTTAAAACACAATGTATGAGACCTAAATTTAATTTACATCAGTATATAAATGAAGGATAATGACTTTAAGAAAGATTTAGCCATAGATTATTAGAAACCCTAACCCACCTAAGTTTTCTTCCCAATTTCACTTTAAACCTTTGTTAAACTGTAAACCAAGGATCCAAATCTTCTAAATACAATGTGTAAACTCTAATTACACCCTAATCTATCACTAGTTACATTCCTAAGTCCTTAATTATCAAAATTACAAAGCTATAAGTTACAAGCCCTAGAAAATCCACCCGACTAGTTTCCCCCCCCCCTAAAACCATGTTTAAACACTTTACCTCCTATTTTTAAACCTAATATCAGATCAATGGGATATCTTGAGGTATATTCTAGTAGGTGCATCACCTACTTGAAGGCTACACATCTTCATTCTCATCCTTTTGGTGCTGTGACCTATTATGAACCACCTAGCTTCCATGACTCATTACTATTCTTCCATGGATGCCCATAGCTTTCCTTAGTCACTTACATACTGAGATTACATTTCCATAGCCTTAACTTGGGGCTTAAGTGTTGAAAATGGCTATAAAAGGGACGAATTCCCTTATTTGGAAACTTGTTCCTCGTTTTCTCTTTACCTCCATACCTATTCTGATTTTAATTTCTACAAAGGTTCTAAGATACTCCTAAGACCATAAATCAGGTCTAGAAAGAATCCATTGAATTTCTTGAAGCTTTGGTAGCAAGTCGTGTTCATAAGAAGCCCTAAAAATAATTTTGGAGCTACTTAGGTAATCACTATGTTAACTAAGCTTTGATATTGTTATAATGTTTTTCTAAGGCTTACTATAATGTTATAAGATGTTAATAAGCTAATCTAATAAGCTTTAGTTCATATAATAAGCTAAAATGGAAGTTATAAATCAAAGATGTTTTAAAACCTTAGTTTTGTAATTTACATGAAATAATGACTTAAAATCCATTTCAAAAGCTATAATTCTGAAAAAGTAATATTATTATAATTATAAATGTTTTTATAAACTTTATTTTAAGTTCCTAGATAATTTGGTACAATTTTGAGATTGTTATGTAATTTTTAACAAATGTAGGGACTAAAACTGTTATTTTTGAAACTATAAACATTTTGGGCCAAAAGTATCATTTTATGAAAGTTAAAACTATAACAATTAATATTGCAAAGTTTTAAACCCTAAGGTTAATATTTGAAGGTTTAAAATGTAAATAATAAAACTATATACTTTAGGGGTTAAAAGTGTAAATATACCAAACTTACAACTAAAAGGACTATTTTTGTCAATTTTGAAACTAAAGAACATAAATTATAAATATAAAATAATATAAAATGTATCATGTTAGTAGGGAACTTTTTACAAAGATGTTTCATCTTGATATTATGTTCTGACTGAGTGGTTGGGTTTACGATTTAAAGAGCCCTCGCTCCTCAAACGTTTATAGAATGGCTTCTGATTATAATGGCCTGAACAATGATGCTATAATTCCAAAATATAATAATCAAAGAAAATATAATTATCATACAAAAAGATTGAACTCAGAGATTATGACTTGATATATATACATATTTGTGTGTCAACCCAGTTATGTGAGAAGTTGTGATATTTAAATTGCTAATACCAGAGTAATCCAAGATTTTATAGGTTAAGGTGAGTTCATAGCCTCACTTTTGAACTTTGGTAAATAAACTGAAAACCCGTGAGGGGGATATATGCTAAAATTAGAATACAAGTGTTTTTGTATGCTGCCTGATAAGATTATTGACAATACGTTTACTTATTTCTATTAAGTCCCTTTTTAATCGTGACCGCTAATAATTTCTAAAAATGAGCGCTAATAATGTGAATAGTATATCTTAGGACTGACATCCTCTATCTAGGCAAGTCACACTTGCTGGAATGCAAAAGGTTCCTACCTAGGCTAAACGGATACATTTTATTTTGCTAAACTCAGGATAGTCCGGCAAACTACCTGCATGAGGGCAATTTGTTAGTTTTTCTGATAATGTCTAGTCATGGGGTCATGAGCTAGTTCAGTTAGAATCGATGAATTTAAAAATGATGGGTGTATAACACTGTAGCCTCAGAGTCATGCTTGTATTCAAATATTATTGAAACCAATGAATTCACTCAACCATTGTGTTGATTTATAAGCACATGTCTCAGGTGAATGAAGACTGGCGGGCTGCGGATGGTGAAATCTTGAAAATTTATCATTCTAATAAATAAAAATAGATCTTTGGGAAACCTGTGATGTACAATGTATGTACAATTATTTTTGTTAAAACTCTGATGAATAAATGAATGATAACGTAAATATCTATAAAAATGTCTTTTGAGCGTGTTTCTATTATTGTGACTATGATACCTTAAAAGTAATACCCCAAATTAGCTCCCACTGCTATATGGTAAAAATGGGGGGTGTTACATTAGCGGTTCATAAAGGGTCAAGCTCTCATCGGACTTAAGCTGGAATAACTTGTAAAACGAAACCTCTAATCCAAATAAGATATATACCCGGCATGAAAGCATCCAAGAAAACAAAATATATTCTATTACAAACAATAGCCGAAGCTAAATATCGTAGTCCAAAACACAATCCAGATGAATTATACAAATGATAACATAAATAAAACATAAAATAACAACGTATGTTATTACAGACGGATTAAAGCAACATGTCCTAATCCGAAACATACACCGGATACATTACAATAAAAAAGATAAGAGCACATAATTCATTCGGAACAAGTAAACCATCATGCATGAGGAGCATTCTTGGAAGCTGTGGAAATGGAAGGAACAACAGGACATTTTTCAGGTCTAACAGGAGCATCTAGAAAAAACCATTATAATATTCGTCAAGGTGAGGGCAAATGCCTTGAAAACCTTCTTGACGAAAGGGTAAGAAGAAGAAAAAATTTATATGCACTTGACCTTCCATGATTTAGCAACACCGGCGTCTAGGTTTTGAGCTTCAGCCAAAGTGAGAGCAAGAGACTCCGCTGACCTGTTTATTTCAATCCCATCCACCTCACCAGAATAACAAACGGAGGAAATATCAGTCACACTCCTACGATACTCAGTGCTCCCCAAGAGTTTCTTAGCAAAGGTGGGAATGAAGTCTTGGATCAAAGTCTTGCTCTCAACTTCCGCTTAGGCCACTTAAGCAGTCAGTTGTTTTTTGGTTTCCTCTAGCTGCTTGATTCGATTGGCGACTTTGTTTACCTCTTCGTCCATCAACTTAATATTACTCTCCCAACCATGCTTCTCTCGCTTAAAAGAAACTCACATTCTTTGACAACCTAACTTCCTTGGTAGCACAAACGGCATGAATGTTCTCCAACTTTTTATGTCTCTCAGTCAGCTGGGCGAGCAAAACCTTACCCTAATTAAAGGCTTCAGAATTTTGGGTGTGGAGGCTCACAAGCTCACGGTGGTCGTGTCTTAGCAACTCAGACCTTTGCAGAAGCTCGACTCGTGTAAGAGTGCTCCAGTCAATGGAATGATAGATTCTTAGGACTACCTCATAGTTGGTGAGCATCGACACGGCCTTTTGCTCTACCGGAGTAGCAAGATGATCGAGAATACCATAAGAAGAGTAGTATGAATTGATGTATACCTTATCCTACAGCCTTCACTACGGCACAAAACTCTGAAAATGCTCGGACCCTGCCTCATCATCACTCCCGGAATGATTTGAGTTAACTGGGAAACAAGAAATAAACAAACGACATTAAATGATGTCGTCCACTACCTCACAGAAATATAAAGAGCAAACAAGAAATAACCAATTAACTGAAGATGACATACTAGTAGAGTGATGATGAGTATCATGATTATAGGTTGACGAAACAAAATGTTGTTGGACGGACGTGCCTTTGAAGGAGACTCCTTCAAGTTCTCACTAAGATCAACAATCAAAGCAGTTGTATCATCCTTCGGTGGCGCCGAGCCATAGCTCCTTCATAAAATAGTAGTAGGAGTTGAATGGTTTAAAGGATTGGTTGAGATGGTCTTGGTAGAAGTTGAGTCAATCTCATCCAGAACGGTCTTGCGAACCTTTTTTTGGCAAGGACCAGTAGAGGTTCCCTCATCTATCCTTATTGCTTTTTCCTTCTCTAGGGCAAGGGAATCCTTCCCCTTTCGGGCAGCATCGATCTTAGCATCGTCTTGCTCCATGATCTTTTGATGCCCATTCAGCTCAGAGATGAAAGTCCCATGAGGAAATGAAGTAGTGGTTCGGTTTGGAGGACGCTGGTCGGGGGAGAGAGCTTCTTCCGACGTCACCTTTACACCTGTCCAAGTTGGAAGACAGAGAAACTCATCCATGGTAAGCTCTGGAACAACAAAGAGAAAAGAAAAAAACAAAGTAAAAGCGAATGTAATTACCGTTCCCATCAACATCTCGTAATGCTCTCTGATGAGACTGCAATTATACATAGTCTCATCGTCCAAATCGGGCTTAAAATACTAAAAATGTCATCAAAATACCCAAATATATGCTTGTGTTTGTTCATTGTGTATTTTAGGTACGGATATCGTAAATTCAACAAATGATCACAAGAATGAAGCAAAAACGAACACGGGAAACGAAGCCGCACAAGGAACCTGACCCAAATAAGTATTTTCCTATCAAGACCTTGAAGTTTGAAGATTTGGCAAGATTGGTCCCTCAACTTTTGAAGACATGACAATTTATACCCTTGCAAAACTCATTTATTGCATTTGGGTCCCTAAATTATCAAGACAATACACGTTTAGTCCTTGGAATATGAAGAAATTACAAGAGAAACCCTTGGTTCATGTTTAAGAAACCTTTTGTGGCCAAAGTGCATAAAGAAAAACTTCATTATAAAGGGATATGTGATTTTTGGCTGTTTAAATACCATATGACAAGTGAATGAAAGATAAGGGGGCATTTGGGGCAGACAACAAATCTCCTCACACCCATTCACACCATGACACGTCACCTCCTCCCACCCTCCAACCAATCAGACATCACCTACCATCCACATCAGACTCCCACCACTAAACTTTTTTAGTTTATTTAAATCAGTTTTGAAAACGAGTTTAATAAATTTAAAAAAGGTGGGAAACAAATACTGTGTCTTCATCACCCCTAATCCACTCCTAATCTATCCTATAAACCCTAATCCCCTATTAAACCAAATCAAAGGGTTATTACCCCATTCCTTCCAGATCCATAATTAACCCTACCTTAACCAAAACCCACAACCCAGATTCTCTTCATACTCACCATTGGGCCCCCCATGAGCTCCCCTGCTCACGTCTCTATCCCCCATTCCCAAAATCCCGACATAATGAACGTCCCACATTCAATCCTTAGTCCCAAAGGTTTAATAAACGCTTGAGATGGAAGATTCCAACTGCCAATCCAGCTAGCATCACATGCCATTTTCTTGACCAAAATTTCCAAGGGCAAAGACGGAATTCAGCAAGATTAGGGTTTAGGATTTTATTATTTTATTTAGTGTTCTAGATCCTTCTATCTAGTATTATAAAAGGAGACGAATTGTGTCCCTTTTATTTTGTTCCAGATTTTGAAAGCGTTTGATTTTATTAATGACAATAAAAGAATTAATCTTTTACATTTTCTGAGTTCCAATTTAGTGTAACAACTTTCTTTTATAATTTAGTTAAAATATTTACAAGTTTCATTGTTTCAAAGCATTTTCAGAAAAACGAGTTTTAAAGAAGTTCTTGAGAAAGTTTTTAGTTGAATCACTTAAAAGGATTGAAGTGAAAGTTGAGATTCATTTTTGTGTGAATTCATGTTTATTGGTTACAAATTTTTAGAAGTTGTGTTTCAAAAGTATTTGGTTTTCAAAAGGTTTTCATAAAAGTTTGTTTACATTTCTGATAGCTTATTGCTATAAGCATTCAATAAGCTCATTTTACACTAAGCTTATTGACTGCTTATCAGCTTTGTTTGTCTTGTGGTTTTGTGGTGTTTATGTAGGTACCCAAAAGAAACAAGGAGAATCATTCCCTCATTCCATTTTTCATTTTTTTTATATATTGAAGATATTGTAGCCTACGGTCCTTCTTGGATTCCTACAACAGGCATCTCTACACTTCATAAGCTCCCATAAGCTCTCAAAAGCCCAAGTAGAAGGCACTCAGCCAGGTAGCTTTTGGCTTGAACCCTGCTTATATTTTTTGAGTTTTATGAGAAGTCTTATAATTTTGTGTGTTTGTTATTTTCATGTTAGTATAAGCTTGATTTATGATCATTTGTGGTGGTTATGCATGTTTAGATAAGTTTTAGTTAGTTTAGTTAAGATTTGGAAAGTTTTGGTTTGATTTTGTATGCAAAATATTGATTTCAGTAGCTATAGGTGTTTGGGTTTGCATGATAAGTTAGGTTATTGACACCAACTTAACTTAAAATCTGCTTAAATTATCTCTCCTAGTCATTGTTAGGTTTTATTAGCTATCAATTTCAAGTTTGGTGTGTTTAATCAGAATTTTGCATGTCCTTATTTGGATAAAAAACAGTCAGTTTCATCAGTAGGTCTTTAAATAGCTTGGTTTTAGTTATTTGATTATTTAGATCTTATAGACTGTTAGATAATATGATAATGGAGGTTTGTTGATAGCCCATTTGTGTTTTGGTGCCTATTTGACCAAGTTGTGGCCTGTAGAAATTCATCAAAAGGCCAATTGCATTAGCAAGTCCCACAGACCCCATTCTTCTTATTTTCAGTAACTTGTTTGTGCCATGTGTGTGTGATTTTTGTTAAGAACTTGTGTTTTTTATAATTTATTTGACTCCCCACAACCCAACTGGTTGTGGGGGTGCCTTTGGATTCAAACAAAACCAAGAAACCAGCAAGTTACACATCAAAAGGTCACCAGACCTGAATTTTTCATTAACAGTGGGAACCAAGTTCCCCCTACTAGTTATAAAATTGGTACTGCTTAGCTACTGGACAAAAGAAACCAAGATGTCATTTTCAGATTTTTAGAAATTTGTCTTTAGTGAACTTATTTAAGAGTTTTTAGCTAATTTTAGTTTTGTTATTTTTCTTATTTAATTTCTGATTTTTCCATCAAGTTTATTTTTCTGTTACTGTTAATTTACTATTTTTTGATTTAATTGCATTTTAAATTAATTTTTAATTATCTGTTTTTGTCTTTTAGTGCAAGAATTTAGTATTTTTCAGTTTTAAAAATTTTCTTAGATTAAGAAAAAGATTTTAATATTTTTAGTTTAAAAATATTTTACTGTTCACTTTTTAATTAATTTTTAGATTTAATTTAATTATAATTAGGGTTTTATTATTTTTGTTTTTTCTTTTAGTGAAAATTTTTACTTTATTCAAACTTTTTCATTTTTCTACTATTCATTAGTATAATATAGGATTTTTAAAATTGTTAAATTAATTTTAACCTTATTTTAATATTTTTAATAATTATTTTAGTTTAAAAATTGTTTTTAGTATTTTAAAAATAGAAAAATAGTTTTAATAATTTAGGAAAAATACTTTTTAGTCTTTAAATAATATAAGTAAGTTATTAGTTCAATAAAATAATATTTTGGGCTTTTTCTTAATTATATTTAATTTTAGGGCTTTAATTAGCATTTAAAATTGAATATTTAATTAATAAAAGGTTTTTAAAATATATTTATTGGATTTTTATTCTTATTTATATTATTTTAGACTTAGTTTTCATTTTTAATTAATTTTTAGGTTTAATTTTTAATTTTGTCACGTTTTACATATTTACGTTCGCGTATTACGTCAAATCGTCGTAGTTTAATCGTAGTCGTAGCTCGTCTTTAATTTTTCTCTCTCAACCCAAAAACGTCACTAATCCAAACATCGTTTTTATTATACTGGCACACTTAATTCACACCCCTTCTTCGAGAACGAACTCGGAATTTATTCGACTTGTCGGTTTTCCTAAATCGTCGAGTTTAATACTTGCCCATTATACGTTGTTTTCCTAAACGCGTATTTCTACACCTATCATTTTGGCACCGCTGCCGGGGAGGTGTTTTTAGTGTGCCATTATTAGTATCGTGTTTGTGTGAGTAGTGCGTTTTTGCTTTTCAATTTTTGGAAAGCGTAAATATCGTACATACTCATTTTTGTTATTTTTCTCTATTATATTATAGTATCCAAATAAGTCGTGTTTAATTTTCCTAAATTAAACACAAACCAATCATTTTACTATATTTAAGATATCCCATTATCGTTTTCGTTTTTCTTGTGAATATATTAATATATTGTACTACGTAGAACAATAAATACACAAGTACTCCAAAAGCGTGAAAACGCAACCTTGATTCGGGATTTCATCACTCGATCATTGTATTCGAATCTAAAGCAAAAGTTTAAAAGCAAAATAAATAAATACTTTCGTGAGGCTTAATTTCAATTAACACAAACTATAAGGTGGGTATAAGGCGGTTGTATTTCACGACCTAAGGGAAAAAGGCTCTTAAGTGCTTAGCACCGCCTCGTTTCCCCCGCTTGCTTGTGCGTGTTTTGAGAAAGAGGGTCAATCGAGGGTTTTCCGCCCAAATATTATCTACGTATCATATATATTTTCTTGTTTTCAAGATTAAACCCTCTTGAACGTTTTGGTGTTCCACCAACGTTCTAATGTCATCGAAGGAGTTCACTACACGTGATCGTTTTCATTCTTTGAGGCTCCTTTAATCGAGAAATCGATTGGAGGAGAGATTTGTAGATCTGAGTCTACGTAATACAACAAAAAAACTAAAAAAATTAATAACAATCAAAAACCAAAAAAATTGAAAAACGAAAAACCCCAAAAAGAATCTTCTTTGCTACCACCCATTCTACGCTTAGTGCACGCGCACTCGATCGAAGGATTATTCTAATTCTAGCGACGCTTCGAATCGACGCAATCGTAATAGAAGGAATCGACGACGTAGACGAGATTTAGAAACCGACGTTCCTAATATCGTTGTTGAAGAAACCTTAGACGAGATGGCCGACAATCGTTCGATGATGGAATTGCTCCAAGCACCCACCGAGGGTTATGGAGACGCGATCGTAATTCCCGCTATCGAAGCGGAGAATTTTGAGATTAAGTGCGGAATGCTTTCGTTAATCCAAGCTACAAAGTTTCGAGATCGTGAAGCCGATAATCCTCACGACCATATTTGGAATTTTGATCGTCTTTTGCCCACGAGCAAGTTTAAGAACGTCGACACCGATGTCGTCAAGCTTATGCTTTTTCTGTACTCGCTCGATGGTGCCGCCAAGGATTGGTACAAACTATTTCATCCCTACCAACCTACACCCCTCACTTCCTGGCGCCGGAGACCTCATAACTGAGGCTCCAGTAGGTAAAATTGGCCTGTACACTCGCCTTTTTGATGCGGCCAATTACCGCATTACCTTTACCCGTTTTCTCATAGATCTGTTAGGATATTATGATGTACATATTAGTCAGCTCCACTGTATAGGCGCCTGTAAGATTAGTCAATTCGAGATCCTCTGCCGTGCTAGAAGAATCCCCCCAACCGTAGAACTATTCCGGCTTTTTTATATCCCCAACCTAGTAAATGGTTGGGTATCCTTTAAGAAACGATCCCCTAATAGTCCCCAGTCTCACAATAAGCCAATGGATTCGTTGAAAAACTGGTATGACCACTACTTTTTCATTGACGCAGTAGTATGGCCGGCTGATTATACCTTTAGACATAGGATACCCCACGACCCCAAGCCGCACACGAGTACATATAACCCCCGACATTCCCAAGAATTAGATCTGAATAGGACCGGGTTCCATAGAAGTCTTCTCGAGTCATTTCTATGTTTGCTAGGGATTAGCCGCAATTATTTTGGCCCGTCCAATAGATATCCTGTGTTTTGGAGAAGGCAGGGTGAAGGTAGGCTAACATCCGTACACAAAAAACTTATTCAATAATTTTATAAATGGCTAACATATTTTGTTTTGTGTTGGGCAGAAATGAACTTCTTTGGACTTCTACGCCGGAGGGCTCTCGTCCCCTCCGTGAGAATGAACTACCCCTTCTTGAGCATACCCGAAACGTGACGGTTGCTCTTGAAGCCGTGCCGAATCCCCACTCGGATGAGGAAGAGCAAGGAGATAACGAGAGTGGTGATAACAGGATGCGTGAAGGAGGAGCCGGGCCCTCCTCACCACATAGGGAAGAGCAGGGAGATAATATTGACTTAACCACCTCCAGCCTTCGCCGGATGATGGGCGATGATGATGAAGAAGTACAACAAACCAATGAGGAGGAAGAGGAAGAAGTGTAAAAAGAAGTTGAGGAGGAGACTGAAGAAGCAACAGCTCAGCCTGTCGCCAGGCGTACCCGTAAAAGAAACAAACGAGTAAGGAAAGCTGCTTCAGCCGAGATTGGCGAACACAACGCCCCTCCCAAGAAACTTCGAGAAGACCACCCCTTGTACCAATCTGTTGGGAGTACCACCCAGGCTTCCGAGACTATCCGGGCCGCACATGTCGATCCCGTCACTCAGATTGCCCCAACCACATCAAAATTAGCAAGAAATGACATGTAAGACTCCATCCTAACACGTAAGAACAACAGATTCCCTTTAAGCAATACTTAACATGAATCCAAATGCTTGTTTCACAGGGATGAACAAACTGGTGCCGCGCCTCCTCCTGACACCCAAATGGAGAAGGGAAAAGGAAAAGAAGTGGAGAGAAACCCCATGCTTCACACGGCCGCCACAAAGTCCGGCCCCGTATTTGAAGAAGGTTCACCCACAGCCTCCCAAGACCTCCCAACATCCGGCCCCCCTCAATCGTTCAACCCCATCTGGAATATCACAACTGCATCACGAATGAGGGACGCCGATGAATGCCGAGAGTACCTCAACAACTGCATACCACCAGGCTTGGTGCGAGAGGTGAACGCGCTCAGCCATGCGGACTTGGCGGATGAGTATAATGGTGCCTTGGTACACCAAATGGCAATGGGCACCTCAATGAGAGTAAGGTTTGAAGCCGCACTTGGGCATGTGGAATCTCTTAAGAGGAAGGTTGGACGGAGGGAGAAGATGATCGTGGACAATGAAGCTCAAATTGCAGCCCTCCAGTCCCAACTTGCCAGTGCCGAGGCGACCATAAAAAAGCAATCAGCCCGCGCGAATGAATATGACCAACAAGTTGCCAACCTTGAGTCAAAACTAGATGCCGCGACCACCAAGGTACATATCCGTGCCGCACCACCCATTTTCTAAAAGAAATATATTCTAACGATTAATTCTCATATAGGTAGCCACAACGGAAGCGTCTGCCCAGTCGTACTCCAGCCAGGTATCCGTGCTTAACAAGAAACTAGAAGACGCGCACATGGCAGTCCAAAGCATGGAGAAGGTACAAGAGGAACTTGCTGATGAGAGGGCTGTCACCCAATAGCTAAAAGAGGCGTTTGCCCAAAAAGATTTGATGATCGATGCCCTCACCGCCGAGCGCGATGACGTGCTATGCCATCAACTACTAGCGGCTATTGCCGGTCGTAGGTGGATGGTAGGGCATGGAGCACACTTGTCCGTCACCAAGGTACTAGAGGCCCCCGGATTTGTGCAACAGTTTGCAAGTCTTGTGTCCGATGGCATTGACCACGGACGTCATGAGGGAATGGTCCAGGCCGTAGAGCTGATCAAGAAAAGGGAGAACTTCACCAGACATGCTTTCTTTAACCCTGAGGCGGCTAACAAGATGGCTGCTTCGATGGCCGCAATGCGAGATTTGCATTATCCATTCTTGGCTGAGCTGGAGGCCACAAAAGATGCATCAAACATGGAAATCATGGAGAAGCTAAGTCTTAGTACGTTCTACCAAGATGAGAGTCATTCCCGTGCCTCCTTTACCCCATCGCCCCGCCACCTGACGCTCCCCGTCTATGAGGATGTAACCATGATCGTGCTTGATGAAGAACCCTTAAGTGTGGTGCTGTAGAGGAACGCTGCTCAAGCCCGGAAGCGGAAGGAAAGTAGTGAGTGGTTGTCATCCTTGGTCAAGGAACAAGTAGAGATAGGTAAGCTTCTCCCCCCTATGTAGGGTGCTTCCACTTTATGATCAATTTTAGATAACTCTGGTTTGTAACCGCTGAATATTTGTTGTTTCTATTCGTCCGTGTATGTACACGGCTAAAACATGTGCATTTTGTATGTAAGTCCATGATGACCACGGCCATTTCTGCTATTTTATTTGGAAACTTGTGTATTTTGATTGTGTTGAATATTGTATACCAATACTGCATGATACGTCACGTCTTACACACAAAAAAGGAAAATACATACAAGCCCATAATTTACTAGACATGCGACGTGCGTCTTTACTATGCGAAGCACGGTGTGACTACGGCATATGAAACTTACCACAACGTCTTGTGAGTAAGGTGTCTAGTAAGGATACATGATCCGTGCGGCTGGGGTTGCATCCCTCTTACGCGGCAAGTTAAATTAGTAGGTTCACTTAATCCTCTTACCCCGCCTGGAGGCGTATAGTACATGTACAGTAGTTTGAAAGAATGCATATGAATGAAACATGGCATATTATAATATAAGTAAAATGCATACGACTAACAAAAAATCTAAAAAATGATTTGCACGAAACAAGCCGTGGGGCTAGCTAGGCACCACGGCATTTTATTAGAACATTTACATTTTTGTTTGAGCAATAATGACAAGTCCTAAAAAACAAGAAAGGAAACTAAACAAACATAGGAAAACAAAACAGATAGACCGCATGGTTCTTCATTAAAGCCACATATAGCGAAGCACCCATGCGGAAGCCGTAGCTTTCAAAGATAGCACCTTTTGAGATTGGAAATGTTCCATGTGCGCTCTAGGTCGCGGCCATCCATGTCACGTAACTTGTACGCGCCTCGTCCCAAGGCCTCCGTGACTTCATACGGTCCTTCCCACTTAGGGCCCAGTTTTCCTGTATTCTCCGCTCGACTCGCTTCGTTAGCACGATAGACATAATCTCCCGGTCAAAAAGAAACACCCTTGACCTTGGCGTCATAATAAGCTTTCATTTTAGCCTTGGACTTAGCCTCATTGATGGCTGCTATTTCCCTTTTTTCTTCCAATAGATCCAGGTTGATTCGCAGCTGCTCATCGTTCGTGCCGACATTAACCTCCACCGTACGGATGGTAGGCATTCCTATTTCTGCTGGTATAACAGCTTCAGTACCGTAAGCCAATGCAAATGGTGTATCTCCGTTGGCTGTTTTTATCATAGTCTTGTGTGCCCATAGCACATGTGGTAACTCATCGACCCATTTGGCACTTCGTTCATCCAAACGCGCCTTGATGCCATTTCCCAAGCTCCTTTTTGCTCGTTCGACGAGGCCATTTGTCTGCGGATGCTTAACAGATGTGAAGCGCCGCTTGATGTTCAATGATGCGCACCAGTCTTTGAATGGATTGTCCGTGAACTGCTTACCGTTGTCCGAGATGATTTCTTCTGGTAGACCAAAACGGCACACAATATGCTCCCAAACAAACTTTTTAACTTGTTTGCCTATGATAGACTTGACTGCCTTGGCCTCTATCCATCGTGTGAAGTAGTCCATCGCAACAATCAAGAATTTAACTCCCCTCGCAGCTACAGGAAATGGTCCTGCAATGTCGATTCCCCACTTATAGAATGGCCATGGGGACGTGATAGGTGTAAGCTCCTGCTGCGGGTGCCGCGGTACTGGCCTAAGCACTTGGAAATCACTACACTTGCGAATCATGTCACGCGCGTCTCTGTGCATGGTAGGCCAATAATATCCTATCCGTAAGGCTCTAGCTACCACGGATCGTGGACCTGCATGCATGCCGCACAACCCTTCATGTATGCCACTGATTACGTAAGCGGCCTGACGTGGTCCAACACACCGCAGCCACGGCTGCAAGAAAGAGCGCTTGTAAAGGATGCCTTCTCGAAGTTCGAAATGTTGCGACTTCCTTGTGATGCGCCGTGCGGCTTTTTCCTCGTCTGGAAGGGTCTCACTAGTCAAATAGTTGATAATCGGGTCATCCATGTAGGTCCATCCTCCTCAACTATAGTAGCGACCTCCCCTTCCATTATAGATTTCTCCTTGTGTATTTCCACCAAGACTTGTTTAGACAAGTGAGCGAAGCTTGTGGATGCGATCTTGCTAAGAGCGTCCGCCTTCTTGTTCTCGCCTCTTGGTACCTGTTTGATGGAAAACTTACTGAAAGTCGCGATTAGTGACTTGACTTTTTCCAAGTACCTGACCATGTTGTCCTCCTTAGCCACATATCCACCTAGAATATGGTTCGCGACAAGCCGTGAGTCCACGTAGGCCTCAAGGTTGCGAACTCCCATTCTAGCGGCGATTTTTAAACCCGCAATTAATGCTTCATATTCCGCTTCGTTGTTGGTGGCCGTGAACTTAAAACGGAGGGCGTACGTGAATTCCATTCCTTTTGGATTTGTGAGGATGAGACCAGCTCCGGACCCGTCCGTACATGAAGATCCGTCCGTGAATAACACCCATGGTTCTGTTGGGATCTCGTTTTGTTTAACGATTGGTCCTTCCTCCTCCGGCTTCTCAATCAGGAAATCTGCCAAGATCTGGCCTTTCACAGCCGTCCTTGGCCTATAAGATATATTGTGCTCCCCCAATAAGATACTCCATTTTTGTAGCCTCCCTGCCACATCCGGTCTAGAGATGACCTGCTTGATTGGTTGGTCCGTAATAACTACAACTGGGTGCGCCTGAAAGTACCGGCGCAACCGCTTTGTAGCAAACACTAGTGATAACACCAATTTTTCCATAGAGGAGTAATTCAACTCCGGCCCTTGTAATGTTCTACTTATAATGTAGACCGGAGTTTGCACTGTATCTCTATCTGTCATGAGTACCGCACTTATTGCGCCATGAGTGGCTGAGAGATACATAATGAGTTCCTCCTTTGGCCGGGGAGCCACTAGCACAGGGAGAGATGCGAGGTGTCTCTTGAGTTGGCCAAAGGCTTCCTCGGCCTCCTTCGTCCACCGGAAATCTCCCTTCCTAATGCACTTCTTGAGTGTCTTAAATAGGGGTAATGATTTCTCTGCGGATTTGGATAGGAACCTATTCAACCCGGCTAGTTTTCCATTTAAGGATTGCACCTCCTTCCGCGTCTGAGGGGATGGCAGCTGTATCACTGCGTCCGTTTTCTCTGGGCAAGGTTTGATGCCGTTTGGATCGATCAAATATCCAAGTAACATTCCTTCCATAGCCCCAAACGTGCACTTCTTTGGGTTTAGCTTCATGTTAATCCTCCTCAGCGTGTGGAATGTCTCTTGGACATCCCGGAGAAGCGCATCCTCCGTATGACTTTTTATGACCAAGTCATCCACATAGACTTCCAAGTTGCGGCCTATCTGTGATTCAAAAGCTTTGTCCACCAGCCGCTAGTATGTTGCACCGGCGTTCTTTAGTCCAAACGGCATTTTCGTATAGCAATATACGCCCTGGCTCGTATGGAACACCGTTTTTCTGCATCTTCCTCCGCCATCTGGATCTGGTGATACCCTTTGTATGTGTCTAAGAAGCATTTAAAAGGATATCCACATAGAGATTCTACCTTCCAGTCTATTTCTAGTAACGGGTAAAAATCCTGTGGACAAGCTTTGTTCAGATCCGTAAAATCCACACACATGCGCCAACTTCCGTCATGTTTCTTGACCATGACCGGATTGGATAACCACTCGTGGTAGTATACCTCGCGCATGATGCCTGCGTCCACCAGTTTCCGTACTTCCTCCAATATCACTTGGCTGCGCTCAGACGCTTGGCCACGCTTCTTTTGCTTGACGGGTTGGTACCCTCGGCGGATCTGGAGCTTATGCTCTGCTATCGCACGTGGCACGCCTGTCATATGCTTTGGCTCCCATGCGAATATATCTAAGTTTGCACTTAAAAGAGAGCACATGGCCCTTTTGCCGCTATCCGAGAGCGCCCCTCCTATGGATATCTCCTGTTCCGGATAGTCAGGGTGAATTGCCACCTTCCAATTGGGAGGTGGTGATCCATCCTTGGGTGGAACAGGTGGAGACGGTGTTGTCACGGTGTGACACTCGGATGCCGGTACGATTGTGTTGTAAATGGTAACAATTCCCCCCTCAACGGGGAATTTGATCATTCCGTGCGCCGTGGAGGGTACCGCCCGTATAGCCAAAATACCTGGTCTGCCTATGATCCCATTGTTCGGAGAATGTGAGCGTATCACCATGAAGTTCATCCACTCCGTAGTGGAGTGTTCCTCATTCCCAATGGTTACAAGCAGCCGTAGTTGCCCTAACGGCCAGATAGTGTTTCCACTAAAGCTGGTGAGCGGCGCCGTGGCCGGTACTAATTGGCTTCTTATTTCTGGGCATAACTGCACAAAACAGTGTTCATACAGTACCTCTGCTGACGACCCTCCATCAACATACATGCGACGAACATTGTGTGTTCCGATGCTTATCTCAATAGTGAGAGGCGCATCGGTCACATCGCTTGCTGTGATGGGAGGGAACGAGATCTCCCTGCCGCGCGAATTTTTTTTGCCAACTTTCTGCCTCGTGCGGCGTTGTCTGGATTGGATCATGTATATGGTCGAAGGTTTGTATTTTTGGGGATCCTTCTTATCGTACTTCTTGTTGTTGTCTTTTCCATCCTTCCAATCCTTAACTAGGTGCTTGAGTTTACCTGATTTGATCAGTGACTCAATATGCTTCTTGAGCTGGATACACTCCTCCGTACCGTGGCCTTTGTCATTATGGAACTCGCAGAAGAGATTTCCTTGCTGACGTTCCGGCGGAGTGGTCATTGGGGGAGGCCTTGGAAAGTTCGCCCCTTCCGTCAGCAAGATCTCCTGGTAGGACATCTTTAGGGGGGTGAACTTATCGTCCGACCGTCCTCCCTTGCTATGGCTCTTATAATCTGAGCCCTTGCTATTGTTCTGATTTCCTTGACCACCCGACTGTCTCCGAGACTGGTCATTCGACTGATACCCATTTCCTCTGGATGGGTAGGCCGCGGCCACAGCTGTTTCTCCTTCTATGAAATTTCTGACCCTTTCCATGAGGTCATCATATCTCTCTGGACGCTTGTCATTGAGGCGCCTGATCAACTCCCTGTCTGTTATGGCGTGCATGTAGTCAGAGATTTTCAGGAGCTCCGGCATTGTTTTTGTGCGCGTGCACTCATCATTGAAGCGTTCAGTGAAGGCTTCTGTGGACTCCCCCGGCCGTTGTTTGACAGTTGCCAATGAGACCGGATCCCTATTATACTTCTTCCTCTGAGTATAATTGTTCTTGAACGCAGTGCGTAGTTCCGTGAAACTATCAATGCTCCGTGGAGGGAGTGCCTCAAACCAGTCACGGGCATTTCCGATCAAAGTGGAATTGAACATTTGGCACCATATAGGCATGGGCCATCGCTCAATTTTAGCCTGCGTATCAAATATTTTAAGGTGATCATCCGGATCACCAGTCCCATCATAGGTCTTGACACACGTCGGAATGCGACGTTTAGTGTCCTCAGAATAGTTCCGTATGCGGAGGGTGAACGGGTCTTCCCTGGGATCCGCCCATGGCCGGGTGAGCCTAGGGTCATCCCATGGTTCACACCATGGGCGCGAAAGATCCTCCGCTTCTGCATCTCGATAATAAGGGCCACCATAATACTCATCATTGTTTGGTGGTGGTGGAGGGGTGCGCGTAGGTCGGCGACGCTTAGGCGGATGGTCATCTGAGTCCTCTCCTGACGGGTCTGGAGACGGCGATGGTGCCCCATCCTTTGGGTAGGGACCACTTTTTTGGGATGAACCGGAAGCCTTCTTCCCAGTGTTCATCCTGTCCCACACGCTCGTGCGACGAGCGGTTCTGGCTAACTCTCGATCTGGCCGCTCGGGTGAAACATCAGACTTATCTCCTCCTTCTCGAGACTGCATTAGTTCCTGTATGACACGATCTCCTATGCGCTCAAACACATTCCTGGGTTGAGGGGTTTCCTCAAAGATGCTCTGCTCCTGAGGCCGAGCTCTCCTTTTCCTCTGATTTTGGGAAGAGGTGATTGGTCCGGTGTCACCAAAGTTGAGTCTGGATTGGAGGTTCCTCCCCAGATTCAACCTTGACGTGATCCCCAGGACGATCCTATCGAAGTTCTGCGTGAGAATTCGAGTAAGATCCTCCTCGCTGAGTGGTAGGACCTCTAATTCTTCCTCTACCGATGGTCTGTGAGGCTCCTTGTTAGGAGGGTTGGGCGCACTCCCTGGGTCAAGATTGTCCAGGGTTGAAGTAGGTGGGGGTGTCATGGAGATCGTGCTCGTCACCCCCAAGGGCTGAAAGCCGCCACGGTTACCAGGTCCGCCTGCAAGGCGGCTAGGTGATTGATTGGGGATGAGTATCCCTTCCCCTTGGGACTTCCGATTTCCAGGATTCGTATTCTTGGGATTGGCTTGCTGATGCCCCTTCGTCATTGGAAATTCAGAATGAGGTTTTGTTCTAGCTTAGTGTAATGGGTCCCACGGATGGCGCCAACTTGTTGATGCAAAAGTTGGGTGATCCTTACTAGACCCGAATTAGGCTTAATTCGGGTTGGCTGGGCTCCGGCTCCTGCACCAAGTGAATCATTTGGTTGGGATCCTGCACACTAAACAACACGCGTTAGGCTTACCGTGCGAATGTTTCCCACGATTAGACTCCGGCGTCAGAGTAAGTAATCGATTAGGGTTTATGTGAGTTGAGAGTAGAACGTAATACCTTTGTGGAACCCTTGGGTGTTCCTTTTATAGGCAGTGGAACCCTAGTGGGCTACCACTCGATACTTCGGCCCCAAGGAAAGGATAACTATCAGAATTAGAATGATTGTTATCTTCTAATTTTGGTAGTGAATATCCTCCTCTATTGGGATAAAGCTATTCCTAGACAGAATATGATTCTGTCTAACCCTATGTCGGCCGCACCGGGCCATGGGCCGCACACATGTGCGCGGTCACTGTTCATCCAAGCCCATAAGCCTGAATGACATTATCCCACCCATCTGTGATGGGCCGGATACGGGTAGTACCCATGGGCCGGGCTCATGACCCGGCTGGGGACTATACGTCATCAGAGAAAGAGCCACCTAATTCGATAACTACGTGGAAGGATCTCGTCTCCAAGTTCGTTAATTATTTTTTCCCACCGTCTAAGACGACGTTTTTCAAAAATGAAATTACCAAATTTGAGCAAAAACCGAATGAATCTTTTAGAGACGCGTGGGATCGTTTTAAGGAATTGCTTAGGCAATGTCCTTACCATGATTTTTCCGAGTTGCACCAAATCGATACGTTTTACAACGGTCTTAATTTTCAAGAACAATATTCGTCGAATTCCGCCGCCGGTGGCAACTTTTTGTGTAAGACTCCGAAAGATACATTGATAATTATCGAAAACCGATCCAAGGTTTACCAACTCTGCAACACACCGAGTGTTTCCAATGTTAGTAATTCTAATCGCGACATTGAGAGAGTTGATGCGAAAGTCGACAAGTTGACGAATGTGTTTACGTCTTTTCTCGTTGAGATGCAAAAGAAAGACGCTCCCGCTACGGTGAAAGCGGTAGAGGTTTCGTGTACGTTTTGTGGTGGAACTCGTAATTATTACGAGTGTGCGGCTACGGATGGCCAAACGTGCAATGTGAGTGCGTTAAACAACAATTTTTCTAATCAAAATCAAAATAACGCCGGTCCATCACAACAAGGCAATTATAACCGAGGCAACAATTTTCAAAATCGTAACAATTTTCAAGGAAACAATCAACAAGGGAATTTTCAAAACCAAGGTTATAATCAATGTCGTAATTTGAATTGGCAAAACCGAGATAACAACAACAAACAAAACTCGAGTTTTCAAAACAACAACAATCAAGGAAATAATTTTTCAAGTGGGAATCAAGACAATTTTCAAAGAAGTAATCGAAACCAAGGGAACTTTAATCAAAATAGTTCGTCAAACGATTTTCAAAATTACATGAAAACGAATGAGGCTAATATGAGACGATTAGAGGAAGAAATTGGTACTTTGAAAAACGACTTTACTAATACTTTGAAACTTCAAAACACGAAGATTGAGCAAGGACAAATTGACATTAAAAAGATGTTTTCGGCCATTATGTACAAGTCCTCGGGTGCTTCATCGAGTTCGTTACCTAGTGACACCGTTGCAAATCTGAAGGAACAATGTAAAGTCGTCTCGTCTCGTGAGAAAGGTCGTGTGATTACCCCTAACCTTGATGGATTGCGAGTTGTTCCTTCTTCTCAACCCTCGACTTCTAAGACGTCTTATTGTTCTAAAGTCGATGGGGTAAACGTGGCGACCAAGGAAAAGAGTGCACACCCTCGTGTACCTCAAATTCCATCCACGGTTCAAAAAGAGAGCTTTATCGACCTTACGAAAGTAACCCTTGAAGAAACTTGTGCATCGATCCTTCTTAAAAAAACCAAAAGGCATGTGCCGAGAAAGGAAGAGGATCCGGGCCAATTTCTACTACCTTGTGATTTTTCCAGGATTGAGGGATGTTTAGCCCTTGCCGATTTAGGTGCTAGCATCAATCTCATGCCTCATTCTCTTTGGAAATTGATGAGATTGCCTTCACTTACCCCCACGAACATGACAATCGAGATTGCAAATTGTACACCATTAATACCAATTGGAATAGCCGAGGATGTCTATGTCAAAGTTGGAAAGTTTGTTTTTCCCGCGGATTTCGTTATATCCGATTACGAGTGTGACCCTAAATGTCCCATTATTTTAGGCCGACCATTTTTATCGACGGCTCGAACGTAATCGACGTTCACGAGGGGAGACTTACTATGAGATATGGGGAGGATAAAATGGACTTTTTCACGAGTAAATCCCATGTGTTTAATGACAATGAAAAAACCGAGGTTTCGAAACCTAATGTTTATAAACCTAATGATTTTAACATGTTCACTTTAGCGGAAAGAATGAGGCTTAATGCATGTTTTAAAAAAATTAAGAAGAACGGTTTTAAAGATGATGATTTTAATGATAAAGAATACGTGTACCTTATTCAAAAGGGTATGTGTAAATTTATGGATGAAAAATCACTTTGGGATGTATTCGATGAAAAAATTGACACACCAATTCCGAAGGGCGACGTTAGTGCCATCACGACAATGACCAAAATGGGCTCGTCTTCACCACCTTCGAAGGACCACGTCTTCGAGGCTTTAACTTCTAACTCCATCGAAGTGCCTCCTTTGCCTAGCCCAACACCCGTTGAGGCGAGAGGTTTTATCGACATCGATCCTCTCGTTATTGAAAAGTCACCTAAGCATAGTCATTCGACTTGTAAGACCATGGTTGTGAGTGCTCACGTCGACTCTTTCTTTGACGATGACGATGGCGATTTTGCCGAGATTGATCACGTACTTCGAAATCCACATGAAATTTTTGATTCTCCTAAAAAGAAATGTGTGAAGTACGATGATTACGAGTTTGATCCCGAGATTGAGGAAATCATTGAACGAGAGCTAGCTCTTTTGCCTCCACTCCCACCTACGAGTGAGGTTGATCTTTCCAAAATCGTGGATGAACTAAATGAGTTGGAACGTCTTATTTTTTATGACGAACCAACTCATGTGACCCAAAATCCAATTCTCGAGGAGTTACCTAATCAACACTCCTCAAATGAGAATTACGTTTACCACATTCGTGAGGATTTAACTTATCAACAATCCCCACAAATGAATGATGGTTTCGTGCTTGATCGTGATCTTTTCGAGAGAGTTTCTAAGATACTCAAGGAGGGGAATGACAAACCTTGGTCTGACAAGCCTATCTTTGATGAAGAAGTCAATGAGATCAACGTTCATGAGGATGACGAGTATGTTGACCCCGAGGGGGCGGTGTTCTTTGTTGATAAACGTTTTGAGAACTTATATAATCCACCACCCCCTAACCGCAACTTAAATGTGAGGATTTTTAGCGCGACTAATTTTGAATTTGACACGCCAAATATTTTTTACATTATCAAATCGGGTTTTCATAAAGAGTTTTTAAACGATGAAAAAGGAAAAGATTCTAAAAATGTTTTAAAAGATTTTTCTACAAGTTTAACTCCGTCATCACCGCGTTTTATGAGTACTACCACCTCGTCTACACCTTTTGATGACGGTTGGTGTGGATCTAGTGTGGGGGAAGCCCCTTATGTTCCCTCACATTTATCCACAGAGGACTAGATTTACGATCCCGGAATTGCTTGTAAAGGGAAATATCGGTCTTCCACCGATGCAATAAATGGAAACATTATCTATTTTCTTGGTGTGAGTCTACCTCGAGTAGCTCATTATGTTGACTTACCCATTGCCCTACCTTTCCACTTCTCATCCATTTTCTTCTACCCCATTGGGGTTCTAGTTGGAGTGGCGTTGTTTCGTCTTTCATCCAAAAACGAGGACGCTATCTTTGACCCCGGTATACGTGTAACGGGTTTTTAAAGTACTCTATGTACTTTTGGGCATTGTTTATCACGTAAGCCTCATAAAAAATGACCATACCAAGATAATCCCTAAATTATCACATTTATGGGGATTCGAGTCGAGCTTTTGACTCGGTTATCAAAAACAAGGTTCCTCGTGGGGGATTCTCATGCTTATCCTTGTAAATATTATCGTTTTCTAATAGTTTAACGAGGGGACTTGTGCTCTTCCAACCTTTGTTCCGTGGTTGTTTGTGATTGTGATTCATTAGGTTCATCGTCATCATTGAAGCCGCTCGTGTTCGTTTTACGGATCACTCGAGCTTCGATCGTTGCCTTTGGAGATTCCAATATCCGATGATATCCTTTTATGTTCTAACGTTTATCTTATTAGCATAATTGATAAACGGCTTTTAGGTTATTCGTTTTACCCTTTCCATGCTCGAGATTAAGCATTCGACTTCGTCTCTAGTATGGGGGTATTTTCTGTTGGGTCAAAAGTTGATGAGTCAAATCACTATGGAAACAAGAAGGACCAAATATGGCATTAGGAGAAACTTCAAGCTGGTGGACAAAATACAAGAAAGTTTCCCCTGCTATAAAACTTTCCACTGTTGTGAAGATTCCCCTGCCATATACTAAAAACATGGAGATTTGGTCAAGTAGTGATAAGAATGAATAATTCTGGGTTGATTTAGTCATTATTATCTTATTTAGTTTCCATGTATCCCTGGGTTGCTTAAGTTATAAAAGGAACACCAGACCGTAGGTTTTATTCATTCATTCATACTACTAAAATGTAACCTACAGAGTCTTTGATCTCTAGGCATGGGATTCAATGTATACATGCCTAGAGTGGTTTGTGTTAATCATCAATAATACAAACCCTTTGGGAATCATTCATCTTGTTAAACATCTTGTTCATGATTATCATTCAATTCCGCTATTTTAATTCATATGAATGTTCATCATCCTAGATAAAATGGTTTTTACTATTTGAGTCTAAAGATCTTGGATTCAACAAGTGGTATCAGAGCGGGTGGCTCGATATCTAGGTGAATCAAGGTGTTTAATTTTGTTGCTATGAAGATCTAGGGTTTATGTTGAAACCCTAGGTAATTAATTGTTATTTGTTGTTGAATAAAGACAATAATGGTGACCCTATACACAACGGTACTATATATTTATATCCCACTGTCAAGTTTTATTCATGTAGGATCTTTGATCCAATGAATATCACATGATGGTCTATTGAATGGGGTCCAATGAATGTATGGTCCCCGATATGTTCCAAGAGTCTGACGTGGGGAGAATTAGTTCTGTATTGGGAAAAGAATACCGAGTACTATAAAGAAAAGTATATCATGATTGTGTACGTGTTCACACGCAAAAGGTGGTCCCTATGTTCTCCGTTTGTGTTCACACAAACAAGAATTGGTTCATTTGTGTAATAGCAGGGTCCCATGTGCACTTATTCAATAAAGAATGGCAGCAAAGGATAAGGGAAATTGTATTTGTGTTAACTGGTGAGGTGGGGTAGAGACGAATGTTTGGTCAAACATTGCTGCTGTCTATGTCAGTAAACCACCATCGAAGTCGTCAAAGTTAGTATGTCTGTTTAATGCAACGAGACAACAAAGGGTAAAATCATGTGATGATGATTACTCATTGGCTGATTTTGTTATTAAGCTATTCAGAATGGTCCCAAGATACAAAGGAATAGCATTGACCTACTATGTCTTTATTCGATTGTGATATGGACATCTGCTAACGTGGGATGTGGTTAAATGTATTTACACGAAAGGTGCAGATCAGCAGATCAGAAGCTACAAATTTTTACAGCAGGTATATTTTTCTCACAGTAGGGTACATTTTTAATAGTCTTTGTGTTTGTTATTTGTTTTACTGTTATAAATTCATTCCCACTTTATGTGGGTTCGGCACAGTTTATTACAAAAACAGGGGCATTAAAAGTTCCCCCTGCTTTTGAAAAAGTTCCCCCTGCTTTCACTAAAAGAAGCCCCTGCTACGACCCTCCTGCCTTCAATAGTTCCCCCTGCTTACATTAAAGAATTCCCACTGTTTTTGAAAGTTCCCCCTGCTGTCAGATATGAGTTTTGGGACAACAAGGTTTTGGAGTTTGGCATATTCACAGCAACCGGTATTAAAGGTATAAAGGCTCGTTTTATTTTTGTTGATTACGAAGAAAAGTTATTATTAGTTATTTGAAGATGAAGAAGATTTTCGCGGGTATGTGTTTTATACTTAAATACCTAATGACAAAGTGATACAAGATCTAGGAATATGTGGATTTTCTTATGGTACTATATGCACATATTTTCTATCACTTGAAGGAGTTACATTATCGTGCTCAGTGTCTCGTTTCAAAGGTAAATGAGGATTTTGTATATACATGCTCTTTGTCACATGGTTAGTGCAAGTTATAGAATGCAAGTTCGGGTTATTCTTCTTCATCATCAAGTAAGTTATAATTCTTATTCTTCATATGTAATCATTATACAAAGCCTACAGAATTGAAGATTCATGAATGACTAGCACACTTTAAGGGGAAGCTCATTTTATAAAGTGTTAGTCATTCACATATGACGTCAAGGTGAAGATTTTTGCTACTTCTCATTGGTATTACTATAACTAGTGTGAGTATCTACTGCTCAAAATCATTTTTTATTAGGAACACTATCCCCTATGTGCTTCATGGAGGGTATTTTGAAAAGTAGAATACTTGGGTTTGATGTATGATATTGGTTAGTATTAGTTGAAAATCAAGGTTGTTCACATAGAAGACCCCTATTTGATCATGTCAAAAAGGGGAAGTTGTCTACAAAGAATGTTCAGCCTGTTGATCTTTGGTGTTGTATGTTTAAGGGGAAGTGTTTTGACATCATCAACTAGGGGAAGATTGTTGGGTCAAAAGTTGATGAGTCAAATCACTATGGAAACAAGAAGAACCAAATATGGCATTAGGAGAAACTTCAAGCTGGTGGACAAAATACAAGAAAGTTTCCGCTGCTACAAAACTTTCCACTGTTGTGAAGATTACCCTGCCATATACTAAAAACATGGAGATTTGGTCAAGTAGTGATAAGAATGAATAATTCTGGTTTGATTTAGTCATTATTATCTTATTTAGTTTCCATGTATCCGTGGGTTTCTTAAGTTATAAAAGGAACACCAAACCGTAGGTTTTATTCATTCATTCATACTAAAATGTAACCTATAGAGTCTTTGATCTCTAGGCATGGGATTCAATGTATACATGCCTAGAGTGGTTTGTGTTAATCATCAATAATACAAACCCTTTGGGAATCATTCATCTTGTTAAACATCTTGTTCATGATTATCATTCAATTCCGCTATGTTAATTCATATGAATGTTCATCATCCTAGATAAAATGGTTTTTACTATTTGAGTCTAAAGATCTTGGATTCAACATTTTCACCCCTAGACTCGAAACATTGAGGACAATGTTTAGTTTTAGTATGGGGGGTGAGTAGATACTTCACCTTGCTTACGTCACCACGCAATCCAATTTTCATCTTTTTGCTATCGTTTTGTTGCAAATAAGGCTAAAAATAGCCAAATTTTAAAATTTTTCTAGTTTTTTTATAAGTGTTTAAGACACGAATGTAGGTTTTCCGATGGTGAGAATAAGAGTAATTTTTGACTCGACCGTGCGTGTTGAGCACTTAGCTTCGATTCCTTAACTTTTTGGGCTAAGTCTCTTAAATGAGGACGAGAAATGATAGCGTTATTTATAAGTCTTGTAATCGTCACGATCTCATGTGTAGTAATTATTAGCTTACTCTCCCCACGCTTTTGATAATAAATTGTTAATAAATCTTGATTTAGCGGTTTAGTCACTATTGTTGGTTTTTAATTTGTTTTAGTAGCTTCCATGTAATTAAATTGGGAAAACATTAAGGTATCGCCAGCGTCACGGTTTTGAAGTATTGGCACCCGAATAATCGAAAGCTTCACCTAATAATAATATTTCAAGTGCTCACCTAAATTAAGTAAAAATTTGAAGCTCACAAGGCTGAAAAATCGATGCCCAAATTGAAAGTGAATCAAGTCTTAATCTTTGAAGCTTTAAAGATCCAAAATTCGCTTTAGCGTGAGGATATACGTCTTTGGCCATAATAAAACCACCGATGATGGCGAATAATAAAAGGCAAGGCAAGACCGAAGTCATAATAAAATCTCCATGGCGGAGTTGAATAAAAGATGGAGGTAAACCTATGATAATAAGGCCCTTCCGTTAGGGGGCGTATAAAAGTCTTGGTAATAAGTCTCATGTTCAAAACCGTTATAAAACCGTGTTTATCGATCCTTCTTGTTGACTTAATTTTTTGACATCGTTGTCTATTAGGATGAATTATTAATTTAATGATTTTGGTTACACCGTTAAGACTCTATTTTTAGACTTAATCTCTATTCACGCATAAGTCAATGATGTATCCTCGTGATCATTAAGACAAAAATAAAATATAAGAGATACCAAGTAGGAATAAGGTAGTTTAGGTTCGTAATTAACACTCATGAGATATGATCGTGTTGCTAACTTATAATAACAATGATCTCGTTACACGCTTAGCATGGAATTGGGTGAAAATCAAGGAAGACGAAATTATTTCTAACGAATCATTCACGTTTTCTTGTTCTATGATCCCAAAAGTCACTTTATCGTGATGAAAACAATTCATTATGTCTAAAACACGTGTAGTAGTTTATTTAAGTTTATGTCTTCAATAAATGTCATAATAAAATGAATTTTGGAAGTGCTATGATACTTAATTCTAGCATTGCGTCGGGACACGGCAATAGTTTTAGTATGGGGGAGTGATGAGACTGCAATTATACATAGTCTCATTGTCCAAATCGGGCTTTAAATGCTAAAAATGTCATCAAAATACCCAAATATATGCTTGTGTTTGTTCATTGTTTATTTTAGGTACGGATATCGTGAATTCAACAAATGATCACAAGAATGAAGAAAAAACGAACACGGGAAACGAAGCCGCACAAGGAACCGGACCGAAATCATGATTGTCCTATCAAGACCTTGAAGTTTGAAGATTTGGCAAGATTAGTCCCTCAACTTTTGAATACTTGACAATTTATACCATTGCAAAACTCATTTATTGCATTTGGGTACCTAAATTATCAAGACAAAACAAGTTTAGTCCTTGGAATATGAAGAAATTACAAGAGAAACCCTTGGTTCATGTTTAAGAAACCTTTTGTGGCCAAAGTGCAAAAAGAAAAACTTCATTATAAAGGAATATGTGATTTTTGGCTGTTTAAATACCATATGACAAGCGAATGAAAGATAAGGGGGCATTTGGGGCAGACAACAAATCTCCTCACACCCACTCACACCATGACACGTCACCTCCTCCCACCCACCAACCAATCAGACATCACCTACCCTCCACATCAGACTCCCACCACTAACCTTTTTTAGTTTATTTAAATCAGTTTTGAAAACGAGTTTAATAAATTTTAAAAAAGTGGGAAACAAATACTGTGTCTTCATCACCCCTAATCCACTCCTAATCTATCCTATAAACCCTAATCCCCTATTAACCCAAATCAAAGGGTTATTACCCCATTCCTTCCAGATCCATAATTAACCCCACCTTAACCAAAACCCACAACCCAGATTCTCTTCACACTCACCATTGGGCCCACCATGAGCTCCCCTGTTCACGTCTCTATCCCCCATTCCCCAAATCCTGACATAATAAACGTCCCACATTAAATCCTTGGTCCCAAAGGTTTAATAAACGCTTGAGATGGAAGATTCCAACTGCCAATCCAGCTAGCATCACATGCCATTTTATTGACCAAAATTTCCAAGGGCAAAGACGGAATTAAGCAAGATTAGGGTTTAGGATTTTATTATTTTATTTAGTGTTCTAGATCCTTCTATCTAGTATTATAAAAGGAGACGAATTGCGTCCCTTTTATTTTGTTCCAGATTTTTTAAGCTTTTGATTTTATTAATGACAATAAAAGAATTAATCTTTTACATTTTCTGAGTTCTAATTTAGTGTAGCAGTTTTCTTTTATAATTTAGTTCAAATATTTACAAGTTTCATTGTTTCAAAGCATTTTCAGAAAAAAGGGTTTTAAAGAAGTTCTTGAGAAAGTTTTTATTTGAATCACTTAAAAGGATTGAAGTGAAAGTTGAGATTCATTTTTGTGTGAATTCATGTTTATTGGTTACAAATTTTTAGAAGTTGTGTTTCAAAAGTATTTGGTTTTCAAAAGGTTTTCATAAAAGTTTGTTTACATTTCTGATAGCTTATTGCTATAAGCATTCAATAAGCTCATTTTACACTAAGCTTATTGACTGCTTATCAGCTTTGTTTGTCTTGTGGTTTTGTGGTGTTTATGCAGGTACCCAAAAGAAACAAGGAGAATCATTCCCTCATTCCATTTTTCATTTTTTTATATATTGAAGATATTGTAGCCTAGGGTCCTTCTTGGATTCCTACAACGGGCATCTATACACTTCATAAGCTCCCATAAGCTCTCAAAAGCCCAAATATAAGGCACTCAGCCAGGTAGCTTTTGGCTTGAACCCTGCTTATATTTTTTGAGTTTATGAGAAGTCTTATGATTTTTTGTGTTTGTTATTTTCATGTTAGTATAAGCTTGATTTATGATCATTTATGGTGGTTATGCATGTTTAGATAAGTTTTAGTTAGTTTAGTTAAGATTTGGAAAGTTTTGGTTTGATTTTGTATGCAAAATATTGATTTCAGTAGCTATAGGGGTGTTTGGGATTGCACGATAGGCTGGGTTATTGACACTAACTTAACTTAAAATCTGCTTAAATTATCTCTCCTAGTCATTGTTAGGTTTTATTAGCTATCAGTTTCAAGTTTGGTGTGTTTAATCAGAAGTTTGCATGTCCTTATTTGGATAAAACACAGTCAGTTTCATAAGTAGGTCTTTAAATAGCTTGGTTTTAGTTATTTGATTATTTAGATCTTATAGACTGTTAGATAATGTGATAATGGAGGTTTGTTGATAGCCTATTTGTGTTTTGGTGCCTATTTGACCAAGTTGTGGCCTGTAGAAATTCATCAAAAGCCCAATTGCATCAGCAAGTCCCACAGACCCCATTCTTCTGATTTTCAGTAACTTGTTTGTGCCATGTGTGTGTGATTTTTGTTAAGAACTTGTGTTTTTTATAATTTATTTGACTCCCCACAACCCAACTGGTTATGGGGGTGCCTTTGGATTCAAAGAAAACCAAGAAACCAGCAAGTTACACATCAAAAGGTCACCAGACCTGAATTTTTCATTAACAGTGGGAACCAAGTTCCCCTTGCTAGTTATAAAATTGGTACTGCTTAGCTACTTATTTAAGAGTTTTTGGCTAATTTTGTCTTTAGATTTGGCTAATTTTAAGAGTTTTTGTGAAATTCACTTTCAGATTTTTAGAAATTTGTCTTTAGTGAACTTATTTAAGAGTTTTTGGCTAATTTTAGTTTTGTTATTTTTCTTATTTAATTTCTGATTTTTCCATCGAGTTTATTCTTCTGTTACTGTTCATTTACTATTTTTTTTGATTTAATTGCATTTTAAATTAATTTTTAATTATCTGTTTTTGTCTTTTAGTGCAAGAATTTAATATTTTTCAGTTTTAAAAATTTTCTTAGATTAAGAAAAATATTTTAAGATTTTTTGTTTAAAAATATTCTACTGTTCACTTTTTAATTAATTTTTAGATTTAATTTAAGTTCAATTAGGGTTTTATTATTTCTGTTTTGTCTTTTAGTGAAATTTTTTACTTTTTTAAAACTTTTTCATTTTTCTACTATTCATTAGTATAATTTAGTATTTTAAAATTGTCAAATTAATTTTAGCATTATTTTAATATTTTTAATCATTATTTTAGTTTAAAAATTGTTTTTAGTATTTTAAAAATACAAAAATAGTTTTAAAAATTAAGGAAAAATACTTTCTAGTCTTTAAATAATATATGTAAGTTATTAGTTCAATAAAATAATATTTTGGGCTTTTTCTTAATTATATTTAATTTTAGGGCTTTAATTAGCATTTAAAATTGAATATTTAATTAATAAATAGTTTTTAAAATATATTTATTGGAATTTTATTCTTATTTGTATTATTTTAGACTTAGTTTTCATTTTTAATTAATTTTTAGGTTTAATTTTTAATTTTGTCATGTTTTACGTATTTACGTTCGCGTTTTACGTCAAATCGTCGTAGTTTAATCGTAGTCGTAGCTCGTCTTTAATTTTTCTCTCTCAACCCAAAAACGTCACTAATCCAAACATCGTTTTTATTATATTGGCACACTTAATTCACACACCTCCTTCGAGAACGAACACGGAATTTATTCGACTTGTCAGTTTTCCTAAATCGTCGAGTTTAATACTTGCCCATTATACGTTGTTTTCCTAAACGCGTATTTCTACACCTATCACTCTCCTAAACTCCGGTTAGTTGTAGAGAACGAACAAGCCACACTGAAACAATAAACATTTATGCAGGAAGTCATAAAAAACATCGATATCTCGGTGCCTCCATGGCATCAGGTATGGCCCAACGGTCAATTAAGAAGAACTTTTTTTCCATCCCTTCACGCTAGAAGTGGTCTCAATAAATCATTTCTTAGCTCTTCTGTTGGTCTTATTCACAAAAGAGAACCAATGTCCCTGCTTGCGTAGCTTATAGAACACTCGAAATAAGTTGATCGGACACTTAATTTTCAAGCTCCGGCAATGAACCTTAAACATGAAAACCCGATTCACCCCGATAGGAACCAACTGGTAGACATGAACTCTTAAGTGTCTTATGACCACAAGGAAGAAAGTTGAAAATGGAATCAGTAATCCTCTGTGTTCAATGTGTTGCAAATATATCCTGATGACATTTTTGGAAAGCATATCCGTAGTCATATTCGGACCTGGTAATCTTGGACAAAGATTATTCAGTATTATGTATTCGGAAATTATCAATTTAAGCTCCCCGTCCATCATAGTAGAATATCTCATGTGCATATCATATTTTGGATCTATAATGGTTGAACTCGGCCCCACCTCACTGGAATCATTGTCAGACATTACGAGAGTAGACATGAAGACGGAACAGAAGACATAAAAATAAACCAGGATAGAAAACGCACCTGAAGATTGGTGGATAAAGATAAGCTTCAGTGATAATGCACAGTAAAAAGGAGAGATAAGAGTGAGAAATGAGAAGAAGGGAAATGGCAATATATAGAAGGTGCATCGAGAATAGGAAACGTCGCGTCAAGAAGGGTCCTCGTAGCAAATAAGGAACCTTCCAACACTTGCAAGGAAACCCTAGTCCAGAAACAAAAAGCCCACTTAGGTCTACCAAAGCCCAATAAGTAAGTATAATATCATATGTCACCAGCTAACATTATACTATAGGGGGCATGTTCGTGTATGGTCCCGACCATCAGCCGAGAACCATGCCTCGTAGGCTCTCCGGACAAGAGAAGGAGCAGAAGTATGAAAGGAAAGTCACAATAGGCTAAGGCCCACCTACTATCTGAATACCCTCTTTTCAAGAGGAAAAAGACAATGTCAGAGGCTATTAAGCGACATACCATTTTAGGAAAGATCCAGCATAGATGGTCCCCATTAAGCTATGTCTACAACTCACTATAAATAGCACACACACACATACACACTTATTACAAGGTAAGACACATTTATACTCTACCAATATACTTTAATACATTGAACCCGTTGTCTCTGACATATTCTCACACCAGAGCTGGGTCTTGGGGTAACACCTGGGGTGATGCTAAGTTATGCTTATGTGTGTAGGTATTCTTAATATATAACCAACAAATAGCAATTTATACGATGGTGACAAGGATTGTTATAGTTTATTTTCTAGTACTATTTGTTAATGCAATGATGCCTAAAAATGTTACTTGCATTTTTCGTTCTCGCTTTGTTTTGATTACGAAAATATATAAAAACAAGCATTTACCAAAATAACAAAAATCGAATTCTTGAGTTCAAATATTTTCGATATCATCCATGATCACTTAAGGTATGAATAAACAAGTTCTTAACCTAACTAAGTGATCAAAGATTTATAATTTTCTTAAAACTAGCTTTTATTTTTCTGTGAAAAAAGTTTAAATAAACTTTAATTTTAAGAAAACATTTTATTAAAAAGAAAATGGAAATTAAAAATACAAAATTCCAAATGGATAAAGGATATTTCTTTTGGATAAAATTTTCACTAGATGGAGTTTCCCCACTAGAGGAAAAAAAGTAGTAGACTCTAGAGGCTGCGGATCATTATAGGTCCCCGCGGTTCCTTAATGATAAGGAACCATCGGTCTATTTACTAAGTCGCGCCTAGATAGATCCGTTGGACCTTTCTCCTATAAATACTTGAATATTTCCATATTTCCTTTTCACCTCTTTTGCACACATATTATCATACTCAAAACCCCTTCTTTAATCACTCAAATCCTTGGTTATTTGGTTGATTGCACTTATTTAAGAAATGAATATTTCTCCTCTCATCTCATCCTCTCAAGTGCAAAGAGAAGAACACTTTCATCCTTGAATTGTTTTGTCAAGATCAAGATCCAAACTTTGTTTCATCTTGTGTCATTGTGAAGATCCAATTTTTTGTATAATTTGGAGGTTGTGTATGTATTCTGGTTAATACTTAGGCCTTAAAGTATATCGGTATAGATTGGTTCTAGTTAGGATTAGAAGTCGAATTTTAGCTTAGAGTCGGTGATTGGTTAAGCGACGTGTAATTTTTATCCACCACAAGGAGCTTGTTGATAAGTGAACTCTCGATTAGGGTACTCAAGGAGCGGAGTAGGGACAAAGATAGAGCTTCGTGGCTGAACCACTATAAATCATTGGCGTTCGGTTTGATCTTTCCTTTGCTTACCTCTTTACATTCTTTATTCATTATTGCATATACCTTGTGATTATTAGTTTAGATACACTATCACATGTTCATATTGTTCATAAGTAGGTTTCACATAAACCACTCGAATTTAGTTTTTGAAAAGGATTTTTGAAAACCGATATCTTAGATCATTTAACTAGTGAAACTATTCACCCCCCCCCCCCCCTCTAGTTTCTAAAATTGGTATCAGAGCCTAGGTCATTCAAGCTTTTGAAGTATATTGTATTTTAAATCTTGGATCGATCTATGGAATCCAATAAGTACCTAGAAGGACAATCTATGCAAAGACCACCACTTTTTAAAATCGATAGTTTTATTTATTGGAAAAATAGATTTGGGAAATCAAAAGATTTAGATCTTTGGCATGTTATTACCAATGGTGACATTTTACTTTACAATATAGTGAAATTTCTAAAAATAAAAAACTAGTTTCTTTTGAAAATTCAAATGATGACACTAGAAAGAAACTTGCTAAAAATAATGAGGCTAAAATGGTTATTTACAATGCTTTACCTAAAAAAGAATATGAAAGGATTTTTATGTGTAAAACTGCTAAAGATATTTGGCAAACTCCTTTGATAACCCACCAAGGTTATAGTCAAGTCAAAGAAAGCAAAATCGATCTTCTTGTTCAACATTATGAACAATTTGTCATCTTAGAAGATGAAACTATGATAGTGCATTTGCTAGATTTATTACCATTATTACTAGTATAAAATCACTCGATGAAGTTTTTTCAAGCAAGAACAATGTTAGGAAGTTTCTTCGTTCGTTGCATCCAAAGTAGAGAGCTAAGGTCACGAAGATTGAAGAATGAAAGGATCTCACTAAATTATCACTTGTTGAACTTGTTGGAAACTTGGAAGTTCATGAGATGATAATCTTGAAGGACTCAGAGGTGGTCAAGAGCAAGAGTGAAATAAAGTCTCTTGCATTGAAGGACAAGAAAGTGCATAGTGATCATGAATCCTTATCCTCCGATAGTGAAGATGAAGAGTATGCTATAGCGATTAGAGACATTAAGAAGTTCTTCAAGAGAAGAGGTCAATACATGAGACAACCAAGCAAGGACAAGAAACCATTCTCTAAGAATCGATTCGTCAAGAATGACAAAAGTGAAAGGACGTGCTATACGTGTGGTGATCCGAATCATCTAATAAGTGAATGTCCCAATCCAACTCGCGACAAGAATCACGTGGCGCTCGTTAGAGGATCTTGGAGTGATAGTGGTGAAGAATGCGATGATAATGCTAAAGAAGAGAAATGTCTCATGGCTCATTCTTCAAAAGAGGTACATTCCAAAACGGAATACTATAACAATGATAGTTCATCCTTAGACGATCTATAATTAGAGAGTCAATATGATAATCTATGCAAACTAAGTCTAAAGTTTATATAAAAGAATAAATTTCTAAAATCAACTAAGACTAAACTTGAAAATGAGATTAGTGAGCTATAATGTAAATTATCTAAAATGGAGAAAATAGAGAATTTGATTTAGGATATCTAAGTAGTAAAAACATTAGGTAAGAAACTGAGGATCTCAAGAGCACATACATTAAGATGGAAAAACTCATGAAAGATACTAATGCTCTTGATGATATGCGAAGTAGACAAGTTCACTCTAAAGAAAGACTTGGTTTAGGTTTTAACACTGACGAAGCATCTACAAGTGAAACCAACCTAGTTAAATTTTCATAAAAAGTAACTGATGACTGTGGATCAAGATTGTACTCCGCGGTTCCTTATAATTATGGAACCGCAGAGGGAGATAATGAACCGCGCACAGAAGGTCTGAAATCCGAGAAAATAAATTTTTTAGAAAAATCTATTTTAGGTAAAGGGCCAAAACATCTTGTCATTAATAAAGCTAAAGTACCAATTATTGATGAAAAAGAGTTTGGTAGATTCTATACACCTTTAAGTAAACCTTAAATGGGAATGAAGGATGTAATGAGGAAATCATCTACTCCTGTGAGAATTAGAAATGATTCAAGGCCTAGAAATCGAGCACTCGCACTAGAAAACAGTGATTATTTTAATTCGAGACCTAGGAGTAAAACACCTACACCTAGAAATAACAATCGTTCTAGAACAAGGTCTAAGACACCTAAGAAAAACAATGGACACCAAAATACTCTGGTAAATTGGAACAATTTTTATCAACAATGTTTTTCTCCGTGGGGTATGTGTCCTCCATTCTTGCATCCCAACCAAATGCAAGGGACGTTTAGAACTAACAACTTTGGACCCATGAGATATTGGGGACCAAATGTTTGATTTTTTTGTGTTGTTACCTAGATATGCTTGGGGATTGATTTAGATCCTGACTAATGGATTAACGATAGTGGTTCTTCTAAACAAATGGCAGGACATCAAACTCTGTTATTTTCCTACAAAGCATACAATAGAGATAAAGTCACATTTTCTAGTAAACTACGTGGTAACATTATCGACAAAGGTACGATTTCTATTGACTCCATGACCATTGAAAATATTGAGCATGTGGATAACTTAGGTTTTAATTTGCTTAGCATAGGTCAAATTTATGACAATAAGTGTAAGGTTATCTTTTCTGAACATGATAGTGAAATCGTAAAAGATGGAAAATTTATTAGAAAAGGTGTTAGAAAGCATGGGCTTTATGTCATGAAGGTTAGTAGGAAGTCTAAAGACATCATATGTCTTGCGACTTTAGATGAAAGTTCTACTATTTAGCATAGGAGGTTAGGTCACGTAAATATGCGTTTAATTCCATCTTTGGTCTCTAAGGAGTTGGTAAGACATATCCCTAAGATCATGTTTGATAGTCACTTTTGTGATGCTTGCAAAGTTAGGAAGCAAGTTCACACTAGTCACAAAGCCAAGAATTTAGTTTTGAACTCTCGGTGCCTAGATCTCCTACATATGGATTTATTTGGACCTTCCGCCATACGGGGTTATCGAGGTAACCTTTACAAATTAGTAATAGTTGATGACTATTCTAGATTCACATGGACTAGATTTTTGGCTAATAAGAATCAGGCTTTTGATCATTTTGAAATATTTAGTCAGAAAATCCAAAATCAACTAAGATGTCCATTTATAGCTATTAGGATGGATCATGGTCGAGAATTTGATAATGTAGTGAAATTTGGTGCCTTTTGTAAAGCTCACGGTATTACTCATAACTTCTCGTCTCCTTGCACTCGAAAATCAAATGGGGTAATCGAAAGGAAGAATATGACTCTCCAAGAGATGAGTAGGACCATGTTAAATGAGAAATCCATGTCTTAAAAGTTTTGGTGCAATGTAGTGGACAAACCTACCTATATTCTCAACCGAATTCTTATTCTACCTTTTCTTGGAAAAACCCCCTATGAGATTCTTAAAGATAAGAAACCCTCATCATAATACTTTAAGGTGCTTGGAAGCAAGTGCTTCATTCTCAACACCAAAGATTACCTTAATAAGTTCGACCCAAAGTCGTACGAAGGTATCTTTTTAGGGTATTCTCAATCTAGTAAAGTCTATATAGTCCTTAACAGAACCTCAGACGTAATCGAAGAATCACTCAACGTGACATTCGATGAAACTCCTCCTTCATCTACGACACCACTTTTGGTAGATGACGACTTAGATTAATTAGACATAGTTAAAGCCAAAGAGGTTAGAAAACTAGGAGATGAAGACCTTAATGTTGAAAAGGTAGTAAACATTAAGGATTCCAAGGATCATGCCCTAGATAATGTCATATGCGACCTTAATAAAAGGACCCTTAGATGTTAAGCCCGAAATCAAAGTAACTTCTTCTGCTTTTTCTCTTTCATCGATGCTAAGAATATTAATGAAGCTTTGATGGACGAGAGTTAGTCATCGCCATGAAAGAAGAATTGAATCAATTCATTGCTAATGACGTTTGGGAACTTGTTCCTTCACCTAGAAATACCACCATCATAGGAACCAAATGGGAATATACAAATAAAGAAGATGAGAATGTTGTAGCGTCTCGTAACAAGGATAGACTTGAAGCTCAAGGTTATAATCAACAAGAAGGAATTGATTATGACAAGACGTAGCCACCCGTAGTAAGGTTTGAGTCCATTATGATCCTTTTAGCATATGCTTGGGCCTTAGACTTTAATCTTAACAAATGGATGTAAAGAGTGAATTTCTTAACGGTCTGATCAATGAGGAGGTATATGATGTAGTATTTTGCATGTAAAACCCGCATAAAATACATAAGAACATTTATTTACATGAAAACACAGATTAATTAAAACCTTATGATTAATTAATACACAACACGTATCATGAATATTTAAAATATCAAGACGAGTATTACGTATACTAATAATTTATTTACGACAAGTATTATGTATATTATTAATTATTATTACACGATAAGTATTTACGTATAATACTTAAAACATGACAAGAATTAAAACGAGTTAAAAAACGAACACACGTTACTAATAATAATGCACGCGATTTATTTAATACACGAAAACATAAAATATATATGCAAGGGGTGTTTTGGATGGCACATAAAGAAAAAGAAAACAAGATGGGCCGAGCCCGACCCATGAAACTTTTACTAGTAAATAAAAACATTTCTAGGGTGTCATTATTCACTTTTACAAAAAAATAAAACAAACCCTAGCCCGGTGTCTCCTTGTTTCCGCCGGTTTACACACAAGAAAAGGGAAGGTAAATTAGCTTGATCTTTGATTCAGTTACGAGTTTTGGTGTTTTTGTTCATAAGTCCGTAAAACATTACACCTTAAGTATATCCAAATCCTTAATCTTTTGTTTTATTCTTTTGTTCATGAATCATATAAACCAAATAATAACACATGATAATTAAAAGGTTAAAAACATGGAACAGTTAGGGTTTATTTTGGTTTTGGTTCGGGTGTCACGGAAACCGATACTTAAGTGGTCTTGGTGGTGTTTGTACTCGGCCAGCCGCACCCTTTAATTGGGCTGTGGCTGTTTGTTTTTCCAGCCGCAACACCAAAAGCCCCAACAGGGGTCAATTCTGGCTGGACAGTGGGTACCGGCCACTGTCGGTGGGAAGTTTGCACCACCAGCGGCAACCGGCTAGGCCGGTGGCTGGCTTGGGTATTCGGTAGCAAGGCCACAACCTTGCGACTGTGGTGTTGTTTTTGGTTCGTGTCGAGCCGAGACCTGGTGTCTCGGTGAGCGCTCGGTTTGGGGCTCGGGTACACTCGAAAACACAAGGGTGTTTTTGGATGTAAATTTTGCTAAATTAATTATATTAATTTAGTTAAGTTATATTAAATTAATCATGATATAGTTAATTAAATTAAATCAAGACTTAGGTTATGATAATTTATTAATTTAATCATAAAATTAAAATGGCCATTTATTTAAATAAACTATACACTATAATAATTATTGTATATAATCATTCATGATAAATTTATATGTCACATTTAATTAATTTAATTAAGATCTTAGCTTAATTATTTAATTACATTTTAATCATGGTTTATTTAAATTAATACTATACCTTAATTTAATTATACAATTAACAAGTTATGGTAAAGTATTATTAATATCAAGCAAGTTATATTATTAATTAATAATCATCTATAAACCATGTATTATATTATTAATTATTAATTATTATGTTAAGACTAAAGTATTTAATATTAATAAACTTTACTCTATATGACATGTAAATAATCATGACTTATAAAATATGATTAATAGACCTTAACTTATATCATATGATTATTAATAAGCTTATTACTATTTATGGAAACATGCTAACTGTGGAAACACATTAATTATGGAAATATACTATTTATGAAAACTTTTTATTGTTGGAAACTAACTAATTAAGGAAACTTTTTATTTTTGGAAACTTACTCTTTATGGAAACTTACTATTTTTGGAAAGTTGCTATATATGGAAACCTGCTATTTTTGGGAACTTATTATATATAGAAACCTGTTATTTTTAGAAAGTTACTTATTATGGAACATCAAGTATAATAACACATAAAACATGAAATACATTAATCAAAAACACATGAAACACTAAGAAAAACATGATAAAACATGAAACAATAAAACAAGTCAAGAACATGTAAAACAAGTCCAGAACAAATATAATAAGTCAAGAACAAGTAAAGTAAACTAAGAACCAGTAAAGTATACGTTAAATAGACAACTCATTCACGTCCTTTATTATGTATCACTCGAGAATTCGGAGTAGTTTCTTTCTCTTTCATCTTTATTTCATTACTGGACATAAGGTACAGATATTCCGTACTTCAGTTGGGACATTCTGTTTCTATGATTAGGATTCCCCGTTTGCTGCCATCTGTTTTCCCCAGTAGTTTACATAAAACTTTTCAGTAATTACTATGTTATCATTTTAAACTGCCTGAGCTATATACATGCATGCCCATGTCTACCTATTTATTGAGGTACCATAACCATAACACTTGAGGCACCGGTGTTATGACTCTTCCGCGACGAGAGTGACTTCTCGCGGAGTCCCTTTCAGTCATTGTCCATTCTAATTACTATCATGTGGGGCGAATGGGAGCATCCTAGTACTTCTTTTGCAGATTACACGGTGAGTGTTATGTGTGCTCTACATCCGTCACATGGAGCTTATCCATCCACCGAGGCTATTATAATTAGAGGCAACCCATTTAATTGCATGACGATGTCACCCCTCTATTTCATGCACGTTGATACATATCATGACCTATATGAGCTCTTTGGCATTTAAATTACAGTTTCGGTATAAACATGAATATTAGACTTTTTAGTATAAACATTAACATAAGACTTTTCAATATAAATCTTCTTTAAAACAATTTCTAGGTTTTCCAGGTTTTACACATATTCCGCTGCATTTTAAATCATTAATTATGTTTCAGTTATTCTTATTTATGTCATTATATCCATTCACTGAGCGTATTGCTCAGCCGTATATTTTCTTTCCATAACCCAAACGGCAGGTACCCGAGGACAGACTTGAGCATGGAGAAGACGTGCATAGGATGGGAGCTACCTTATACTTATTATCCTTTCTCACTTCATTTACTTTATCCATTTTTTGAGTTTATATTTGGGGGCCGATGTTTGCTTCCGGTTTTCCTTTATGGTCATTTATATTTTTTTGACATATTACCTTACATGCTTTGATGAAACGCCATAATTATCATGTAACGGTCGACTTATCAAAGTCGGGTGTTATACTTATGGTATCAGAGCCCAAGGTTTCGACCTATAGGCGCTAAACCTTGACCTGTGACTAGTGGGCAGTCACCAGGCTTTTCCTAAAACGAAGTTTGTTTCATTTCATTAAATGATATTTTTTAGTAATGTTGATCCTTACTCACGATGTTTTCGTTGAAGTTTTGACTAGTATGGATAGGATCACAACCATCCATATTTAGTCCCATGTTGTTAATTTTAATACATGATGTTTTCGCTTGAAATTTTTATAAGTATGGATTGAACCATAATCGTCCATACTTAGTCACATGTCTTTTCTTCGAATTTTGTGGATTGGACCATAGCCGTCCATACCGATCAATGTTAAATCTCTGTTGATTACGCTTGTATGTTTTTATGATGACTATGTTTTCATACTCCCAAGTTGATTTCGTTTTCATGCTGATTATGTTTCATACCTCCTTATGTTGATTATGTTTTCATCATGTTGATTATGCTTTCATGCTAGACATGGATGGATTTCATTTAATCCTGCTTTCATGATTGTCAAGGTTGGTTTTCATTAATCATGCTTTCATGCTGATCATCGTTGAATTTTGTTGAATCATATTTTTGTGTTTCTATATGCAACCAGAATTATGTCTACGCTGGTATAGTTATGCTATCAAGTTGCTCACTTTAGTTCGGTTTTGCTAACCGTAATCAATTACTTCCTTTAAAATCATGTCAGATGGTTGACACCATACCAATCACCACATGTGCATTCCACATGTACTCCATATACCATATTCCATGTGTAATCCATGTACCATACTCCATATGTACTCCATATAACGTACTTGTACTCCACGTACCCTAAACCATGTGTCCTACACGTACCCTAATCCATGTGTATTTCACTTACAATAATCCATGAGTATTTGCTAGTCGATTCTCAATCATCTCAGGCGTTTTCCACTTGCCGATATTCTATAAGATGCTGATGATGCTCATAATTTGGAGATTTTACAAGATGTTGATGCTACTCGTAATTTGGACATCCTACAAGACGAAGACGAAGGCGAAGGCGTTAGATCGAAACAAGCGGACAAGAAATATACTTCATCCACCAGACGATGCCATTTCATTCCTTGTCTATATTTTCTCAGTTATATGTCACGTACCTTTCAGTTGTCTTTTCAGGCATATGAGTAGGAACCGGTACCAGCCGGCCACTCAGCTAAATAGTTACATGATTCACAGTCATGATAATGACCGTCATGGAACTGACAGAAAAGGAGGTAATGACAACTACCGCGAAAACAAATATTTTGCAATAACGACAGAAACTCCGGTAACAGACGTGACCAGAAATACAAAGGGTCAACAGTCCAACCGATTTGCCAATTCTAACATTTTAACCTAAAAGCTTTTCAACTTTATTCGCTTACACAGATCGAGACACATGTCAAGACATCCGTCAAGAGACACGTCTCACGTATTTTATGAAGAAACATGTCAAAACATCCGTCAAGACACATGGCTCACGTATATTTCTAAAGACACATGTCAAGACACTAGTCAAGACACATGTCATACATATATTTTCTCAAAACATGAGTCAAGACACACGACTCACGCATAACTTTTGAACTAGTCCTCGGTAATTCAGGGTACCCTCCAAGGGGTATGCCCAATCCTGTTGTACCATGTACGAATCAGGACACTAAAATATTAGTACCATCTCCGGCATATTGTTCATGTTTGGACACGCAGTATTCGTTCTGTGTGAGACGGGCGAAACACATTTAGTGAGATTTGCCACGTTTACTTCATGTATTGACATGGCACTTTCATCTCTTGAACATATATCACATATATTCACGCCCATAGAAGACACCGTTGTATCATCAATTTATACAAAGTATTTTCCTTCCAGTTCGATGACAAGATCCATTCTGCTAATGCACTTTCCATTCGGCATGTGCGAGTTTGATATGAATCCATGCATGAAACGGTTAGCAGCACACCATGCTACGATTGATTACCACTTATATCGGGTCATATTCAGCGATACACAAGCCCTTAAATACTTTCATCATGGTTTTAAAAAAAAGAGCGATTGAGAATCTCGAGAACCTACTACCAGGAAAATCTGTACAAATTGTTACTGCTTTACAAGCATGTGCCTTTTATCCCATGGCTACGAATACTTTCTAGCTATGATTCATGACGTGATTTTCTGAAGTTACTAAACCTATAACCAGCCGATTGTGTCAGAATTCGCAGATGCAGTTCCATAATAACTACCAAGTATACCACCCATTCGGGAAGTGAAGTTTGACATTGAGGTCAAGGAGTTGGAAGAACAACCGCAAGAGTTGTTGGGACAAGTTTTTATTCGCTGAGTGTATCACCATGGGTTGCGCCAGTTCTGTTTATCAAAGAAGGACGGTAGCATGAGGTTATGCATCTATTACCATAAATTTAACAAAATCACCATTCGTAACCATTATCCTCCTCCATGTATTGAAGACGTGTATGATTGACTACAAGGTGCTAAACACTTCTCCAAGATCGATTTACGACCAGAATGCCAACAGTTGCGAGTGAAAGAGCAGGACATTTCCAAGACTGCTTTTCGCACACGTTATGGTCATTATGAATTCATGTTTATACCTTTTAGGTGTCGCAAATGCCCATCTGTAATTTTGGACTTGATAAATCATATTTTATTGGACAAGTTCGTCACTGTGTTCGTTGCTAACATTATGATCTTCTCTAAGTCTAGAGAAGAGCATGAGGACCATCTTCGCATTATGTTACAAACTATACGACATAAGAAAATTGTGCACTGAATTTTTCAAGTACGAATTTTGGTTGATTACAGTGATACACTGAATCACATTGTTCCTTACGGTTAGTTTTATCATGACTAAGCTTACGCGTAAAAGTGAGAACCCTACACTAAATTATGTGTTCCAGAGGATCCTACGCTAAGAGAGGTCTAATTTACCAAGACTCATAGTTTTCCAAACTTCTATGAATCCAATTTCTACAAAACCGTATCATAATCTCAAACCATATTTTGGTGGAGCGGTGCAAAACAAGATCCAGTTACGTTCATATCTAAATGCGTGACATACCAGCAGGTTAAGATAGAACGCCAACATGCTAGTAGTTATTTCAACCTTCAGAAATTTCCGAATGGAAGTGGAGAAGATCTCCATGGATTTTGTTACCGGACTACCTGTTAACATCATATGATTCAAACTAACAAGAGGGATCCAGAGGTCTGGGATGATAAAGCAAGTGGTTAGACATTTTAGAGAGAGAAAGATAACAAGGAAGAAGGAGGGTGTGTTTTTTATTGAGAGAGAAAGTAAAAAACAAAAATGGGAATCCTCACCCCTCCATGGAAGTATGGAGGTATATATATAGGCTAAACAAGAAGTAACTTTGACAACTTATCAATAGTACTCCCTCCACGTTTTGCCTATCTGAATCTAATGTAATTTCGTAAATGGCGCTCACATTTTAGGGCTAACAATCTTCCCCCAATGTGGAGACATACGGAATTACTTACAATGTTCCTAACAAGTAAAAATACAACAAAATAAAGTCTTCCAAGGCACTTTCAATGCAGGAAATCAGCAACAATTCTGTTTCATGTAGGAAATCAGCAACAATTCTTCTCACGCCTACAAAATACATCAAAAAAAATCATACAAAGTGAAGTACATACCATTCCATGTACACTACTTCCCCCTGGAAGTTGATCCAATTACTTCAAAGTACACGATCTTCCCCCATGATGATTTTGAACTCTCGAAAGCATCAGTATCGTGGACGTCCATATACTCGAGAAGTTCTTAGTCTAAAGCAAATGTCCTGAAAAGTTTTGAAAGTCATTGAGAAACTTTGAAACTTTTTGCTTAGACTATGAAGTACCATTGTCATTATGAAGCTCATAAATATCCCGTGAGAATTGATTGTTGATTCTATTTCTCTGTCTAGCTTACCAACCTCGTATTCGTTCTGCTATCTGTAGTGGCCACTAGTGAAGTAAACCCGATATCTAAAACTTGAGACTGAAGTACAATCCCCCAAATTTGTTACTTAATCTTGCACTTTTGTTGATTGATGAACGATGCAGAAACAAGTCTCTAAACACATCTTGAAGTTATCCACACGAGCAACTGCGTGTGACACTAAGAACTGCAACAAAGTTCCCAAAAATGATAGTAATCCATGTCGTCGACCATCCACCCCTTGACAGTGGAAACTAGATAATTCAAGTCTCAATCATAAATTTTATCGCCCAAGTAAGTCATCAATCGATAGACTGGGTTTAAAGAAAAGGGGTAGAAAATAGAAGGAAGGCTCGATGATGAAATAAGTAGACGCCTTCATGAAATCTCACTTCAACTTCAAATAAGGGATACCAAATCCACTTCGGGATCACTTGTCTTTTTAGAATCAAAACTAGCCGTTGTCGTTTAAGTGAATCTTATATCAGATCTTTTTAGCGTTAAGTGTTTTGTTTGCTTTCATTCATCCGGAATAACAGCTTGATTCGGAATACTTAAAAGAAAACCTTCATTCGGAAAAATCAAAGTGAAATGCTGGTTCGGAATCTGGGCAACAAAAATAAACGAAGAACAGGGGACGAAGAATAAGGTACGAATATAAACAAATCCAATCAAACTAAAACCAAAGATTAAACCAAAATAGCAACTAATGAATAACTAACAATAACTAATAAAATCAAAGCAATAAAACTAACACTAATGATCAAATCAATCAAAACCCACTTGATTAAAAACCATAAAAACTCAAGAACATACCATAATCAAAAGTAAAGATTAAGCAAGAAAGGTAGAAGAAGATTAATTAAAAGCTTGATTAAAAAGCAAAGATTCAACAATAACAACTTTAAAGATTTAAGTGCTAAACATTAACCGAGAGAAAGCAATAAATCTAGAGAGAGAAACTAATCCTAATCTATCCTAATCTACTCTTAAAAACTAACCAACCCTTTTGTTGATGCAAAAATTGGGTGATCCTTGCTAGACCCGAATTAGGCTTAATTCGGGTTGGCTGGGCTCCGGCTCTTGCACCAAGTGAACTGCATGGTTGGGATCCTGCACACTAAACAACGCGCGTTAGACTTACCGTGGGAATGTTTCCCACGATTAGACTCCAGCGTGAGAGTAAGTATCGGTTTAGGGTTTATGAGAATCGAGTGAGTTGAGAGTATAGAACGTAATACCTTTGTGGAACCCTTGGGGTTCCTTTTATAGGCAGTGAAACCCTAATGGGTTGTCACTGATGCTTCGGCCCCAAGGAAAGGATAAGCACCAGAATTAGATTGATTGTTATCTTCTAATTATGGTGAGTGAATATCCTCTTCTTTGGGGTGAATCCTATTCAGAGATAGAATATGATTCTATCTAACCCTGTACCAGTCATGCCGGACCGTGGGACGCACACATGTGTGCGGTTACTATTCATTCAAGCCCATAAGCTCAAATGACATTATTCCCACCCACCTGTGATGGGCCGGATACAGGTAGTACCCGTGGGCCGGGTTCATGACCCGACTGGGGACTATACGTCATCATGTCCCCCCAGTCTAGTTGTTACAGCCGTAGGCGTAACCTCTAGACTATCAAGATGCTCCCTGGATGTACCAAGAAAGACCTAGTGAATGATAGATATGTAAGATTTTGTTTCGGCCGCACGTGGCAGCCTGTCTAGGAATGTGACTCCAATAGAACCTCAGCCGCACGTAACGGCCGAGACAAATTAAATGTAGCATTGAATATTGTCGTACGTAAGACCGCCTATCCCGACACAATACTAAATGCATTAATGATACTCAACTAGAAGCCGCACTTCTGCAAAAGTGTACCATCAATGCCCACCATTGAGCCACGTAAAACTGCTAAGAAGTGACCCGTGGGCCCCTTCTGACTTTGCAGAAGTGTCAGGATTCCTATCCGTTGGATAGGCGTAGTGGCCTACACGTGTCAAACATCCACGTTACCACGGAAACCGAGGCAACCCTATATAAGAGTTGGTGTGTGTGTTTGTTACACACACAATTCATACTCTCTTCCGCCATTGTTATTTCCAAGCTCCATCCTCCAAACTTTTGCCTTCTATTCCACGGATTTCCTCCGCCGCAGGTTAGATCATCACGCCTTTCAAACCCTTTTTATAAAACATGGTAAAGGACAACCCACTTATCACGGATGTCCTGAATGTGATGTCGGCGGAAAAATACATAGACTTTTTGTCGAAGTATTATATTCCCGAAAGCGTACACCCCACCTATCCAGGTGAAGGTGAGGCAATTACGGATGCACCAAAGGGGAAGATAGGCGTGTACACGCGCCTATTTGACTCGGCCACCTACCGTATCCCCCCGTCCAAATTCTTGGTAGATCTGCTCTTATATTATGATTTCCACATAACCCAGCTTCACTGCATAGGGGCATGTAAAATCAACCAGTTTGAAATTACATGCCATACATGCGACGTAACCCCGACCGTGAACCTATTTAGGGCATTTTAGTCCCCCCAACTAGTGAATGGGTGGTTATCGTTTAAAAAACGATCCGGGAATGCCCCCATGACGTATAGGAAGCCCTTAGACTCCCTTAAGAACTGGTACGACCATTACTTTTTTGTGGATGAAAAAGTATTCCCCACTCCCTTCGTCCTTAAAACAAGGGTACCCAAAGATTCTCCGCCCAAATCCAAAGACTATAGCAGCAGAGACCTGAAAATATTAGATACCCACCGCACGGAATTCCATTAGGGGTTGCCGGAACATTTCCTGTGCTTAGTAGGATTAAGCCGTCGTTATTATGGGAGGGAAAACTTATATCCGTGCATTCTGACGGAGCGTGGACAGGGTAGGTGCACTTTATACTTTTGTAAATGTGATAAACGTTCATTTGTATTGCAGAACCGTACTAACCCGTGTATTTATAAATGTCCGCAGAAATGAACCTACACGGATTATTGCGCCAGGGCGACCCAATGAAGGTGCCTGAAGGGTTCCGCCCTCTGAAGGAGAATGAACTCCCCCTTCTCGATGCGACCGCAGACCGTACCATTCCACTCGAAGAGACGTCCGAGCAAAGATCAAATGAAGAGGAGCCTATCATCGAGAAATCCCCATTGGACTTCCATAATGAAGATGGTGGAGAGCTGCTGCTGGAGGGAACCGCGACGCACCAGGAAGATGAAAACGATTTCCTCAACCTTGAGGACGAAGACATTACTCAAGCTTCCGGGTCCGCCCAGCCCACATCCAGAAAGAGAAAGACCACCAGAAGGGTGGCAAAGACGATAGGAGATGAGGCCGGGGCCTCGAATGCTCCCCCAAAGAAACTAAGGAAGGACCATCCGCAGTACCAGGAGGGAAGTGGTACGGCGACTGCCCAGGCCAACCCTACCCCGCACATGGAAGATCAAGTCTGGCGAGCTACCCCTGTGAGTGCCGTAGCGCCCACCGCCCCAGAACCTGCAACTGGTACCACGTAAGTACCCTACGCATGTCAGTCGTGTCATTTTGCTTGTGAAATATAGAATGCCTAAACAAAACTTGTAATGTCAATAACAGGGCGGATCCGTCGAATGTAGCTCAGGAGGAGGAGGTGGAGAGGAATCCATCTCCCGCAACATCAAACAGGCCCCCATCCCCTACTGCGACACACGCCGAGGAGCCACTCCCCGAAGGACCATAAAATAGCCTGTGTCTAGCATGGAATCTCTCTAGTTTAACAAGGTTGGAGGCAGAATCTGAGTGTTCCGAGTTTATCGAGCATATTACCCCTCCAGCCCTTGCACAAGATTTAGACGAGCTAGATCATGAATCCCTGCTGGAGCAGTTTGATGTGTTGTCCGCTCATCAAGTGACGGTGGGTGCCGCTCTAAGACGCCACCTGATCAAGGCCCTGGCGAATGTGAAGCGGGCAGACAAAAGAATAGCCCGTCGGGAGGCAATGGTCGTGAAGAATGAGAAGACCATAGCGTCATTGCAAACTTCGCTGGTGACGGACGAGGCCATAGTGAAAGAGCAAGCTCAACATGTCGACAACCGAGAAAAACGCATCGCCGAGCTCGAGGCTCTTGTAGCCGCATCGAATGAGAAGGTATGCTTTCAAAAATTTTATACATATACTCTTTCCTTGATTTTTTATTTGACCCAAGAAAAAGAACATATTATCCTTGTGATAACTCGAAGTTCCATATGCAGGTGTCCACGGCCGAAGCTTCCACCAAGGCCGTAACCGTACAAGCCTTCAACATCGCCCAAGAGCGCGATGCGCTGAAGGATGAGCTAACATAAGTGCGGGCCAAGTTGGAAGAGCAAACTGCAACGGCGGAGGAGGAACTGAGCAAGATGCCCACAAGTTGTGCTGAAAGACTGTGTCCTCCTTTGCTATCCGCCATAGCTGGACGCAGGTGGATGATTAGGCAAGGAATGCGCTTCGCCGTAAGCAAGGCCATGCAAGCTCCGCACCTACTACAAGCATTCGCCGGGGTCGTGTCGGATGGAATCGATCGTGGTAGGCATGAGGGTTTGGTCCAGGCTGCAGAATTGATAGGTAAGAATGAAGACATTACGCAGCATCCCTACCATAACCCTTCAGCTGCGGACAATATGACCGCGTCGATGGATGCACTAGCGGCAATCCAACACCCCCTTCTGGATGAACTCAAGGCGCTTAAGGATGCTCCGAACGAGATGGTTATGTCTAAGCTTACTGCGGATCCCATCAAATTAACCTTGCCTACTTACGACTCCGTAACAAAAGTGATGAAAGGTGAAAAGCTGCTTGCTGAGGTGTTGGATGCGACTGCGATCAAGGCGCATGATGGAAAAGACGCTCGCGGGGAGGCCCTCCGTGCCCTGATCGAAGAAGGAAAGAAATACATAGGGGAATTCCTACCTCCCTTGTAATTTATCTTGTAAACATTTATAGCTTTTATTCGTCCGTGCATGTACACGGCTAAGACTGATATGGTAGATAACTGTCTTTTGCTTGTAGGTCCGTGATAACCACAGCCATTTTGTTATGATTTGGAAACTTGCGCATTTTTATTTTGTTAAATATCGTATACCGATACTGCATGACTTATCACGTCTTACACAAAAGGGAAAATATATGCAAGTCTATAATTCACTAGACATGCGACGTGCGTCTTTACTATGCAAAGCACTGCGTGAGTACAGCATACGGAACTTACCACAACGTCTTGTGAGTAAGGTGTCTAGTAAGGATACATGATCCGTGCCGCTGGGGTTGTATCCCTCTTACGCAGCAAGTTGAATTAGTAGGTTCACTTAATTCTCTTACCCCGCCTGGAGGCGTATAGTACATGTACGGTGATTGAATGAATGCATATGAATGAAACATGGCATATTATAATAATAACTAAAATTCATATGACTAACAAAATCCTAAGAAATAATTTGCACAAAACAAGCCGTGGAGCTAGCTAGGCACCACAACATTTTATTAGAACGTTTACGTTTTTTGTTTGAACAAGAATGATAAGTCCTAAAAAACAGAAAAAAGAACCTAGAAAAACATAAGAAGCAAAACAGATAGAGTGCATGGTTCTTCATTAAAGCCACATATAGCGAAGTACCCATGCGGAAGCCGTAGCTTTCAAAGATAACACCTTTTGAGATTGGAGATGTTCCATGTGCGTTCCAGATCGCGGCCATCCATGTCACGTAACTTGTACGTGCCTCGTCCTAAGGCTTCCGTGACCTCATACGGTCCTTCCCACTTAGGGCCCAGCTTTCCTGTATTCTCCGCTCGACTTGCTTCGTTAGCACGATAAACATAATCTCCCGATCGAAAAGAAACACCTTTAACCTTGGCGTCATAATAAGCCTTCATTTTAGCCTTGGACTTAGCCTCATTGATGGCTGCTATCTCCCTTTTTTCTGCCAACAGATCCAGGTTGATTCGCAGCTGCTCGTCGTTCGTGACGAAATTAACCCCCGCCGTGCGGATGGTAGGCATTCCGATTTTTGCTGGTATAACAGCTTCAGTACCGTAGGCCAATGCAAATGGAGTGTCTCCGTTGGCTGTTTTGATCATAGTCCTATGCGCCCATAGAACATGTGGTAGCTCATCCACCCATTTGGCACTTCGTTCCTCCAAACGTGCCTTGATGTCGTTTCCCAAGCTTCTATTTGCTCGTTCCACAAGGTCATTTGTCTACGGATGCTTAACAGACGCGAAACGCCGTTTGATATTCAATGATGCGCACCAGTCATTGAATGGATTATCCGCGAACTGTTTACCGTTGTTCGAGATGATTTCTCCTGGTAAGCCAAAACGGCACACAATGTTCTCCCAAACAAACTTTTTAACTTTTTTTCCTGTGATGGATTTGACTGCCTTGGCCTCGATTCATCGCGTGAAGTAGTCCATTGCGAGAATCAAGAACTTAACTCCCCCCGCCGCTACAGGAAATGGTCCTGCGATGTCGATTCCCCACTTATAGAATGGCCATGGGGATGTAATAGGTGTAAGCTCCTGCTGCGGATGTCGCGGCACTGGTCTATGCACTTGGCAATCACTACACTTGCGAATCATGTCGCGTGCGTCCCTATGCATGGTAGGCCAATAATATCCTGTACGTAGGGCTCGAGCTACCACGGATTGCGGACCTGCATGCATGCCACATAACCCTTCATGTATCTCACTGATTACATAAGTGGCCTGATGTGGTCCAACACACCGCAACCACGGCTGCAAGAAAGAGCGCTTATAAAGGATACCTTCTCGAAGTTCGAAGTGCTGCGACTTCCTTCTGATGCGCCGCGCCGCTTTTTCATCGTCCGGAAGGGTTTCGCTAGTCAAATAGTTGATGATTGGGGTCATCCATGTAGGTCCATCCTCTTCAACTATAGTAGCGACCTCCCCTTCTGCTATAGACTTCGACTTGAGTATTTCCACCAAGACTTGCTTGGACAAGTGGGCGAAGCTTGTGGATGCGATCTTGCTAAGAGCGTCCGCCTTCTTGTTCTCACCTCTTGGCACCTGCTTGATGGAAAACTTGCTGAAAGCCGCGATAAGTGACTTGACCTTCTCCAAGTATCGGACCATGTTGTCCTCCTTGGCCACATATCCACCTAGAATGTGGTTCGCGACAAGCCGTGAGTTCACGTAGGCCTCAAGGTTGCGGACTCCCATTCTAGCGGCAATTTTTAAACCCGCAATTAATGCTTTATATTCCGCTTCGTTATTGGTGGCTGTGAACTCAAAACGGAGGGCGTACGTAAACTCCATTCCTTCCGGATTTGTGAGGATGAGACCAGCTCCTGACCCATCCGTACACGAAGATCCGTCCGTAAATAACACCCATGGTTCTGTTGGAGTCTCGTCTTGTTTTACGATTGGTCTTTCCTCATTTGGCTTCTCTATCAAGAAATCTGCCAAGATCTGGCCTTTAACAGCCGTCCTTGGCCTATAAGATATATTATGCTCCCCCAATAGAATACTCCATTTTTGTAACCTTTCTGCCACATCCGGTCTAGAGATGACTTGCTTTATTGGTTGGTCAGTAATGACTACAATTGGGTGCGCTTGAAAGTATCGGCGCAACCGCTTTGTAGCAAACACTAGTGCCAAAACCAATTTTTCCATAGAGGAGTAATTCAATTCCGGCCCTTGTAATGTTCTACTTATGAAGTAGACCGGAGTTTGTACCGTATCCTATCCGTCATGAGTACCGCACTTATTGCTCCATGTGTGACTGAGAGATACATAATGAGTTACTCCTTTGGCCGGGGAGCTACTAGCATAGGGAGAGATGCAAGGTGCTGCTTGAGTTGGCCAAAGGCTTCCTCGGCTTCCTTTTTCCACCAGAAGTCTCCCTTCCTAATGCACTTATTGAGTGTCTTAAATAGGGGTAATGACTTCTCTACGGACTTTGATAGGAACCTATTTAGCCCGGCCAGCTTCCCATTTAAGGATTGCACCTCCTTCTGTGTCTGAGGGGATGGCAGCTGTATTACTGCGTCCGTTTTCTCTGGGCAAGGTTTGATGCCATTTGGATCAATCATATATCCATGGAACATTCCCTCCGTTGCCCCAAACGTACATTTCTTTGGATTTAGCTTCATATTAATCCTCCGTATTATGTCGAATGTCTCTTGGACATCCCGGAGAAGTGCATCCTCCGTATGACTTTTTATGACTAAGTCATCCACATAGACTTCCAGGTTGCGGCCTATCTGTGAGTCAAAGGCTTTGTCCACAAGCCGCTGGTATGTAGCACCGGCGTTCTTTAGTCCAAACGGCATTTTCATATAACAATATACACCTTGACTAGTATGGAACGCCGTCTTTTCTGCGTCCTCCTCCGCCATCTGAATCTGGTGGTATCCTTTATATGCGTCTAGGAAGCACTTAAAGGGATACCCACATAGGGATTCCACCTTCCAGTCAATCTCTGGTAGCGGGTAAAAATCTTGTGGACAGGCTTTGTTCAGATCCGTGAAATCCACACACATGCGCCAACTTCCGTCATGCTTTTTGACCATGACCGGATTGGATAACCACTCGTGGTGGTATACCTCGCGCATGATACCTGTGTCCACTAGTTTCCGTACATCCTCCAATATCACTTGGCTGCGCTCAGGCGCCTGGCCGCGCTTCTTTTGCTTGACGGGTTGGTACCCCTGGCGGATTTGGAGCTTATGTTCTGTTATCGCGCGTGGTACGCCTGTCATATGCTTTGCCTCCCATGCGAATATATCTAGATTTGCACTTAAAAGAGAGCACATGGCCCTTTTGCCGCTATCCGAGAGCGCCCCCCTATGGATACCTCCTGTTCCGGATAGTCAGGATGGATTGCCACCCTCCAATTGGGAGGTGGTGATCCATCCTTGGGTGGAACAGGTGGAGCCGGTGTTGTCACGGTATGACACTCGGATGCTGGTACGATTATGTTGTAAATGGTAACGATTCCTCCCTCAACAGGGAACTTGATCATTCCGTGTGGCGTGGAAGGTACCGCCCGTATAGCCAGAATACCTGGTCTACCTATGATCCCATTGTACGGAGAATGTGAGCGTATCACCATGAAGTTCATCCACGCAGTAGTGGAGTGTTCCTTATTCCCAATGGTTACAAGCAGACGCAGTTGCCCTATCGGCCAGATTGTGTCTCCACTAAAGCCAGTGAGCGGCGCCGTGGCCGGTACTAATTGGCTTCTTATTTCTGGCTGTAACTGCACAAAACAGTGTTCGTACAGTACTTCTGCTGATGACCCTCCATCCACATACATGCGACGAACATTGTGTGTTCCAATGCTTATCTCAATAGTGAGAGGCGCATCAATCACATCGCTTGCTGTGATGGGAGGGAATGAGATTTCCCTGCCGCGTGAAAATTTTTGGCCAATTTTCTTCCTCGTGCGGCGTTGTCTGGATTGGATCATGTATATGGTCGAAGGTTTGTCCTTTTGGGGATCCTTCTTTTCATACTTCTTGTTGTCTTTTCCATCCTTCCAATCCTTAACCAAATGCTTGAGTTTACCTGATTTGACAGTGACTCAATGTGCTTCTTGAGCTGGATACACTCCTCCGTGCCATGGCCCTTGTCATTATGGAACTCGCAGAAGCGATTTCCTTGCCGACGGTCCGGCAGAGTTGTCATTGGGGGAGGCCTCGGAAAATTTACCCCTTCCGTCAGCAAGATCTCCCGGTATGACATCTTTAGGGGGGTAAATTATCGTCCAGCCGTCCTCCTTTGTTTTGGCTCTTATAATCTGAGCCCCTACTATTGTTCTGATTGCTTTGACCGCCCGATTGCCTCCTGGACTGGTCGTTTGATCGGTAGCTGTTTCCTTTTGAAGGGTAAGCCGCGGCAACCGCCGTTTCTCCTTCTATGAAGTTTCTGACCCTTTCCATGAGATTATCATATCTCTCTGGACGCTTTTCATTGAGACGCCTGATCAATTCCCTGTCTGTTATGGCGTGCATGTAGTCGGAGATTTTTAGGAGCTCCAGCATTGTCTTTGTGCGTGTGCACTCGTCGTTGAAGCGTTCAGTGAAGGCTTCTGTAGACTCCCCCGGCCGTTGCTTGACAGTTGCCAATGAGACCGGATCCCTATTATACTTCTTCCGCTGGGTATAATTATTCTTGAACGCAGTGCGTAGTTCCGTGAAGCTATCAATGCTTCGTGGAGGGAGTCCCTCAAACCAGTCACGGGCATTGCCGATCAAGGTTTAATTGAACATTTGGCACCATATAGGCATGGGCCATCGCTCAATTTTAGCCTGCGTATCAAATATTTTGAGGTGATCATCCGGATCACCAGTTCCATCATAGGTCTTGACCCACGCCGGCATGCGACGTTTTGTGTCCTCGGAGTAGTTCCGTATACGGAGAGTAAAAGGATCTTCCCTGGGATCCGCCCATAGACGGGTGAGCCTAGGGTCATCCCACGGGTCACACCACGGGCGGGAAAGATCCTCCGCTTCTGCCTCTCAATAATAGGGGCCACCGTAATACTCATCATTGTCTGGTGGTGGTGGAGGGGTACGCCTAGGTCGGTGACGCTTGGGCGGATGGTCATCCGAGTCCTCCCCTGATGGATCTGGAGAGGGGGGTGGTGCCCCATCTCTTGGGTGAGGACCTCTCTTTTGAGAAGAGCCAGGAGCCTTCTTTCCAGTGTTCATCCTATCCCACACACTTGTGCGGCGAGTAGCTCTGGTCAGTTCCAGATCTGGTCGCTCAGGTGAACCGTCGGACTTATCTCCTTCCCGAGACTGCGTTAATTCCTGCATGAGGCGGTCTCCTATGCGCTCAAACACATTCCTAGGTTGGGGAGTTTCCTCGAAGAGGCTTCGCTCCTGAGGCCGGGTCTTCCTTTTCCTCTGATTTTGGGAAGAGGTGCTTGGTCCAGCGTTGCCAAAGTTGAGTCTGGACTGGAGGTTCCTTCCTAGATTCAACCTTGACGTAATTCATGGGATGATCCTATCAAAGTTCTGCGTGAGAACCCGCGTGAGATCTTCCTCGCTGAGTGGTTGGACTTCTACTTCTTCCTCAATCTATGGTCTGCGCGACTCCTTGTTAGAGGGATTGGGCGCACTCCCTGGGTCAGGGTTGTCTAGGGTCGAAGTAGGTGGAGGAGTCATAGAGATCGTGCTCGTCACTCCCATAGACTGAAAACCACTGCGGTTGTTCTGTCCACCCGTTAGACGGCTAGGGGATTGATCGGGGATGAGTATCCCTTCCTATTGGGACTTCCGATTTCCAGGATTTATGTTCCTGGAATTAGCTTGCGGATGCCCCTTCGTCATTGAGAGTTCACGATGAGATTTTGCTCTAGCTTAGTGTAATGAGTCCCACGGATGGCGCCAACTTGTTGATGCAAAAGTTGGGTGATCCTTGCTAGACCCGAATTAGGCTTAATTCGGGTTGGATGGACTCCGGCTCCTGCACCAAGTGAACTGTATGTTTGGGATCCTGCACACTAAACAACACGCGTTAGACTTACCGTGGGATGTTTCCCACAATTAGACTCCGGCGTGAGAGTAAGTATCGGTTTAGGGTTTATGAGAATCGAGTGATTTGAGAGTATAGAACGTAATACCTTTGTGGAACCCTTGGAGTTCCTTTTATAGGCAGTGAAAGCCTAATGGGCTGTCACTGATGCTTCGGCCTCAAGGAAAGGATAAGCACCAGAATTAGATTGATTGTTATCTTCTAATTATGGTGAGTGAATATCCTCTTCTTTGGGGTGAATCCTATTCAGAGATAGAATATGATTCTGTCTAACCCTGTACCGGTCATGACGGGCCGTGGGCCGCACACATGTGTGCGGTTACAATTCATTCAAGCCCATAAGCTCAAATGACATTATTCCCACCCACCTGTGATGGGCCGGATACGGGTAGTACCCGTGGGCCGGGTTCATGACCCGGCTGGGGACTATACGTCATCACCTTTCCTAACAAATGAGGGAGGTATTTATAGGAGAGGGGAGTGGTTGGCGGCTTCCTCCTTTCTTTCTTTCTTTCCGTCTCGTCTTTAAAGTCTCGATTTTTGGCTCTGGATTTGTCGATAAAATCTTGAACTCGTCTTATAATTTCTTCATCTTTTGTCCTTTTCTTCAATAAATCTTCAAAATAGGCACATTGACTTCTGACCTTATGCACACTTGATCTTTTGACTTTGTCTTTTGTCTTTTTCTTCGGTAAAAGCCCGTGAAAGCCCGTGTTTTCTTCCTTTTTCATCTATTGGTCCTAAATCACAACAAAAACACAAACCACGCATAATTCCGACATTTACGACATAAAATACATGTTATGGTCTCGTTTTCATTATAATTAAGTGGTAAAAGGATGGGTGTTTTCACACCTATCAGGTGTTGTGTTTGTGAATATCGTTATCTAGAACAAATTATGAAATGAATTGTCATTAAGGGACAAAATTTGTCTAGATAACTTGTCATTTAAACCCAACGTCAGACATATGCCCAACTGATGCTTGAATTTTTTCGAAAATGTTGGGTTTAAAACCTAGAATTTTCTTTGTCGTTAAAGCACATTCGATCAAACCATAACCACTACCCGGTTTCGAAAACTATAACCTCACTAGAGCCAGATAACACAACTCCGGTCCAATAGTGATTACACGGTCCAGTCCACATCATTTAAAAAAACCGCAGCCCTACACCCTTTTGCAATTCAAATGGCCCAATCAAACTTTAACAAAATCCATGTTATATTATTTTCGTCCTGGTCAACATTAATAAGCAAACCAAATTACATCCTGTCTTTTGGCTTGTTATGTAACGGTAGGAATCAGTGGAGCCCAAACAATTTAAGGCTATACCCGGTTTTACATTAAACAATGTGCATCCCATAGCTATTAAACTTTAACCGGGGTATAAATACCTTGAATCCCTAATAATACTCCATTACCTAACCCTAAACATGTTTCTTAGTTACTCTGCCCCCATCATATCTTCTCTCAAACCGTCATCAACCTCATCTTGATTCAACCATCTCAGTCATCAATCTAAACGTAATCCATTGTATCGCAATCTCCTAACTTTCAACCAAGAAACGCAGCATCTCCTAAAACTCAAAATACATATCAAATCTGTTCATGTAACAATATCCAATACCTAACCTCAGACCTTGTAATCTTTATTTTTATGCTCAAGACTAATCAATACCACGTCTTTCAAGATCTGAATGGTGTGGGTCACAGGTAGGCATTTTGTGTTGTTAATTCGAACGAATCAAAGCATAATGTGAACAACCTTGTTCTCGTTCATGCTTAAAGAATTCGAATAAAGAAACAGGGTTTCAGAATAAAGATTAATGATGATATGGTTTTGCATGAATAGATCTTTAATGATCTCAACATGCAAGGTTAGACATGAAAACGAATATGAAATCTTATTAGGGATGTTGGTTGTTGGTTGTATAATAGTTTTATTTGTTTATTTGGATTTGATGTTTGAGTCGTTAATCTGTAGGAGATGGTGATGGAGTTGTAATGTTATTTGACGAAGGGATATAGGTTATCTCGAGTCGGGGTTTGATATTGATGTTGTTATGGTCAGATACAATGTTTTAACAAAGATTCACATCGCAATGTTTTTTTTTACCATCTGTCGTAATGTTTTCTTTTAAAACGAGTCATCGCAATGTTTTCAGAAAAATTTGCACTTGTCGCAGAGTCTTTCAAAAACACTAGTTATCGCAATGTCTTTAAATCATCACAATGTTCAGTCTCCATCGCAATACTAAGCTGAAAACCCATCTATCGCAATGTCAAGTAGTAATCTGTCGCAATAACCATTGCAAAAAACATCGCAATAACCATATCTTCAACCATCGCAATATCAAAAACCCTAGGCATTACGATGGATTTTTGTGTCGCAATAGTACGAGATTTTGTCCTTTTCCCGAAAAAGGTGGATCTAGGTTTTTTTTCTTCAAATCTACCTTTTTCATATCCTCATCTTAAAAAATATAGTCAAAATCATCACAATGATACCAAAAATTCCCGAAACAGAAAAATCAGCTTTAAAATAAGCTTAAAAAATTGTGGTAATAATCAGAATAAGCTGAGACGGGGACTTTTGGACATAACAGATTGGACTATTGGACTTTTGACCACGAGCAGAGCATGTTTTTAATGAAGGAAATGGACTTTCGGACTTACTGATAAACACAACACAAAAAATCACGTGACATCAGCTTATAAATAAGCAGTGAATAAGCAACGAGAATATGCAAACAAACACAAAACACCCCCAGTTAGCTCTGATACCAATTGTTAACATCATATGATTCAAGCTAACAAGAGGGATCCGGAGGTCGGGGAGGATAAAACAAGTGGTTAGACATTTTAGAGTGAGAAAGATAACAAGAGGGATCCGGAGGTTGGGGAGGATAAAATAAGAAGGAGGGTATGTGTTTTATTGAGAGAGAAAGTAAAACACAAAAATGGGAATCCTCGCCCCTCCATGGAAGTATGAAGGGGTATATATAGGCTAAACAAGGAGTAACTTTGACAACTTATCAATAGTACTCCCTCCACGTTTTGCCTATCTGAATCTAATGTAATTCCGTAAATGGCGCTCATATTTAGGGCTAACACTACCGCAGGCTCAGAAGAAGCATAATGCTACCTGGATCATCGTTCGACCATTTAACCTAGCCAATACATTTTCTTTCACCCGAAAGGATTATTGAGTTAGCAGATCTGCAGGAAGTTCAGCAAGAGATCGTACGATTTCACGGTATTCCATCAACAATCATATCATATAGAAATTTACGTTCACGTTTATGTTGATGCTTACAATTACGACTTACGTTCACGTCCACGACCTTGTACGCGATCACGTCCCTATTCCATTTCACGATTTTGCTCTCGCACTCACGTTCATGATCGTATTCTGTTGGAAATACGTTTTACGTATATAGAAAGTCTCGGTCACTACAACAATGTAGTTATAGGCTCGTAGTAGTGTTTAGTTTCATTTATTAAATAGCCCGACCCATGAGCATGTTCATGTGCCAGAGGCCCAAGTCCATTAAGGACTTGGATATTTAAACCTCTTTCCACCATGGAAAGAGGTGTTGGTTGTTTCATTTTCTTATTTTCATATAACAAGTTTCTTTCATTTCTCTCTCTAAGTTCTCTCTCTAGAAAAGATCAAACCCCTTGTTTCTTAAAGATTATCATTGTTCTACAATTGGTATCAAGAGCATGGGATGAAATATAGGTTTGTTTTAGTGTTGCGTATGTTCTTATAAGCATCACGTAGCTTTTTGAGTTTATATTGCCGAATCATCAAATTTTTTTGTGTTTGATCGTGAGTTCAAGAAGTATAACGTATTTAGACGTGTCGTAGTGTTTTTGGTGTCTTGGTTTTGGTTAAAACACAATCTTTCTTGGATCAAAAGTTCAAAAAATTCTTGTTTTTCTTCATTCCGAATTTCAAGCTATCATCACCATCGAAAAGTACAAGTGAAAAGGGTTTCCATCGCAATAACCATCACCATCGGAAAGTGACTGGTTCTACTTTGCGATACTTGGATTTCGATACTTATTCCGATCTGGACATTCCGATCGATCTTTGCGATCTGGGATTCTGACGGTTATAAGGAATTATAAGTCGTTACTCTGCCTAAATTGTGTCAGCCATATTCCGATCTGAATATTCCGACAGTACTTTGCGATCTGAGCATTTCCACAAGAACTTTGCGATCTGAGCATTCCGACAGAACTTTGCGATATGAGCATTCCGACAGCTTTGCATTGCGATCTAGTCATTCCAATACCAACAACATTCCGACAGAGTTACATTACGATCTAAGCATTCCGATAGTAAGACATTCCGATCTGGACTTTCCGATCTGGGTATTCCGACAGAAAGCAACATTCCGATAGAACTTGTTTTTGGATACTTAGTGGATTTCTTCTATTTGGCATTAAATTTGGTAATTTGGTAAATTTCAAAAGCAAACACAACAACAAGATAACAACATCTTTTAGTTAACAACACAAAAATCTCATAACCTTATTTCATTGTTCGATCATCTTTGATAATCTTTTTTCAAGGGATCACAAAATGAATTCACATTCATATATGCCAACCATGAATTCACTTACCGACATCTTGATCATTTCGGGAACCGATACTCGGCCACCTTTGCTCATCAAAGATTTATTTGAAGCATAGCAAGGCCGTATGAGAACGTACATCATGGGCAAACAAAATGGTCGACTTATGCTTCAATCAATTGATAAAGGTCCATTAGATTGGGGAGAGGTTACCGTCAACAATGACAAGGGCAAGGGAGTATCACGAGTTAACCGATGCTAACAAACTCATTGCAGATGCCGATGAGAGGGCTGTTCAGACAATTCTTCAAGCCCTTCCACCCGATATCTTTCGAATGGTAAGTGAACACACAGTGGCAAAGAATCTTTGGGATCGACTTGCGGTTTTGTTACAAGGGACATCTCTCACTAAGCAAGAACGAGAGTGTCAACTGTGTGATTTGTTTGATAGGTTTACATACCTTCCGGGGGAGACTCTTCATGATTTCTACTGGCGTTTTACCACGTTGATAAATGACATGAATGTGTATAATCTAAGAATTGAAAAGCTTCAATTAAACACCAAGTTTTTGAACACATTACCCCCTGAATGGAGTCAATATGTTACTGATGTCAAGATGATTCGCGATTTACACAAGTCCAATTTAGATCAACTCTATGCTTTCTTACAACAACACGAGAAGCATGTGATCCAAAAACGACTCCCTCAGGGATCTTATCAGGAACCAATGGCATTGTTGGCAAACCATCCTACACTGTCATACCACAACTCTCAGCTGGATTTAAGACACAAATCTTCATATCAACCTGTGTATCAAACACGAAGCTTCCCACAGTACTCGATTCAACCACAGCCGCCTACATCTTATCACCAACCATCAACATCATCATCACAAGGAGATTCACACCCATTACCTTATACTTCACACCAGTATTCACCGTATCAACCTCCAACAAACCTTGCTTGTACGTATCCACAACTTGAGGCTCCTCAACTTTATTACTCACAACAAGTCAGTGCTCCATCCAATCAGATGATAGCTCAAGCAGCACCAGCATTCTACTGTGAAGATGACATCCCTGTCCCTGAGTTTAGACAAGGAGATAGCCCTACTGATATCCTAGCTCAAATGTCTGCCTATCTAAGTCAAACATTGAGCAAACAAGGTTACAGAGGTCCAGCAACAACTAACAATCAGTTAAGGAACTCTTCTAACTCTCGACAACAGGCAACAATTCAGGACGGAAGAGTCATGGTGCAACCACTTCAAGGGAGATCTAATTCGTCTACTGCTGGTGCACGTCCATCCAATACTACTGCTACAAGAGGAAATAGCACTGGTAAAATGAAGGTAGTTATTTGCTACAACTGCAAAGGGGAAGGGCACATGGCTCGAGAGTGCAAGCAGCCTAAGAGGAAACGGGACGACACATGGTTTCAGGAGAAGATCTACCTGGTGAATGCTCAAGCCCAAGTTTGTGAGCTTGATGACGAAGAGTTAGCATTCCTTGCAGATCCGGGAGTAGCGGAAACTGACGGTCTCACAACAGTCGTCACCAATAATGCTGCATATCAATGTGATGAATTGGATGCATATGACTCTGATTGTGATGATCTTAACACTGCCAAAGCAGCTCTCATGGCAAACCTTTCACTATATGGAGCTGATACAATTTCTGAGGTACCACATACTACTACAGATACTAGTATTGTACCTTATCAAGTTGAGCAAATGTCTGAGTATTCGGAACAACCTCTGATGGTTAGTAACTCATTCGACGAGACAAACAATGATAGCAATATCAGTGAAAGTCCTCAGACTTTGAGTAAACCACAACCGGGAACTATTACGACTACCAATTCGTCTGCTCAACCTGATTTGGTTATGGTCCCGACATCTTTGCTTAGCCAAATGAATAATGCGGTCCTTGAAACCCTTAATGCTAATCAGACTTTATCTGCCGAGCTTGCTTTGCATAAGGACAAGGTTAAAACCTTGGAAATGACTCCCGTGTCAACTACCTTAACCAATCCTGAATTTGATAGGTTTAGGAAACTTCAAATGGAGAATCTGATAGAAATTGAGAGTTTACAAATCTTTCTAATGAACTTAAAGAAAAAGAGTCAGTCGTTACTTATTTTCAACAGCTTCAAACGGATTTTGAAATTCTTGAGAACAGATTGAAATGGAAACTAAGACGTCTGAAAGAATAAAAGAAACGAAAATTAAGCTTTTAAAACAATATGCTGCCTCACATCTAGTACACTTGTTTCATGCATCATTTAAAGAGTTCAATCTATCGCGTCTCATAGACATACCACCTAACCCGTGGTATGCAAAGCAAGCACTTCACCACAACCCACGACTTTATGATGCAACCAAGTTAGGATTGGTATTAGATCCGATTGTGTTCTTGAATGATTTTGAGAGTATGACACCATATGATGAGAAGCGGTTAAAATTACTTCCTACTTATCCTGAATATGATTATGCTCAAATGAATTCAAAAAATGACACAATAGATCTTAGAATTCGCTTTAATATGCAAAAGAGAACTATCCAAACATCCACTTTCATGCCTACTAGACAATGCCTTAGTATAATTCCTACACTCGTTAACTCAGACCAACCGAAGGAAATTCCTAAGAATCTTCCATCGGTTAGTACGGTAAAGCTCAGCTTGGAAGAAATTGGGCAATACCTTACCGAGTTTGACAAGGTCATCCTGGAATGTACGACTTCAACGGTTTTAACCGCTGGAGAATGGGCGTTCGAACACATGAAAACGGTGTTTGAGAAAGAGATCGTTCCGTTTGTGGACCATATTAAACAAGGAGTCTATGATCTAGCGTGTAATCTAAGTTTTGAAATTGGTGAAGTTCAAAAAGTTTTCAATGAAATGGATGATGCTTATGAACAACATTTAATTGAAAAGGAAAAGATTTTATCCGAATATGACCGATTTTTAGAACATATGGTGTCTCTCGAAGTGATGCAAGTTGTTACTGTTAAATATACTCATGAAATTTCATCTATTGTGAATATTTGTGATGATGTGCATGAATCTATGAATACGGTTGAACATGTGAATACTGTAGATAATCATTCTTGTCATGAATCAAACGCTGAATTTTTAAAGCTTCAAGATTCGTATAATACACTCTCAAAAAGTTTTAATGAGCTTCAACAACATCCTATATCTCTTGAAATTGAGAATCAATCTAAAAATGAAACTCTTTCAAAACTAAATGATGGTGGAAACTCCGTTGAGACAAGTGACAAGATGATTCAGATGGTTCAGGATTTAGAGGAAGAGATTATGAGAATTAAGAGAGAATTACTAGAAACAAAAACGGAACTAGAGGCTGCAGAGACTAAGAATCATGTCCTAGAAAATAGAATTAATTCTATGATAGGAGAGCGTGAACAAGTAAGGCAGGGTGACTCACAAAATTCTGGTTCAATAGAAGAACGCCTCGCTTTTAATGCGACAAAACAAAAGTCATTAATTGACAAACTGAACAGGAAATGTGAGGAATCCTCTGACCTAAAAATTCAGCTCATAGACAAAAACATGGTTATAGCAGAATTAAAGGAAACACTTCAACTCAAAGGACGAGAAAGTGTTGATAATCCAGCTACTGTCTCTGCCTCGACCTCTAGTGCTCCCAAACCCAACCCACATGTGCTATATCGGGATCCAAAATTTAAGAAAAGTCCCACTAAGTTTGCCACATATATGAAAAATGCCTTAGAACATGCTGATCTAGCTAGAGAGATTGTTGATGAAATGCGTGAACGTGATCCCACAAGTCATAGTGTATATGAGCTTTTATTATATGTGGATCGCGTTCAGGATTGTTTAGCAAACTTAGAGTACATTGGGCAACCGATATCTGTACCATCTACACAACAAACCACCATTTCCATTACTCCATTCAATAAGACCCCAGGAGCTAAGCCTGTTTTAAACACGCCCATCAAGGCTAAGTCAAAATCTGTCACTAATGTTCCCTTGGCTTCTACAGGAGTAAATGTGTCCACTAAGGCTAAAGGATCTCAAGACAAGAAAGATAGGATCAAGCCTTCCACTAATAAGACTGAGAAGAAGAAAGTAGAAGTGCACCCTAGGAATGTTATTTCAGTTTTAAATAAAAAGAATCGGGTAGCTAAGACAAAAGGTTCTCTTTATGAGTGGAAACCTAAGCAAAATGTGAATTCTAATGCGAAATGTTGGAATTGTAATGAATGCATGTTTTCTCAGCGTCATGATTTATGCCTTGTTGATCACGTGAATGAAATGTATGCTATTAAGAACAATCTTGAATGGATTCCAACAGGGAAGAAATTCACCCAAGTTGGTTGGCAATGGAAACCCACTTATAGGACCTTCACTGCTAATGGAACTAAGTGCCCTTTAACTAGGATCACATCTACGGAAGTTAGGTCTAAGCGTCCTTTGAATAGGAACACTAGCACTAAGAAATGGAAAAAGCGCCCTTTAACTAGGCCTGCCCCCCACTATTGTGCCTACCAGTCGTAATGTCCCTAGTCAAAAAGTACCTCAGAATACTAGACAACTAGAATCTAAGCCAACCACTAGTAAGAAAATATGGAAGCCTAAAGTTTCGTCTGATAGCAAATCTAAGATAATTATATCTGTACCTGCTAACTTAGAGGAACAATTAGAATCCGATACATCGTCTGTGTTTGGTAATATTTTCAGGTCGTCAAAATTATTCTTTGGTATTTGGACTCGGGGTGCTCCAAACATATGACTGGAGACCGCTCGATGCTCAGAAATTTCGTTAGCAAGTTTCTAGGAACGGTTAAATTCGGCAACGACCATATTGCGAAGATTATGGGTTATGGTGAATACCAAATTGGGAATGTTACGATTTCAATGGTTTACTACGTGGAGGGACTTGGTCACAATCTATTTTCAGTGGGACAATTTTGCGATTCAAACCTTGAAGTAGCTTTTCGACAACATACATTCTTTATTCGCGATCTTGCAGGAAATGATTTGTTAAAAGTTTCTCGAGGGGATAATCTCTACACACTGTCTATTCAAAACATGATTGCCGCCTCTCCTGTTTGCCTTCTCTCCAAAGCATCTAAGACCAAGTCATGGTTGTGGCATCGACGGTTATCTCATCTTAACTTTGATGCTATTAACCATTTGGCTAGAAACGAACTTGTTCGTGGTCTTCCAAAACTTAAGTTCGACAAGGATCATTTATGTTCCGCGTGTTCTTTAGGGAAAAGCACCAAGAAATCTTACAAACCTAAAGCAGAAGACACCAACCAAGAACCACTATATCTTTTGCACATGGATCTTTGCGGGCTAATGCGTACGGCTAGTGTGAGTGGTAGAAAATACATCCTCGTCATAGTGGATGATTTCTCAAGGTTTACATGGGTAAATTTTTTAGCATCCAAGGATCAAGCACCAGAGTATATCATTACTTTCTTAAAGATGATCCAAGTACGTCGTAATGCTACTGTTCGCCGCATTCGGACTGATAACGGCACTGAGTTCATTAATCAGACTCTTCGAAATTATTATGAAAAGGTTGGTATTTCTCATGAAACATCTGTGGCTCGCACTCCACAACAAAATGGTGTCGTTGAAAGACGTAACCGTACACTTATGGAAGCTGCTAGAACTATGTTGATTTATGCGAATGCTCCTTTATTCTTATAGGCTGAAGCAGTGGCAACCGCATGTTATACCCAAAACCGCTCCATCATTCGTAAACGTCATGGTAAAACTCCATATGAGATACTTCATGGACACAAACCCGATATTTCATATCTTCATATGTTTGGTGCACTGTCTTATCCAAATACAAATAGTGAGAATTTGGGCAAACTTCAACCGAAGGCTAATATTGGAATTTTTATTGGTTACTCGCCTACAAAGAAAGCTTACCGAATTTATAACCGTCGTCTTGGCAAGATAGTAGAAACTTTGGATGTCGATTTTGATGAGCTGACAGCGATGGCTTCTGAGCAACACAGCTCTGAACCCGCATTACACGAGATGGAAACCGGTACAATCAGATCCGGATTAACTCCTAAAAATCCTACTTCTCCATCGTTTATACCACCTACAAGGTCCGAGTGGGATAAGTTATTTCACCCTATGTTTGATGAATTATTTGATCCACCGAGTAATGATTCTCCAGCACCTGTAGCAGTAGCTCCGATTCCCGAAGTTGTTGCTTAAGATATTGGAAATCTATCCGAGGCATCTACTGTTACTCTTGAACCAGATGTCCCATCCCCCACCAATTCTCAAACAACACCTGAATCTTCACCTCCACTCGTTCCTAATGATGTTGAAGAGGATCTCTATGATCACGATTTGCAATATGCTCACTTACAAGAGCTTCCCTTCTTTGGTTCACATATACCTGAAGACCCTAACGGTGCGTCTACCTCAGAGGAAGCTCCTGCAATCGTTCACTCCCGACCACCACGGATTGAAACTCACAACACTAAATGGACAAAGGATCACCCAATCCGCAATATTATTGGTGACATCGATCGACTAGTCTTAACATGCCATCAACTCTAAGACATGCATTATATTGCTATTTTGATGCATTTCTTTCAGAGACTGAACCTAAAAACTGGCAACAAGCCATGACCAAATCATCATGGATTGAAGCTATGCAAGAGGAACTTAATGAATTCCAACGTCTTGAAGTGTGGGAATTAGTTCCGTTACCCAGCAACGTTGAAATCTTGACATTGTTGTGGGTATACAAGGTTAAACTCGATGAATTAGGTAGTGTGCTAAAAAAACAAAGCTAGATTGGCTGCTAGAGGTTACAAACAAGCTTTGGGTATTGACTTTGAAGAATCCTTTGCTCCTGTTGCACGATTGGAGGCAATTAGACTATTCCTTGCTTATGTTGCTCACATGAATATGATCGTCTACCAAATGGATGTTAAGACGGCATTTCTCAATGGTGAATTAAGGGAAGATGTCTATGTAAGCCAGCCGAATGGATTCGTCAACTCGGAGTATCCTAATCACGTGTACAAGCTCAAGAAGGCTCTTTACGGGTTGAAACAAGCTCCACGCGCGTGGTACGATCTCTTATCGTCGTATCTCATCTCGAAAGGCTTCTCCAAAGGCAAAGTGGACCCAACATTATTCATTCTCAAGGAGGACAACGACATGATACTGGTACAAATTTATGTTGATGATATAATATTTGCTGCTACTAATCAACGTTTGTCTGACCATTTTGAGAAAATTATGTCCACATGCTTTAAGATGTCGATGATGGGAAAAATCTCATTTTTCTTAGGGTTGCAAATTTCATAGGATCCCAGAGGCATCTTCTATAATCAACCCAAATTTGCTCTTGAATCATTAAAGAAATATCACTTTGAAAACTGTGACCCCGTGGATACTCCAATGGTGGAGAGATCCAAGTTAGATGAAGATAAGGAACGGATAGTTGTCGATCCTAAACTTTACCGTGGAATGATCGGCACCCTTCTCTATCTGACTGCTAGCAGGCCTGATTTACAATTTGCTATAGGCATGTGTACCCGGTATCAGGCTCGGCCTACCAAAAAGCACTTACATGTTGTGAAAAGGATCTTTTAGTATCTTAAAGGAACACTTCATCGTGGTCTGTGGTATCCGAAGGATTCCTCTATTGCACTAATCTCATATGCAGATGCGGATTATGCCGGGTGTCAAGATACCAGACGTAGCACTTCTGGCAGTGTGCAACTTCTTGGAGATAGACTTGTTAGTTGGGAATCTAAAAGGCAGAAAAGCGCTGCTATATCAAGTACGGAGGCTGAATACATTGCTATGTCCGGTTGTTGTGCTCAAGTTCTTTGGATGAGATCACAATTGACTGACTACGGTCTTGGATTCAACAAAATCCCAATGTACTGTGATAACAAAAGTGCAATCGCTCTGTGCTGCAACTACGTTCAACATTCTTGAGCAAAGCACATTGACATCCGCTACCACTTCATCAAAGAGAAAGTGGAAAATGGAGTGATCGAACTGTACTTCGTCAACACTGAGTATCAGCTGGTAGATATTTTCACGAAGGCATTAGATCGAGGACGTATCGAGTTTTTGATCGACAAGCTAGGCATGAAATCATTCTCACCAGCGACACTTAAGGAGTTGGCAGAAGAATCTGAAGAATAGTAGTGGTAAACTATTCTCGAGTATCCTTTGATCGTTATCTTGTATATTATCGTATATATTTAAACTAACAAAAGAAAAATACAAAAATATAAAACATAGAAAAACCATAAAAATTATAAAACATTCAAAATCCATAAAAAATATAAAATCAAGAAAATCCAAAAATATTTTTCATTTTCAAATCGGGCATGTCTTTTTGCACGGTAATATTTAAGGCTTTAGAAATGTCGATTAATATTGACACGACGCCATAAATAGAGTTCGTATAAAAGTTGTACAAGTTTTAAAACATGCCCATAATGGCTTGTAGTTATTTCTGACTGCAACCCGCTTTTCGCATTAAAGTTACGTATTTCTTATGAAAACATTGGCTCACAACGGGAATTAAATTTCTCGGGCAAGGCTTACTTTAAAACCTTGTAAGGGACTAAGTTTACTTTATAACTTGGTCTAACACAAATTAGTGTACGTATCAGTGCACTTATTTTGTCAAAATAAGAGAAATCTTATTGCCACCAGAATCGTTCCATAAAATCACTTAACCGGAAAATGTCCTCATGAATATTTGTGTCCTTAAAATCATTTAATACAGCTCTTTAATTAGAAATCGGGTCCGTGTTTAAGGGGGAGCAAATATTAAATCTTCGTGGAATCAAATTTGGTCTTTAAAAAGGATTGTCAGAAAATATTAACTGTTCATCATCATTTGTTATGCTATGTGTGCCTTGTGTGGAATAGAAACTCATGAATAGGTTATTGGATTTTTGGCGTTAAGTTATTTGTGGTCATGTTTGTGAGCGGGTTGGTATTTTGGTAAGTTGATTTGGTTAAATCAAATTCACTTTAAATCAAATACTAATACAAAAAAGGGGACCATATTTGCAACTATTGCAAAAATGGGGGGTTAATATGTCAACTTGTCAACAAGTTGACCAAGTCAAAACATAACACCCCCTTCCCCGTCACCATCGCAAACACACAGCACATTCACTTTATCCGCCATTGTTGACTTTGCTGTATCATTCTTGAGTTTTCGAGTGCCTGCACGTTATTCATCATCTAGGTACTGTATTAAGCTATATTTATTATCACTAACATCATTTCATTACATCTCAAACTAAACAGATTCCTTAGTTCATATCAAAATTAGGGTTTCGTGTTTTTGCAATGAAAATGGTAATTAAGTTGTGGGATTTGTTCAGTATGTCTAGATGAACATTGGTCTTGCCCAGAATCGTTTAAAACATTGCCTAGTTCCTGGAATCGAGAAGTCAACGTTTAGATCGAATCCCTGTCACGGATTTCGATGTTTATTGCGACACCATCATTGCGATGCATGTCATTGCGATGAGTCATTCCGATGACTCATTGCGATGGGCTATTGTGATGAGTCATTTCGATGGCTCATTGCGATGTGTCATTGCGATGGATCATTGTGATGGGCTATTGCGATGGGTCATTCCGATGGCTCATTGCGATGGCTCATTGTGATGGGTCATTCCGATGGCGCATTGCGATGGCATATTGCGATGGCGCATTCCAATGCGTTATTGCGATGGCTTCGTAATAGGTATTGCGATGGGACACATTGCGATGGTTTCTCATTCATTCTGATGGAATTGCACTTATTGCGATGGACATAGATATTGCGATAGGATTTTATTTCGATAGGGGGATTGCGATGCTTGAATCATTGTGATGGCTTGGTTAGGATTACGATGGATTGATACATTGTGATGGACTTAGGATTCTTATGATTCCGATACCTTGTAACTTTGCTATGGAATTTTTAAGTATTATGCACTTGCCTCGGACTATCTATTGAGTTCGGCCTAGCTAGCACTATTTCCTCATTAGGCTTCACGTAGATTAGGGCCACTAACACGAAACCAAGTTTTATTGTAACTAGTTAATTTTATCTCATAAGAATACTTGAACGGTTTCTTATTATAGAAGTTCATTTTATTTAATAAGTTGACTCCTCTGTAAACAAAAGAAATAAAAATTACTTAGTCAATGTCTTGTGTTTTGTTTCCAGGCCATGGAAGACAAAGCTTCATCGTTTTCTTGCCCTTTGTTCAAGCCTACTATTTTTTGGGTTGAGGACAATCCTACAATTCTTGACGTAGTGGTTGAAACTAAGCCAAAAACCACTGAAGTTTTGGTTGAAACTAAACCAAGACCTACTGAGGTGTTAGTAGAAATCAAACCTAGACCTACTGAGGTTCTGGTTATGACAACCAAGAAATCCAAATATTTTAAGAACTAATGCTAGGTCGTTATCTCTTTAGAATAAATTGTCTTTGGCATATCTGTAATTTTCCTAAGTGTGTTGTTAAATGTAAGGACTTTGTTCATCTGAACTATGTTTGTATGTTGTTTCTCTATATATGTGGTAATAATTGTAATAGATTTTTTCCTATGATTCAACTTGGCATAGACTTCAAATATATATATATATATATATATATATATATATATATATATATATATATATATATATATATATATATATATATATATATATATATTGTGTATATCATTTGTACTTATGTCATCAAAGCAGGAAAATGTCAATCACCAAGGAACAACAACGACTTCGTGATCTTGACCTTGTTTCGCTCAGCGATAGGCTTCCATATGCTGAGAACAACTCTCGATTACAAGATGATTTTGATCCGTCCTTACCAGCTTTCAAAATCGCCACGGATATCCTAGACATATCACCCATCAGAGACACACTCAGATGTACTGCATCTGTTCCCGAAGTCTACATGCATGAATTCTGGAACACTGCATCTTTCTCCAAAAAGACTATCTCTTTCCAACTGAACAAAACACCAAGGGTACTCAACTTGAGCATTTTTCGGAAATTGTTTAAACTTCCTAGGTTGGCACAAGGAGAACACTTTATGGCTAACCCAAAGAACGATGAAGTGCTTCGAATCATTCGTGCCATGAATTATGAAGGTGAAATCAACAACCTATCCCAATTTAACACCTCACACATAGGGCAACCCTGGAAAGCACTTATCACCATCATTGTCAAGTGTCTTACTAGAAAAACTAGGGGCACCGATGCAATGAGACCACCACAGGCTCACTTATTTTGGGGATTGTACACTGCATATAAGGTAGACTATGAACTTCTTCTTTGGCAAGAATTTTGTTATCAATTTACTGGAAGGAAGAAGAAATCTGTGCATCTTCCATTCCGGAGATTCACCAAGCTCATTATCAGCCACTTTATGAAGAATGACCCAACCATTGACACTCGCAGGAATTTCTTCTATCACACCAAAGATGATGATTATGTGATTCTCACAATGAATGCAGACACTAATTCCACAAAGTATGCTTTACTTCCTGCCCTAGTACCCGACACAATGCTTAATGATGGAATCAAGGAGAGTGATAAATACCAAGAGATGCTTAGTGATATTGACGCACAGTTTAAACGTGCAAACTTACATCATTCAGAGAATCAAAAGGTAAACGCAAGAAAATAGTTTCAAAGCGCCAAACAACTGCTTCTTCTAAAGATAAAGGCCCAGGAAAAATGCAAATAGTTGATGAAGATGATGAAGATGAGCTGATCCATACAGAGGAAGAACATGAAGAAGTACCACTCCACAGGCCCAAGAAAGCTAAGCAAACTAAAGGAAAAGAAGCAAGTGTTGCTTCAAATGAACCTACTCAACAACAACTTTCTGAAGCCAAACGACTGCGTATCGTTCTCCAACAAAGCAGACAGGAAGCTTTTGCAGGATCAGGCTCAAGAATGTTTGAAGACTTAGCAGATTTTGGTAATCCTGATGCTGACATGGCATTTTATGAAGATCCTACTGATGAAGATGCTTATGAAGATGTTGGTAACTATCATTTTAAAAGTCGAGAGCAAAGTGAAGAACATGGTAGCAGTGCAGACACCGATACAAGTATGATGTATCGAGATGTCAATATCACCACATCCTTACCCGAACCAACTCACACAGTGGTACACGATGATGCTCATGCTACTTTCATAACAGAAACGCAACTTCAAAGTAAGTCTACTTCCAACTCTGATGATGTTATGAAATATCTAAATTTAGAAGGGGAGGGTGTCGAGGTCACAAACACTGATCCGTCGACAAATGAAGGAATGGTGGATGTTCCTATAACTACTGTTACATCAACAACCACTTCACTATTGTCCACCCCGGTCATCAGTGAGGTCATAACAACCACTAGCACACCCGCACTCGTTGAACAACCAGTATCAACCACCACCCTAACCACTTAATCTACACCGTCATCCACAGCTGAACAACCTGTATTAACCACCACCCCAATCACTGAATCTACACCAACACATATCCCTGAACAACCAGTATCATCCACCACCACCTTAACGGTTATGGTTACACCTCCACCAGCAATACCACAAGTATCATCCACATCCAATCCATTCCTCACAGTCAATGATCCACTGATCCAGTCTCTTCAACAACAGCTGGAGGCTCAAGCTACACAAATAGCTACATTGACTGAAAGGTTCACCACTCCTCCCAAGGAACCGCAACCTAATGAGCCTACACTTCAGAAACTAACAGACAGAGTGTCCAAACTTAAAGCACAACACAAATCATTTCTTGGAGAGAAGAAAACTCGTGACAAGGAGAATGCTTCTTTTCTTGGGTCAATTGATGAGAAGATGACCACGATCATTCGACGAGAAGTCAAGTCTTATGTTGATCAACAACTACCAAATCTTGTCGGTAATGGTTTATCTACTCTTCAACTAATGATATTGTTACAGACACGTCTTCTAGATATGAAAGCTCATAAATCGAAATACAAACGAAAAGTTCTGCAATATCTCAACAAAGCAATTATTGAAGAGACACCTGCGGACACTACCGACTCTGAGTCTGACGATGAAGACGAGCTAGAGGAGGAAGATGACGAGGGTAACGGTGAATAGGATGATGGTAACAATCATCAAAATGAGGATAAGGATAAGGAAGGAGATGAGGAGGAAGAAGAGGATGAGGAAGAAAAGGATAAGGATGAAGATGAAGATGAGGACGAGGATACATATGACGATCAGGATGACGATGATGATAATAACAAGGGTAATGAAATCAACAAGGGTGACAAGAATGACTACACGGGTACACATGCCGAAGAATCTGATAGGTGTGAAAACACCCATCCTTTTACCACTTAATTACAATAATAACCAAGCCAAAACGTGTATTTTATGTCGTAAATGTCGAAATTATGCGTGATTTGTGTTTTTGTTGTGATTTAGGACCAAAATATGAAAAAGGGAAGAAAACATGGGCTTTCACGGGCTTTTATCGAAGAAAAAGACAAAAGACGAAGTCAAGAGACCAAGAATGCAAAAAGAACGGAAGTCCAAGGCCTATTCTGAAGATTTATCGAAGAACAAGTCCAAAGACGGAAGTTTAATAAAGCAGAGGAACTCAAGTTTAATAAATGAAGAATTATAAGACGAGTTCAAATAATCCCGAGGCAACGTCGAGAAAAGTCGAAGAATTAAGAAGACGAAAAGACGTGAAGAAAGAAAGAGAGAAAAAAAAAGAGCAACACATGCACCCTTCCCTTCTCCCTATAAATAGAACACTTCCACCCTCATTTTACTTGGTTAGCTAATGTGACAATTAGTCTTTCCACCATTTTTCTTTACTTGCACAACTTTAATTTTCATGTCATTTACTATCTTGTTCTTTATTTTCATGTCTTAAATTTCAAGCCTTTTAATTCCAAGTAAGTTAATTTCATTGTTAATCTTATTTTTCTTTAATCAAGCTTTTCTTTATCTTTCTCATCCTACTTTTCTTGTCTTTGATTTGAATGTGGTTCGGATTAAGTATTGATTTTGCTTAATCTTATTGTTTATTTGATTAAAAAGTTCACCTTTTTACTTTTATCTAAGTTTTTGTATGAGATAAGCTATAAGTTTGACAATCTTATTGGCTTGTTTTGTACTTAGCTTATTTACTTTTTAGTTTTCTTAAAAAGTTTAGTCTTTTTAAAATTTGCTTATTTCTTATTTTAAAAGTTTTCAAATTTATGCTTATTGATCTTTTAATGTTTGATTTTTATAGCTTAAAGTGTTTTAGTGCTTATTGAGTTAATTTTCTTATTTTTGATTAAGTGCTTTTTAGTTAATTTTTATAAAAAGTTGTTTTAAATATTTTTTATTATTTAGTATTTTTAAAAGTTTTTAAATTTTGGTCTATCAGCTTTTTCTTAAATTTGATTTGGTTAAGTTTTTAGATAAGTGCTTATTTGGTATTTACTTATTTGCTTATTGTATGCCATCGTAATGCTTAAGGGTTTTACCAGTACGATCCAGTAAGTGTGATCACATAAACCCCGAGGGTTTCTACTTGCGATCCATTACTGCGATCCTTAGTACGATCGTCACCACGATGCATGACTACGATGCATGAGTACGATGCATGGTGCGATGGAATCTTCATCACAAAATACGATGGAAACAATTTAAGTACGATGGGTAACAATTTAAAATACGATGGAAATAATTTAAGTACGATGGAATTATTTTTGTATACTTATAGTTCTTTTTCAAAGTGCGATGGAAGTGTCATGCATGCATGCTTGAGGTTTTAGCGCCAATTTAAGCAGCTAGCTTGCTAGCTTCCAGCAGCTAGCCTGCTAGCTTGTTTATTTAATAGTATTGTTCCGTAATTGTTTAGTTTTATCTGAAAGTTGTTCCGTTTTTATTTTTGAAAGTTACGTATTTTTAGTTGAATTTTTTTTCTATTTTTAAAATTAATATTTTTTCGTAAGTTCAAGTTTTATCTTTTATTTAGTACCCGCTTTTGGTTTTTCCTCATTTAACTTTAAAGAACCATTTTAGTTTTATTCTCTCCTTTTTCATTTAGTAAACTTTATTTTCGAGTCGATAGTTAATTTCGTCTTTTAGTTTTATTTTTATTAATTGTTTCGCTTTAAATTTCGTTTTATTATTTGTTTTAATATTCGTTTTATTTTCGTTTTAATTTTTAGTTTTTAATATTCACCTTGTTTTACTTTTATTATTTGTACTTGTCTTTAGTTTGTTTTTAAATACTTTTCATATTTACTTTTTAACTAGTTATAGATAATCAACTTCCTTTTTTCTTAACCAAAAACAACTGAGTCACACATTTAACCGGAAATCAATTCGATTAGACACCGAGAAAACGAACTTTTTCAACTACCAAAATCTTAATTTCAAATGGCGCCGCTGCCGGCTCTTTTCGTGAAGATTAACGGTTTTTTGTGAGAGACGCGTTGACTTTTGGGATCCGTTCACTCGTGAACGTTATTTTTCGTGTCAAAAATTTTCAAAAATCCAAAAACATTTGAAAAATCATAAAAAGCATTTCTTTTTCAAAGTCTTGCACCAAAAATTTCTTCTTGCTTATCTATTTTTCTTTATGGATCCTTATGTCCATTGCGTCGGGTGTGGGAGACGATTATATGGGAACGACTCATGTCAATGGTGTACATGTGAGCGGTGCAGAAACAATATCGATAATACGCAATTCGGATTTTGTCCATCGTGCAACTCGACTAATTCGTCCTTTTCTAATCCACCTCCTATTTCCCCTTGCATCTATTGTGGAAGCGATTCTCATTGGCATGTTTCGTGTCCGGTTCGATACCCGTATGGTCACGGGCAAGAACCGGGTTACAATTATGACAATGGAAATAGCTATCCACAAAACTCACCGGGTTTTTCTCCATACCCATGTTGCCAAAATTGTGGGGGGCCTCACGATACTTCTTATTGTCAGCCAATGAATTATTATGAGCCAAATCCGTGTCCTCATTTTTCTTCACCGATGGATTATTATGAACCAAATCCGTGTTCTAATTCTTCTCAACCGATGACTTCCTATGAGCCACATCCGTGCTATAATTCTGGTTTTCCTAACTGTGAGCCCCCACATCCCACCCTCAATCATCAATCCTCTCAGAGAATTCGTATTGCCCAACAACTCAATACTTTGAATGACGAAACACAAGGCATTATTTTGCAACTTCAAGAAGCCGTTGTTCTGCTAAAGGAAGTTAGGGAGGAGGAAAAGCGACAGCAACAAGAGCAAGTATCTAATCTAGTGATTATACCCCTCCTCTTGTGCGTCCATACTATTATGATGATGATGACGATGAGAATACTATTTCTTGGAATGATCTAGTTGCTCAATGTCCTAGCGCAATTTCACTTCCCTCTCTTAATATCCTCAATGCCTCTAAGGATTGTGATACTTCGAGTGAGATTAGTGATTTTGGTCTTGATAAATTCTTTGATGAGGTTTGTGATGTGCTAACTTTTGAGGAGCTTACGGAAGAGGTCGTTCTTAATGATGGTGTTCCTTCCACCAACACTTTGGGAGATGATTCTTTGCCTTTCTCTAATCCTCTTTTTGATCAAGATGATGATTTTACTTCTAGTGATGACGAGTCACTATCCGATGAAGACGTTCTGAAAGAAACTTTCAAGATTTATTCGAACCCTTTATTTGATTTTGATGACGCCTACATATCTAGTGAGGTGAATCCCCTCTTTGACGAAGGGATTGAGGACATTGATAGCCCTGATTCTCTTGCTATTAATGAGCATACTTTGTTAGCCATGCCTCCTTCTATCGCAGAGGTGGAAAGACTTGACTCTACTGAAAAGGGGACGCAGGTGGAAGGTAATTGTTCTCATACTTCTCATATTATATTGCCACCTCATCCTACCGCGTGCACACCCAAGCGGGTGATGTATCGTTTTTACTCTCCTCGTTTCATACCGGGAAATAAGGATGAGTGCTTTGACCCGGGAGGTGACAATGACCATTCTATGATTGATACCTTTACGACTTTGCCGAATAATGACCATCCACTGTCTTGGGGGGATAACAATTTTCTTCCTTTACCCACCCCACCTCCCGTGGATCATGATTTCACTTACTTTTCTTATATTGAGAGGAGTTTTCTACCATTCAAAACTTATCCTCCGGCCTCTCCTTTATTATATTCCTCCGGGAACGAGGACAAGGTCTTTGATCCCGGTATTACATTCGAGGCTTCCCCATGGACCATTTAATTCGGGGACGAGTCAGGCTCGTGACTCGGTTAATATAAACAAGCGCTCTTCGGGAGGAAACCCGATTATCTATCTTTATATGTTTTCATCATAAGTGTAGGGGGAGACCCTAGTATGTGTTTGTTGTTTTCTTTCTTATCATGTGCAGGGATTCGAGCTTTCAAAGATCCATTCTTGATGACTTTTGACGAACCGTGATTCTGTGTTCCCATCTTCCCGGTTCTATCCTATACTCTTTTGATTTTCTATTTTATATTTATTCAATATTAAAAATAGGAATCACTTTAGTTGTCTTTTCCTTAGAAAGATTTAAACAAAGTGCACAATGTCCTAAGTGTAGGGGAGTTTACTCCCACATGCTTAAACATTGAGGACAATGTTTATATTAAGTGTAGGGGGACTTCTATCGAAGCTAAGTGGTCTTTTCCTTGCATTTGCCCTCATTTTAACCGGAAAATTTGATTTTTCGACATATTTCAAATTTTTTAATCTATTTTGGCCTAGTTGTATAGTTGTATTTTCCTTTGTTATGGTTATTTTCTTTCCTTGCTAGAATAAATTTGCAATAAAGTGGTTTTAAATTTTTCAAAGTCGTGAATATTTTGACTCAACCCGAGTTTACTTATCTAAGTTTACTCTAGCTAGTATCCTCGTGTTTAAGTCAAGTTTTGCTAGGCTTTTATATAGGGAGCTTTAAAACGCGAAAGTCTTAACTCTCACGGGTTAAGAACAAGAACTTTTCGCAAGTTCCTATAATTGATCCTAGAGAGTTGTTTATCAAAGGAACTTTAAAATGCGATTTCTAAACTAGAAAAAGTCTAAGAATTTGCAAGATCCTATAGATGACTCGAAAACCCAAAACTTTGATTTAATAGGCTAAGCATCCACGAGTCTCATTCATTGAAATTTTAAACTGTGGAGGATAAGAGATGATAGAGTCAATTATAAGTTTGGTATTCTTTCGTGAATTTATGTGAGTTAATTATAAGCCTATTCTCCCATCGCTTGTTAATAAATTTATCTGCAATAAATAAGGTTGTACGATTTGAAAAGTTACTTAGCTTCTAGCCCAAGATCGTTTAAAAGTTGCTCGGTATTAATTTGAGTTCATAGCCAAGGCATAACTTATTGAAGCGGGATGCGAAGATTGGCGAGTCCGAAAAGGCCCTAAAAAGGCATGAGGGCTACAGTTTGTTGCTAAAGATCCAAAAGTGATGTGAAGAATCATTTGTCGAAAATCAATATGAAGGATCAAGACACGACGAAAAGCAAATACTCCCCTAAATATCATGGAGAAGTCTATCCGAAAAGACCCTAGCAAGGTATGAGGATAAATAGATCCAAGTCCTAAAAGGAGGCGGATCGTTGTATATGAAAGTCCAAAATAAAGATTGGAGAAAAATGAAGAAGTCGTGGTCCAAAGATGAAGAATCTCTCAAAACTTCATGTGAAGAAATTCCTATTATGAAGAGAAGACCATAATTTCAAGAACGTCTCTCAAAGATTCGAAGTAGGAAGTCGCTTCCAAATATCGGTCCGAGAAAGGTCTCAAATCGTGAAGCGAGTTATGCCAAGATATGAACTTTAAGAGGTCCCGAGAAGCAGTTTTAAAAGATTTTGTCCTTTAGCTAACTATTGATTAAATCGTTCACTTTATTTTCGGCCTAAATAACTATCGAAATAAGTCAAACAATGCATCCTCGTGATCATTCAAGACAAAAATAAAATATAAGAGATACACCTAGGAATAAGGGAGTCTAAGTAAATAATTGGCCCACATGAATTCGTGTTAGTTTGCTAACATATAATAACAATGATCTCGTTTTTAAGCTTGGTATGGGGAACGTGAAACTTGAGAATGATGAACATTCATGACAACCAAAAACCCAATGTAAGTCTTCGATTTCGCTACTTGTTTTGTTCTTTAAAGTTTTCTTAGTGTTTAGTATTTAATAAAGGCCAAGGTGGGTTATCTATGATGAAAAATGTAAAACGTGCTTTGAAATTAATGCATTGCATGAGGGCATTGCAATGGTCAAGTGTAGGGAATTTGATAGGTGTGAAAACACCCATCCTTTTACCACTTAATTACAATAATAACCAAGCCAAAACGTGTATTTTATGTCGTAAATGTCGGAATTATGCGTGGTTTGTGTTATTGTTGTGATATTGGACCAAAATATGAAAATGGAAGAAAACACGGGCTTTCACGGGCTTTTATCGAAGAAAAAGACAAAAGACGAAGTCAAGAGATCAAGAATGCAAAAAGAACGGAAGTCCAAGGCCTATTCTGAAGATTTATCGAAGAACAAGTCCAAAGACGGAAGTTTAATAAAGCTGAGGAACACAAGTCTAGTAAATGAAGAAATTATAAGACGAGTTCAAATAATCCCGAGGCAACGTCGAGAAAAGTCGAAGAATTAAGAAGACGAAAAGACGTGAAGAAAGAAAGAGAGAAAAAAAAAGAGCAACACATGCACCCTTCCCTTCTCCCTATAAATAGAACACTTCCACCCTCATTTTACTTGGTTAGCTAATGTGACAATTAGTCTTTCCACCATTTTTCTTTACTTGCACAACTTTAATTTTCATTTCATTTACTATCTTGTTCTTTAATTTCATGTCTTAAATTTCAAGCCTTTTAATTCCAAATAAGTTAATTTCATTGTTAATCTTATTTTTCTTTAATCAAGCTTTTCTTTATCTTTCTCATCCTACTTTTCTTGTCTTTGATTTGATTGTGGTTCTGATTAAGCATTGATTTTGCTTAATCTTATTGTTTATTTGATTAAAAAGTTCACTTTTTTACTTTTATCTAAGTTTTTGTATGAGATAAGCTATAAGTTTGACAATCTTATTGGCTTGTTTTGTACTTAGCTTATTTACTTTTTAGTTTTCTTAAAAAGTTTAGTCTTTTTAAAGTTTGCTTATTTCTTATTTTAAAAGTTTTCAAATTTATGCTTATTGATCTTTTAATCTTTGATTTTTATAGCTTAAAGTGTTTTAGTGCTTATTGAGTTAATTTTCTTATTTTTGATTAAGTGCTTTTTAGTTAATTTTTATAAAAAGTTGTTTTAAATATTTTTTATTATTTAGTATTTTTAAAAGTTTTTAAATTTGGGTCTATCAGCTTTTTCTTAAAATTGATTTGGTTAAGTTTTTAGATAAGTGCTTTTTGGTATTTACTTATTTGCTTATTGTATGCCATCGTAATGCTTAAGGGTTTTACCAGTACGATCCAGTAAGTGTGATCGCATAAACCCCGAGGGTTTCTACTTACGATCCATTACTGCGATCCTTAGTACGATCGTCACCACGATGCATGACTACGATGCATGAGTACGATGCATGGTGCGATGGAATCTTCATCACAAAATACGATGGAAACAATTTAAGTACGATGGGTAACAATTTAAAATACGATGGAAACAATTTAAGTACGATGGAATTATTTTTGTATACTTATAGTTCTTTTTCAAAGTGCGATGGAAGTGTCATGCATGCATGCATGCTTGAGGTTTTAGCGCCAATTTAAGCAGCTAGCTTGCTAGCTTCCAGCAGCTAGCTTGCTAGCTTCCAGCAGCTAGCCTGCTAGCTTGTTTATTTAATAGTATTGTTCCGTAATTGCTTAGTTTTATCTGAAAGTTGTTCCGTTTTTATTTTTTAAAGTTACGTATTTTTAGTTGAATTTTTCTTCTATTTTTAAAATTAATATTTTTTCGTAAGTTCAAGTTTTATCTTTTATTTAGTACCCGCTTTAGGTTTTTCCTCATTTAACTTTAAAGAACCATTTTAGTTTTATTCTCTCATATTTCATTTAGTAAACTTTATTTTCGAGTCGATAGTCAATTTCGTCTTTTAGTTTTATTTTTATTAATTGTTTCGCTTTAAATTTCGTTTTATTATTTGTTTTAATATTCGTTTTAATTTCGTTTTAATTTTTAGTTTTTAATATTCACCTTGTGTTACTTTTATTATTTGTACTTGTCTTTAGTTTGTTTTTAAATACTTTTCGCATTTACTTTTTAATTAGTTATAGATAATCAACTTCCTTTTTTCTTAACCAAAAACAACTGAGTCACACATTTAAACGGAAATCAATTCGATTAGACACCGAGAAAACAAACTTTTTTAACTAGAAAAATTTTAATTTCAGAGTCAAACAAGGATGACAATGATAAGGCTACTGAGAAAGGTTTAGAGGAAACTGCAGAAAACATTACTGACACCACAGAAAAGACGCTGGAGTCAACAGTACCAGAAACTCAGCATGTTGCTACAGGTATATCTACTGCACCAGATTTTACTACTGATTCTCACAATGAATCTGTAGAATACATGAAAGCAGAAGAACCGACAGAGTCAATGCTTGAAAAAGAACCTCACGATGATATACCGGTGATGCAAGATCAACCTTCAACACCATCTGCAGATCAGCATGACGTTGATATAGAAGTTGAAGATTTAAATGTTTCAGAACCAACGTTTGCTGAATCTCTTATCATCGATGATAATGTACAAGAGCAAATTTGGCTAACAAATGCAGCACCACAACATCCTTTTGACACTGCAACTGAAATGGAGTTGAATCAATTCCTCAACAACCCTATCGATTTCTCGGCTTTTCTAAGGTATTCTCATGGGAAACCGACAATGACTCCGGATCTGATCAAAATGGCAGCTGCAAATGTGGACTTCTTTGACACTTAAAGATCAGCCATAATGAAGCAGAATATCACTTGAATGAGCTTACAAAGGCAATGAGAGCGACAACTACAGGAATTCAGACTCCCGTGTTGCGACCTCTTACACCAACGGTCGTCACCGGTTCTGCCACGATCCCAATAGAGCACATTGTCTCTCACGATCTTGAATACCTTGAAAATGGAGCAAAGAAATATGCCACGTCACTCACTATGCTCAAGGCTATTAATTTGGAGAATGTTCCGTGGATAGAGGATAAAGTGCCTGACTCAATATGGAGAAAGAAGCTGCTCAAGTTTTATGATACCTATGCTTCACTTGGCATCTCTCACTGGACTGCAAAGAAAAGGTTAGCTTACAATCATTTCCATCGTCCTAAGAGAGGTTCCTCTAGTTTCTCAGCTTACAGAATCAAAAGCATCCAAGGAGCAACCACTCAGACTGTCTTCGGTTATGATTACTTGAATGTAATCGTGTTCAAACGTACCGATGAGAAAGAATACCGAATTGACGAAAGTGATCTCCAGTACCTTCAACTTGAAGACATCGAAGATCTTTTGTTGCTATTGGCTCAAGAAAAAGTTGACCATCTACCACCTGAGATTGTCATAGCCATGAGTTCCAACTTTCGTCAATATGCCAGGAAAATCGTCATTCAAAACCGGGTGGAAGACTTTCAACCTGGAGTAGAAAGCTATCATAAGAAGCTAAACCTGGAACGTCCCCATACGACTCCACTCAGTAATTTCCATAAGAACAAGAAGGTTTACATGGGGACCACAACGCCGGAAGTAGGGATCTTTTATCCAAATGAGACTGGCGTCATGCAATATATGCGATTCTCCGAACTACACAAATTCAGTGATGGAACGCTAAAGCATGTTTGAGATGATCTGTCGGTTCTCAATGCCAACTTACCACTTCCGGCAGTCAAATACACCTGGACAACCCAGTGCAAAAAGGGAGCATCGTATGCAATCAGGAAGATTGAGGAACTTCTAAGGAAGCGCCGGTTGCTACGAAGTATAGAACGATTCGTCGGTGGACGACCATATGGAGCTCACCATAGGTTCACGGAACGAACCATTTAATTATGGTTCGTCTTATATCAGGTCAACTCCATATGTCTATAATTGTGAATATGTTACTTTTTGTATAATCAGCTTTTGTGGCATGTTGTAGTGTAAAAGTATGATATCTTTCAAGAATTTCTCTCGAGATTCCAAATCTTTCAAAATATATCATACTCAAGCACTACAACTAACCTTCATTAATTTGAGGGGGAGCATTAATATGTTCTTTGGCCAACATCTAATTTCATTTTATTACCCAAAGACCGGTTAATCCATTAATATCCAAAATATTGATGGTTAACATTTTGGAAAAGGGAGAAAATGGGATTAAAGAGACTTAATGATATTTGGCTAAAACAATGAAAAAGGCTTAAAAGATAAACCAACCTAACATGTGTAATGCACAAGTTAAGGGGGAGCGTTTTTGATGATCAAAACACTTAAATCACAAAAACTTTGATTACAATATCACAAGTGCTTTAAGTGATTTTCAAGGATTTTTCATGGTGACTATATCAACCCAAAACACACTTAACTCACGACGGATGTGGTGACAATAGGTGGTAGGTATAGGTATTAGTCTAATGATTCATCAGAACCGATGGAATCTTCCCAAGGACAATTCCCTAGATAGAACTAGAAGTCCTAGGAAAGATGGAGAATGAATGTGAACGTAGCTGAATGCCGACCAAGTACTTAAGCTAGCACTAGAACAATCACAACAAGGTGCTAGTGATGACGTATTGGTAAGCATTGAAGGGGTTGAAGAATGAAAACGAATTGTAAAGATAAAGGGTGTAAAGAAAGAAGCCATCCTTACAACTTTAGGCAGAAACCGAGTCAATACATATGCTATTGAGATCATTTGTTAATGATTCTCGATATTGAAGAAAGTCATCATGGACCCAGTGATGCAATGCACAACCCTCCCCAGCTAACTCAAATATCTCTCAAAAGGTATTTGTTTCAATCACACGGAGATCAACACGTTATCTATTGGTTTATTCACTCCGAATAGACTGATATTGAATAGGTGGCACTCCTCTCCAGCCATCGATCACTAAATCAAAACGCACTATCGAGTCTAGAGCCACGAGATCATCAAAAGTCTCATTAGGACACTTTCCATTTATTCCTTGCTTCTTCACACACTATGAAAAGTAAGAGATCTTTATGAGTCCTACGCAGTATTCTTGTAATATTGCCAGAACATCCGAGTGATACGCATGTATTACAGTGAAGATGGGAATCCTGCTTGAGCCAACATCAAACAAGCTCATGGTAGGTGACACGTGCGGTTCTTTAAGAACTAATCTTGTGACAACTGGAAAGAAACAGTAGTTTAATTCTTAATTGAACTTAAACTCGTTCCAGGCCTCTACGCATTATCGTATGATCTTGCCAGAACACTCAGAGTGACACTCTTTAGTGTTGACAGTGACGAGTAGAAATCCTTCTAGTGTTAACATCAAACAACACTTGGTAGGTGACAAGCAAGATTCAATTTGAATTAAATTTGTGACAACTGGAAAGCAACGATGGTGAATATCTTTATTGAAATTCACTTGTTCCAGGTTTCATGAATTGACGGCTTCAATCATAAGGATTTTTTAATCCAAATGATTCACTCTTTATGTTCGCAGTCAGCTTTGGACGTTCGAATAAAGAGAACGGGTTTACCCGCGAAATCCTGTCAGGAAGTTACTTAATTGAAACTATCCGTCACGGGTACGATATCTAATATTGTCCAACGGTCTTCACCGACCGGAGGTAAAATGCTACCGAATTAGAATAAAATGTCAAAGCCATTTTATTCGTGCCTTATTATGATGTCACATTCGAAGACGGTGGTGTTGCGGTGTACCTGTTGAAGACGGTGGCGTTGCGGTGTACCTGTTGAAGACGTCCTCACATGCTTATTCCTTCTGCATCAAATACTTCTTCAAATTCAAGAAAGTATGACCTAAAAGTCTTCCGCTGTATCGACTCTAAAACTTTCAAGAATTCAACAAAGGATAAGTGTGTGGGACATGAAGTCACAAAGAGGCGAACATCACAAGAAAATAAAGACTGCACGTGAAAGGCCAAAAGAACGTATTTCAAGCAAAAGGCTGATATTATTCAACACATATTCACAAGATCTAACATGCTAGATTAGGACTTTGTAAATTTGGAGTGATCTCCCTTTGGGGGAGATTGTTGGAAATACGTTTTACGTATATAAAAAGTCTCGGTCACTCCAACAATGTAGTTATAGGCTCGTAGTAGTGTTTAGTTTTATTTATTAAATAGCCCGACCCATGAGCAGGTTCATGGGCCGGAGGCCCAAGTCCATTAAGGACTTGGGAATTTAAACCTCTTTCCACCATGGAAAGAGGTGTTGGTTGTTTCATTTTCTTATTTTCATATAACAAGTTTCTTTCATTTCTCTCTAAGTTTCTCTCTCTAGAAAACATCAACCCCCTTGTTTCTTAAATATTATCATTGTTCTACATATTCTATCTTACGATTTACGTTTAATATTTCGTTCTGGAAATTTTTGCAAAAATCTTGGGATACCAGACTCAAGCTTAACACAACTTTCCATCCCTAGATAGACGTTTCACATCACATTTCATGCTTCATCTCGTATCATTTGACATTACCTCCTCAGTTATCGCACGTTCACGATATGTTTCACATATCATGTTCACCCTAGGTTCTCATATCACGTTCACGATATGTTGCACGTATCACGTTCACTATATGTTCCACATATTACATTCATCATATCACCACGTATCACGTTCACAATCGTTCACGTATCACGTTCACAATTGTTTACGTACTACGTTTCATTATGTCTCACGCATCATTGCTCACAGGTTACAAATGTCATAATTTCGGGTTATCTCGCATCGTAACGTTTCATTTACCCTTGCACGTTATTTCTTATCTACTCGATCAGATTCATGAGGATCTATCTTACATTGATGAACCAGAAAATTTTCCGTATCATCAAGACAAGGTCATAAAGACCAATATTTATTATTTTCGTCAAGATCCTTTGAAGGAACCATCCAAAGCGGGAAGGCGCTCTGGGAACGGAGGAATCCGTCTGGATTTCGTATCCTCATTTCCTTTCATAATCCGAATATGTTCTTTAAGCCACGTCACGTTCTAGGTTCTCTTTAGCCACGTCACGTCCATGTCCTTCCCACCTTATCGTATCTCTATTTCGAGGACGAATTATTCGTTTAGAGGGGGAGAGTTTTAGAACCCGCAGAAAATACATAAGAACATTTATTTAAATGAAAACATGGATTAATTAAAACCTTATGATTAATACACGACATGTATCATTAATATTTAAAATATCAAGACGAGTATTACGTATATTAAATATATATTTACGACAAGTATTACGTATATTATTAATTATTATTACACGATAAGTATTTATGTATAATACTTAAAACATGACAATAATTAAAACGAGTTAAAACACGATCACACGTTACTAATATTAATGCAAGAGATTTATTTAAAACATAAAAACGTAAAATATATATGCAAGGAGTGTTTTGGACGGCACATAAAGGAAAAGAAAACAAGATGGGCCAAGCCCGACCCATGAAACTTTTACTAGTAAATAAAAACATTTCCAGGGTGTCATTATTCACTTTTACAAAAAAATAAAACAAACCCTAGCCTGGTGTGTCCTTGTTGCCGCCGGTTTACACACAAGAAAAGGGGAATGAAAATTATCTCTTTGATTTGGTTACGAGTATAGTTCGTGTTCATATGTCCTTAAACATTACACCTTCGGTATATCCAAATCCTTAATCTTTTATTTTATTATTTTGTTCATGAATCATATAAACCAAATAATAACACATGATAATTAAAAGGTTAAAAACATGGAATGGTTCGGGTTTATTATGGTTTTTGTTCGGGTGTCACAGAAACTAAGACTTTAGTGGTCTCAGTGGTGTTTGTACTCGGCCAGCCGCACCCTTTAATGGGGCGGTGGCTGTTTTGTTTTGCCAGCCACAACACCAAAAGCCCCAACAGGGGTCAGTTTTGGTTAGACAGTGGGTACCGGCCACTGCCGGTGGAAAGTTTGCACAACCAGTGGCAACCAGCTAGCCCGGCGGCTGGCTTAGATATTCGGCAGCAAGGCCACAGCCTTGCGGCTGTGGTGTTGTTTTTGGTTCGTGCCGAGCCGAGACCTGGTGTCTCGGTGAGGGCTCGGTTTAGGGCTCGGGTACACACGAAAACAAAAGGATGTGTTTGAATGTAAATTTTGCTAAATTAATTATATTAATTTAATTAAGTTATATTAAATTAATCATATTATAGTTAATAAAATTAAATCAAGACTTAGTTTATGTTAATTTATTTATTTAATCATGAAATTAACATGGCATTTATTTAAATAAACTATACACTATAATAATTATTGTATATAATTATTCATGGTAAATTTACATGTCACATTTAATTAATTTAATTAAGAACTTAGCTTAATTATTTAATGACATTTTAATATGGTATAATTAATTAATACTATACCTTAATTTAATTATACAATTAACAAGTTATGATAAAGTATTATTAATATTAAGCAAGTAATATTTTTAGTTAATAATCATTTATAAACCATGTATTATATTATTAATTAATGGTTATTATGTTAAGACTAAAGTATCTAATATTAATAAACTTTACTATATATGACATTTAAATAATCATGACTTATAAAATATGATTTATAAACCTTAACTTATATCATATAATTTTTAATAAGCTTATTACTATTTATGAAAACATGCTAACTATGGAAACATATTAATTATGGAAACATGCTAATTATAGAAACATACTAGTTATGAAAACATACTATTTATGGAAACTTTCTATTTTTTGAAACTTACTAATTAAGGAAACTTTATATTTTTGGAAACTTAGTCTTTATGGAAACTTACTATTTTAAAAAGTTGCTATATATGGAAACCTACTATTTTTGGGAAGTTACTATATATAGAAACCTGCTATTTTTAGAAAGTTACTTTTTATGGAACATCAAGTATAATAACACATAAAACATGAAATACATTAATCAAGAACACATGAAACACTAAGAGACACATGATAAAACATGAAACAGTAAAATAAGTCAAGAACATGTAAAACAAGTCCAAAACAAGTATAATAAGTCAAGAACGGGTAAAGTAAACTAAGAACCAGTAAAGTATACATTAAATAGACAACCCATTCACATCCTTTATTATATAGCACTCGTGAATTCAGAATAGTTTCTTCCGATATCATCTTCATTTCATTACTGGACATAAGGTAAGGATATTCCGTCCTTCAGTTGGGACATTCTCTTTTTATGATTAGGATTCCCTGTTTGTTGCCATCTATTTTCCCAATAGTTTACATAAAACTTTTCAGTAATTACTATGTTATGATTTTAAACTAACTGAGCTATATACATGCATGACCATGTCCACCTAGTTATGGAGGTACCATAACCATAACACTTGAGGCACTGGTGTTATGACTCTTCCGCGACGAGAGTGACTTCTCGCGGCGTCCCTTTCAGTTATTGGGCATTTTAGTTATTATCATGTGGGGCGAATGGGTACATCCTAATACTTGTTTTGCAGATTACACGGTGACTGTGATGCGTGCTCTACATCCGTCACATGGAGCTGATCCATCCACCCAGACTATTATAATTAGAGGAAACCCCTCTAATTGCATGACGAGGTCACCCCTCTATGTATTCATGCACGTTGATAGTTATCATGACCTATATGATCTCGTTGGCATTTAAATTACAGTTTCAGTATAAACATGAATATAAGACTTTTCAGTATAAACATAAACATAACATTTTTCAATATAAATCTTCTTTAAAACAACTTCCAAGTTTTCTAGGACTTACACATATTCCGTTGCATTTCAAATCCTTAATTATGTTTCAGTTTTTCTTATTTATGTCATTATATCTGTTCACTAAGCGTGTTGCTCAGCCGTATATTTTCTTTCAATGACCCAAACTGCAGGTACCCGGGGACAGAATTGAGCATGGAGAAGACGTGCATAGGATGGGAGCTACCTTATACTTCTTTTCCTTTTGCACTTCATTTACTTTATGCATGTTTTGAGTTTATGTTTGGAGGCTGATGAATGCTTCCGGTTTTCCTTTATGGTCATTTATGTTTTTAAGACATATTACCTTGCATGCTTTGATGACACGTCATAATTATCATGTAACGGTCGACTTATAAAAGTGGGGTGTTACAATTATGGTATCGAGCCCCAGGCTTTGACCTGTAGGCTCTAAAACTTGACCTGTGACTAGTGGGCAGTCACCAGGCTCTTCCTAAAACGACGTTTGTTTCATTTCATGAAATGATATTTTCTTAGTATTGTTGATCCTTACTCACGATATTTTCATTGAAGTTTTGACTATTATGGACTGGATCATAGCCATCCATAATTAGTCCCTTGTTTTTAATTTGGATACATGATGTTTTCGCTTGAAATTTTTACAAGTATGGATTGAACCATAATCGTCCATACTTAGTCACATGTCTTTTCTTTGGATTTTGTGGATTGGACCATAGCCGTCCACACTAATCAATGTTAAATCTCTATTGATTACACTTTTATGTTTTTATGATGACTATGTTTTCATACTCCCATATTGATTTCATTTTCATGCTGATTATGTTTCATACCTCCTTATGTTGATTATGCTTTCATCATGTTGATTATGCTTTCATGCTAGACATGGATGGATTTCATTTAATCCTGTTTTCATGATGGTCATGGTTGGTTTTCAGTAATTATGCTTTCATGCTGATCATCGTTGAATTTCGTTGAATCATATTTTTGTGTTTCTCTATGCAACCAGAATTATGTCTACACTGGTATAGTTAGGCTATCTTGTTGCTCACTTCAGTTCGGTTTTGCTAACCGTGATCAATTACTTCCTTTAAAACCATGTCAGATGGTTGACACCATACCAATCACCTCATGTGATCTCCACGTATACTCTATGTACCATATTCCATGTGTACTCCATGTACCATACTCCATATGTACTCCATATACCGTATTCCACGTGTACTCTACGTACCGTAAACCATGTGTTCTACACGTACCATAATACATGTGTATTTCACTTACAATACTCCATGAGTATTCGCTAGTCTCTTCTGAATCATCTCAGGTATTTTCCACTTGTCGATATTCTATAAGATGTTGATGATGCTCATAATTTGGAGATTTTACAAGATGCTGATGCTAATCGTAATTTGGAGATCCTACAAGACGAAGAAGAAAGCGAAGGCGTTTGATCGAAACGACCGGACAAGAAATATACTTCATCCACCAGACGCTTCCATTTCATTCCCTGTCTTTATTTCCCAGTTATATGTCACGTGCCTTTCAATTGTCTTTTCAGGCATATGAGTGGGAACCGGTACCAGCCGACCACTCACCTGAATAGTTACATGAATCACAGTCATGGTAATTACCGTCATGGAACTGACAGAAAAGGAGGTAGTGAAAACTACCGCGACAACAAATATTTTGCAATAACGACAGAAACTCCGGTAACGGACGTGACCAGAAATACAAAGGGTCATAAGTCCAACCGATTCGCCAATTCTAACATTTTAACCTAAAAGCTTTTCTAATTTATTCGCTTACATAGATCGAGACACATGTCAAGACATCCATCAAGAGACACGTCTCACGTATATTTCTGAAGATACACGTCACAACATCCGTCAAGACACATGTCTCACGTATATTTCTGAAGACACGTGTCAAGACACATGTCAAGACACCAGTCAAGACACATATCATACGTATATTTTCTCAAAACATTAGTCAAGACACACGACTCACGCATAACTTCTAAACTAGGCCTCGCTAATTCAAGGTACCCTCCAAGGGGTATGCTCATTCCTGTTGTACCATGTACGAATCAGACCACTAAAATATCAGTACCATCTCCGGCATATTATTCATGTTTGGACACGCAGTGTTCGTTCTGTGTGAAATGGGCGAAACACATTCAGTGAGACCTGCCACGTTTACTTCATGTATTGACATGGCACTTTTATCTCTTGATCATATATCGCATATATTCACGCCCATAGAAGACGTCGTTGTATCATCCATGTATACAAATGATTTTCCTTCCAGTTCGACGACAAAATCCATTCTGCTAATGCACTTTCCATTCGGCATGTGCGAGTTCGATATGAATCCAGGCATGAAATGGTTAGCAGCACACCACGCGACGATTGGTTACCACTCATATCAGGTCATATTCGACGATACACAAGCCCTTGAATACTTTCATCATGGTTTTACTACCAGGAAAATCTGTACAAATTGTTTCTCCTATACAAGCATGTGCCTTATTATCCCATGGCTACGAAGACTTTGTAGCTACGATTCATGACGTGATTTTCTGAAGTTATTAAACCCATAACCAGCTGATTGTGTCAGAATTCCCTGATGCAATTCCAGAAGAACTACCAAGTATACCACCCATTTGTGAAGTGAAGTCTGACATTGAGCTCAAGGAGTTGGAGGAACAACCGCAAGAGTTGCTGGGACGAGGTTTTATTCACCGAGTGTATCACCCTGGGGTGCGCCAGTTCTGTTTATTAAATAAGAAGGACGGTAGCATGCGGTTATGCATAGATTACCATAAATTAAACAGAATCACCATTCGTAACCATTATCCTCCTCCATGTATTGAAGACGTCTTTGATCAACTACAGGGTGCTAAACACTTTTCTAAGATCGATTTACGATCAGAATGCCGACAATTGCGAGTGAAAGAGCAGGACATTTCCAAGACTGCTTTTCGCACACGTTATGGTCATTATGAATTCTTGTTTATACCTTTTGGGTCTCGCGAATGCCCAGCTATAATTTTGGACTTGATAAATCAAATTTTCTTGGACAAGTTCGTCACTGTGTTCGTTGCTAACATTCTGATCTTCTCTAAGTCTAGAGAAGAGCACTAAGACCATTTTCGCATTATGTTACAAACTCTACGACAGAAGAAAATTGTGCACTGAATTTTTCAAGTACGAATTTTGGTTGATTACAGTGACACGCTGAATCACATTGTTCCTTACGGTTAGTTTTTTCATGACTAAGCTTACGCGTAAAAGTGAGAATCATATACTAAATTATGTGTTCCAAAGGATCCTACGCTAAGAGAGGTCTAATTTACCGAGACTCCTAGTTTTCCAAACTTCTATGTATCCAGTTTCTACAAAACCGTACCATAATCTCAAACCATGCATGACATACCAGCAGGTTAAGATAGAACGCCAACACGGTAGTAGTTATTTCAACCTTCATAAATTTCCGAATGGAAGTGGACAAGATCTCCATGGATTTTGTTGCCGGACTACCGCAGGATCAGAAGAAGCATAATGCTACCTGGATCGTCGTTCAACCATTTAACCTAGCCTACATGTTTTCTTTCATCTGAAATGATTATGCAGTTAGCAGATCTGAATGAAGTTCAGCAAGAGATCATACGATTTCACGGTATTCCATCAACAATCATATCATATAGAAATTTACGTTCACGTTCACGTTAATATTGACGCCCACAATTACCTCTCACGTTCGTGTCCACGACCTTGTACGCGATCACGTCCCTATTCCATTTCATGATTCGGCTTTCGCACTCACGTTCATGACATTGTTCATGTTCATGATCGTATTCTATCTTACGATTTACGTTTCATATTTCTTTCTAGAAAGTTTTGCAGAAAGCTTGGGATACCAGACTCAAGCTTAACACAACTTTCCATCCTCAGACAGACGTTTCACGTCACATTTCACGCCTCATCTCGTATCATTTGACATTAAATCCTCAGTTATCGCACGTTCACGATATGTTTCACATATCATGTTCACCCTACGTTCTCATATCACGTTCACGATATGTTTCACGTATCACGTTCACCTTATGTTCCACATATTACATTCACCATATATCCACGTATCACGTTCATAATTGTTCACGTATCACGTTCACAATTGTTCACGTACTATGTTTCAATATGTCTCGCGCATCATTGCTTAGAATTTACAAATGTCATATCTTCGGGTTATCTCGCATCGTAACGTTTCATTTACCCTTGCACGTTATTTCTTATCCACTCGATCAGATTCATGAGGATCTATCTTACGTTGATGAACCAGGTAATTTTCCGTATCGTCAAGTCAGGGTCATAAAAATCCCAAGCGGGAAGCCGCTTTTTGAACGGAGGATTCCATCTGAATTTTTTATCCTCATTTCCTTTCATAATCCGAATATGTTCTTTCAGCCACGTCACGTCCATGTCCTTCTCAGCTTATCGTATCTCTAATTCGAGGACGAATTATTCTTTTAGAGAGGAAGAGTTGTAAGACCCGCATAAAATACATAAGAACGTTTATTTACATGAGAACACGGATTAATTAAAACCTTATGATTAATTAATACACGACAGGTATCATGAATATTTAAAATATCAAGATGAGTATTACGTATATTAATTATTTATTTACGACAAGTATTACGTATATTGTTAATTATTATTACACGATAAGTATTTACGTATAATGCTTAAAACATGACAAAAATTAAAACGAGTTAAAATACGATCACACGTTACTAATAATAATGCACGAAATTTATTTAAAACACGAAAATATAAAATATATATGCAAGGGGGGTTTTGGACGGCACATAAAGGAAAAGAAAACAAGATGGGCCAAGCCCGGCCCATGAAACTTTTACTAGTAACTAAAAACATTTCCAGGGATTCATTATTCAATTTTACAAAAAAATAAAAAAAACCCTAGCGTGGTGTCTCCTTGTTGCCGCCGGCTTACACACAAGAAAATGGTAAGGAAAATTAGCTTGATCTTTGATTTGGTTACGAGTATAGTTCGTGTTCATAAGTCCTTAAACATTACACCTTCGGTATATCCAAATCCTTAATCTTTTATTTTATTCTTTTGTTCATGAATCATATAAACCAAATAATAACACATGATAATTAAAAGGTTAAAAACATGGAATGGTTCTGGTTTATTTTGGTTTTGGTTCGGGTTTCACGGATACCGAGACCGAAGTGATCTCGGCGGTGTTTGTACTCGGCCATCCGCACCCTTTAATGGGGAGGTGGTTGTTTTGTTTTGTCAGCCGCAACACCAAAAGCCCCAACAGGGGTGCGTTTTGGCTTGACAGTGGGTACTGGACACTGCTGGTGGGAAGTTTGTGTGAGACCCCCAAAATCAGGAATGGAAACACGTAGGCAACATGGGGGTGCCATGTCACGGTACAAGAAACAATGAAATACTGTTGACACAAGGTTGACGTAATAAAAACATATACATTACATCATAAACATCATAGTTTTTAAACAAAGGTCCCAGAGTTTTATATGCGGAAAAATCTACTATTTAACCACGGTTTTGTAACATATAGTTACCAAGAATATATGATAAACTTCTGATAGTTTTTACGAAAACCAAAACTTTAAAAAAAATAACACATAAATCTACAAGCTGCGAAAATATCCTGCGGGCTCCCATCCAAGCAAAACTAAGAATTTAACCTGGGATTAAACATGAAAAAGGTCAACATAAAGCTGAGTGATATTCATATATTTAGTAGTAAAGGTGTGGAACACAAGCATTCATTTATAAAACAAGTAAAGGTTATGATCATTAACCATAGTCCGAAACCATTATTATTGCTATTTAGTTCATGAACCGAAGCTTAACAATCATTGTAAGTTCTTCTAGTGACTATTCAGCATAAATAGTCAAGTAACAAATCAAATGTTAAATGAGTCAATGGTTAAACAACCGCAACATGGGACGGGGATTGTTAGTCCTGATGGATCCACCCACAACATTCGCGCTAACACAAGTAAATTAACGGTTCATGATCAGGAGAGGAAACTTAAGGGCTATACACTAAAAGCAACAATAATAATGAAAAACTGTTGGAAATCATCAAGTTCTGGAAAGCATACAAGTTCTGGATAGCATACAAGTTCAGGATAGCATACAATTTTAAATGAATGTGTCCCACCATGTAAAATCTCACCCCACGTTTAGAAACAATGTGCAAGTAGTAAAAAGAGGCTATGAACTCACCTTAGTACAAGTGTGACGGATATGAGAACCAGGCCCAAGAAGGCTTATGGAAGTACTCCAAGGGCTACCCGCGACCTACAAGAGTGATCACGACCCTTAAGTATGCGTTCTATAAAAATATAAAACAATTGTATCAAAATATTTTGTAAAAATGTAATATGTATATAACTTGCACAACCAACCGAGCCTAAGTGTGGTTGATTGTAGTATTTTACCACACTCTTGCTTTAGGAAAAACAAAAGAGCATAAAAGAGCGGTAAGTGTTAAACAAATGATTTAGGAAAATCAAGTGTTAATGACCCAAAATAAGTTCGTTTCCCAAGGAGGTTTATTGTGTGTGAATAACTAATGTAAGGATTTTGCTAGTTGAAAAGTTCGTTTCTCGGTATCTTTTCGAATTGATTTCCGGTTTAATGTGCGACTCAGTCGTTCTTGGTGAAAACAATAATATTTTTGGTTTTGATAAAATAAATGTGCAAGACTTAAAAATAAAGGACGAGTAATTAAAACTAAAACTAGTTGAAACGTAAACGGTGCAATATTTAAAACCTTGGAAAGTAAATGACGAGAAATTAAATGACGTAAAATTAAAACTTAACAAAAAGTAAATTGACAATTAAATAAAAATGCAAAACGAAATTAAAATAAAACGAGAACAATTGACACTTTAACAAAATATTAAAACAAAACAAAACATCCAATCGGAATACACCCGATCGGAATCCAATCGGAATCCGATCGGAATGTACCCATCAGAAAGGCTGCTGATCAGAATGTGCAAAATGGACATAATCGGAATGTAGATAAAAAAATTGTGCAATCGGAATATAAAAGGAGAACAGATCGGAATGTTGTAAAATAGCATCAATCGGAATATCTTAGAAAAACATCCAATCGGAATATGTGAAACAAGCTAGCGATCGGAATCCTTAAAACCTATTCCGATCTAGGTGATCGGAATATGAGGAAGCAAATCGGAATAAGCCAAAAGACCAAATCGGAATGTTTTCAAAACCCTTTTCCGATCAACAGATCGGAAAAAGGGGTGCTGGTCGGAAAGTTAAGATCGGAAAAGGGTTTACCTTTTCCGATTAACAAGGGATTCGAAATAAGCTAGGTGATAAGCTATAATAATAAGCTAAAACCAAAACTAGCACGAATCTAAAGTGAAACAAATCGAATAAGCAAAAATAAGAACTTATCTAAACTTAAATTACAAGCTTTTAAATCAAACCATAAAAAGATGAACTTTTTAAGCACGAAAACATTAATGAACAACACGGATCATATGTAATTCGCGCCAAAAGTAAACTAGAATCAAGAAAGGAAGATGAGAGATTAAACAAGAAAAGTAAAGATTCAAGAACAAATAATGAAAACTTACTTGAAAATTAAATGATTAAAGGTGCATAACAATTAATTAAAGTGCAAGAAATTAAATAACAAGTATGAAAATGGTGGAAGTGGTGGTTTGTCAAACCACCCAACAACTTAAAAAAATAACTAGCCTAAACTATATATAGGGGTGATTAGGGAGGAGCTTAGGAAGCTTCCTCCCTCTTTCCTCCTTTCCTTATTTGCACACTTGAGTCCTTTTCTTCTTAATTGTTTGTTAATCTTGGACTTAATGACTTTGTCTCGGGATTTCTTTGAACTTGTCTTGAATTTTCTTCATAAATAAGACTCGAGTTCTTCGGCTTTTAGTAAACTTCCGCCTTTTGACTTTTTCTTCGATAAACGCCCGTGAATGCCGTGTTTTCTCCACTTTTCACCTTTTCGTCCTAAATCACAACAAAAACACAAACCACGCATAATTCCGACATAAATGACATAAAATACACGTTTTGGCTCGGTTATTATTGTAATTAAGTGGTAAAAAGGATGGGTGTTTTCACACCTATCAAATCCCCTACACTTAACCATTGCAATGTCCTCATGCAATGCATTAGTTACAAAGCATGTTTACACTTTTCATCATAATCAATCCACGTTGGCCTTTATTAAAGAGATAGAAAATTATAAACATTCAAAGTAAAGAAATTAAAAACATACCTTGGGTTTTGGAAATGTCGTGAATGATCATCATCCTCAAGTTTTTACTTTCTCCAGACCAAGCTTAGAAACGAGATCATTGTTATTATAAGTTAGTAAACTAACACGAACTCATGTGGGCCAATTATTCACTTAGACTCCCTTATTCCTAGGGGTATCTCTTATATTTTATTGTTGTCTTGAATGATCACTAGGATGTATTTTTGACTTATTTCGATAGTTATTTAGTCCGAAAATAAAGTGAACGATTTAATCAATAGTTAGCTAAAGGACAAAATCTTTTAAAACTGCTTCTCGGGACCTCATAAAGTTCATATCTTGGCATAACTCGCTTCGCGATTTGAGATCTTTCTCGGACCGATATTTGGCAGTGACTTCATACTTCAAACCTTGAGAGACGTTCATGAAATTATGGTCTTCTCCTCATAATGGAATTTCTTCACTTGAAGTTTTGAGAGATTCTTCATATATGGATCACGACTTCTTCGTTTTTCTCCAATCTTTATTTTGGACTTTGATATACAACGATCCGCCTCCTTTTAGGACTTGGATCTATTTATCCTCATACCTTGTTAGGGCCTTTTTGGATAGACTTCTCCATGATCTTTTGGTTGTACTTGCTTTTCGTTGATAGTCGTAGAAATACGTCTTTTAGGAAAAAGAGCGTATAATGGGCAAGTATTAAGTATCACGTTTTAGGAAAAACGCGAAACTGAGCAAATGCGGGTTCGTTCTCGAGGAGGTGTGTGGATTAATGTGCCAAAATATATAATCAAAGGTTTAGGGTAGTGTCGTTTTTGGATAAGAAAAGAAAGAAAACTAGAGACGAACTACGCTTACAATTAACTACGACGAATGACGTAAAATGCGAACGTAAGTACGTAAAACGTGAAAATTTAAAAATTTTAAGCTAAAAACAAATAAAAAATGAAAAAGTAGTTCAAAATAATATAAGTAAGGATAAAAATCCAATAAAAATATTTTAAAACCTTTTATTAATTAAATATTCAATTTTTAATGCTAATTAAAGCCCAAAAATTAAATATAATTAAGAAAAAGCCCAAAATATTATTTTATTGGACAAATAACTCACTTATATTATTTATAAACTAAAAAGTATTTTTCCTAAATTTTAAAAACTATTTTTCTATTTTTAAATCTCTAAAAACTATTTTAAAACTAAAATAATTATAAAAAATAATAAAATAATGCCAAAATTAATTGAACAATTTTAAAAATCCTATTTTACTCTAATGAACAGTAGAAAATTGAAAAAGTTTGAAAAATATAAAATTTACCACTAAAAGACAAAAATAGTTTAAAATAAAACCCTAATTAACTTAAATTAATTCTAAAAAATAATTAAAAGATGAACAGTAAAAACTTTTTTAACTAAAAACCTTAAAATGTTTTTCTAAATATAATAAAATTATTAAAACTGAAAAATCTTACAATTTTACACTAAAAGACAAAATTCAGAAATTAAATGTTAATTAAAAATAGCTATTAAATGTGAAAAATACTAAATGAACAGTAAAATAAAAATTAATTAAACAGAAAAATCATAAATAAAATAAGAAAAATAACAAAACTGGTTTCAAAGTCTAATTCCCATTTTTGGTCACTAAAGACAAAAAATTATGAAAACTGACAATGACATGTGACCCCTTTTGTCTTTTTGCTTAGCAGGGGAAATGTTGACACTAGCAGTGGGAAGTGAGTTCCCACTGCCTTCACAAAAATTTGGGTCTGGGCACTTTTGTGCCTAGAACTTGTTGGTTTCTTGGTATTTTGGGCAAACAAAGGCACCCCCACAACCAGTTGGGTTGTGGGGAGTCAACAAAATTATAAAAACAAGATGTCACTTAGCAAAATTAAGCAGAAAAGACCCAAGATCAGTCACTGATATAGGAATGAGGCTGTTGGCTTTTGCTGGTGTGTTGTGCACTTGGGTGAGTTTTGGTGGACCAAAACTCACTCAAGTCACTCATTATCCTCCCCAACTCAAGTCCAAAACCTAACTTGCCCTATATACTATAAACCTACAAGAATTGATGGCAAAATCTATGAAAAATAAACAGTTATAGGCTTAACTGATTTTTGGCAATGGTTATCAAGATTTATGCATACAACACTTACCAAATGGTACCAAACCAACTCCAAGAACTGAATACAAATAACTAAACCAAAATGAGTGAATTAAAACTGATTTTAAAACATTTGTATCTCACAAACCATTCATAAAACCTGAATCCATACACCTCTTTTAAAACTGAAAGTTGAAATTTAAGAAAGAACTCTACTCAAACTTGCATCAAACCCATCCAAATCAATCCTAACCTGTTCTAAGCTGACCAATATACAATATTTAACATTTGTTCTAGCATCCGCAACCCTAGTCCTAAAAATCACTCTAGCTCAAAAATCTTCCAATGCAAGTATAGAAAAGGGAGAAAAAATGCTTTTACTTGGTGACCCTACATCCAGGGATCACAAAGGGTAGCCTACCCTTCTCCATCAAGCCCGGGCTTGAGCTGACAACTTCAGGAATGGACTTGTTAGTATGACAAGAGTGATGAAGATGGATTTCAAGAACCAACAATCATCCAATATGCCAAATTTGTTCCTGCCAAGATAAAAACAAGAAAAGTGAACTGGAATAAGCAACCACAAAGTGAATAAGCCTGGCTTATTGATTAAGCCAGCTTATCACTCTTGACTTCAACAAAGAAATCCTTGAAACTGATTTTTCTCAACCCTTTGAAACCAAACAAAATCTTTGAAACTTCTTAACAGAAACCTATCAAAACCTCAATAACCAATGATGATTTTCCACTTTCACTTCATTTCATCATTGGTTTGATTTTTTGAAAGATTTTGTCAAAATGACTAAAAAATCGTTTTAGGAAAATTTTCTTCTCAAAACTGATTTTTAACCTATGTTAATCAAGAACACATTGGAACTCAGATTATGCCAATTTTTAACACCAAACTTTAATAAATAAAAAAGAGATTTCACTTAACTCAAATTTTCATTTAAATAAAAGGATTACAAAATTAAAGCAAAAATCTGGAACAAGTATAATGGGTACATGACACCCATTTTATACTACTTAGAAGATACTAGAATACATGAATAAAATATTCTAAAGCCCTAAACCCTAATTCTGAGAAATTCCACTTCTGCCCTTGGATCTTGACTGATTTCTTGGTCAAATGTATCCCATGTGATATGTCAGCTGGAGGAATTGATCTTAGCCGTGTTTTGAAGCCTTTGGGAACAAGAAATTCATATGGGACGTAGATTGGTATGAAGATTCGGTTTTTCCCCAAAATAGTGAAGCAGGGGAAGGATGGGGGGCCCATTTGAGTCACGGGGTAAAGATTCTGGGTTGTGGGTTTTGTTTAGGGAGTGTTCAATTATTAATCTGGAAAAGATGGGGAAAAACCCCTTTGGTTTGAGTGGTGAATGGGATTAGGGTTTTTGGATTAAGAGGGTGATGAGCAGTGGGTTTTGATTTAGATTAGGGGAAATAAAAGTGTTTCCCACCCTTTTTAGTTTTATTAAATACGTTTTAAAAACGGTTTAAGTGGGGTGACGTGGGTGGGTGACTGGGCATGGTTTGGTGAGGTGTCATATGATGAATGGTTGGTGGTAGTATATTCTCTGGGCAACTATGTCCCCTAATCTTCCTTGTTTTGTTCACTTTGAATTAATTCAGCCAAAAACTCAATCCCTTTGTAAATAAGTTTGCCCATGTTGCTGAATTTGGCCCTTCTTAGTTTCAAACCTTAAATAAGGACTAATTTTGCTATTAATGTATTATCCAAGGGTTGTTTATGTAATATCTTCAAACATTGAGGACCTTTCTTGCCAAATGATGATTTCTACAAGGTCTTTCTTGCCAAATCTTCAAAGATGAGGGACCAAACTTGACATTCTTCAAAACTTCAAGGGTATTTTTGTAAATTCCAAACTTGGGCCCGGTTCTTTGTGCGACTTCATTTCTCGTGTTCGTTATTGCTTCATTCTTGTGATCATTTGTTGATTTCACGATATCCGCACCTATAATACACAAGACACAAATACAAGCATATATAGGGGTATTTTGATGATATTTTAAGCGTTTTAAGCCCGATTTGGACGATAAGACTATGTATAATTGCAGTCTCATCACTCCCCCATACTAAACCATTGACGTGTCCCCACGCAATGCTAGAATTAAGTATCTTAGCACTTTCCAAAATTCATTTTATGATGACATTTATTGAAGACATAAATCTAAATAGACTACTACATGCGTTTTAGACATAATGTATTGTTTTCATCATGAGAACATGACTTTTGGGATCATAGAACAAGAACACGTGAACGCTTCGTTAGAAATAATTTCGTCGTCCTCGATTTTCACCCAATTCCATGCTAAGCGTGTAACTAGATCATTGTTATTATAAATTAGCAACACGATCACATCTCATGAGTGTTAATTACGAACCTAAACTCCCTTATTCCTACTTGGTATCTCTTATATTTTATTTTGTCTTAATGATCACGAGGATACATCATTGACTTATGCGTGAATAGAGATTAAGTCTAAAAATAGAGTCTTAACGGTGTAACCAAAATCATTAAATTAATAATTCACCCTAATAGACAACGATGTCAAAAAATTAAGTCAACAAGAAGGATCGATAAACACGGTTTTATAACGGTTTTGAACATGAGACTTATTACCAAGACTTTTATACGCCCCCTAATGGAAGGGCCTTATTATCTTTGGTTTACCTCCATCTTTTATTCAACTTCGCCATGAAGCTTTTATTATGACTTCGGTCTTGCCTTGCCTTTTATTATCCGCCTCATCGGTGGTTTAATTAGCCAAAGACGTATATCCTCACGCTAAAGCGAATTTTGGATCTTAAAGCTTCGAAGATTAAGGCTTGATTCACTTTCAATTTTGCATAGATTTTTCGGACTTGTGGGGCTTCAAATTGTTTGCTAGATTTAGGTGAGCACTTGAAATCTTATTATTGGGTGAAGCTTTCGATTATTCGGGTGCCAATACTTCAAAACCGTGACGCTGGCGATACCTTAATGTTTTCCCAATTTAATTACACGGAAGCTACCAAAACAAATTAGAAACCAACAATAGTGACTAAACCGCTAAATCAATATTTATTAACAATTTATTATCAAAAGCGTGGGGAGAATAAGCTAATAATTACAACACATGAGATCGTGACGATTACGAGACTTATAAATAACTCTATCATTTCTCGTCCTCATTTAAGAGACTTAGCCTAAAAAGTTAAGGAATCGAAGCTAAGTGCTCAACACGCACGGTCGAGTCAAAAATTACTCTTATTCTCACCATCGGAAAACCTACATTCGTGTCTTAAACACTTATGAAAAAAATAGAAAAAATTTAAAATTTGGCCATTTTTAGCCTTATTTTGCAACAAAACCGATAAACTAAAAGATGAAAATTGGATTGCGTGTTGACGTAAGCAAGGTGAAGTATCTACTCACCCCCCATACTAAAACTAAACATTGTCCTCAATGTTTCGAGTCTAGGGGTGCAAACACCCCCATACTAGAGACGTAGTCGAATGCTTAATCACGAGCATGGAAAGGGTAAAACGAATAACCTAAAAGCCGTTTATGAATTATGCTAATAAGATAAACGTTAGAACATAAAAGGATATCATCGGATATCAGAATCTTCAAAGGCAACGATCGAAGCTCGAGTGCTACGTAAAACAAACACGAGAGGCTTCAATGATGACGATGTACCTAATGAATCACAATCACGAACAACCACGAAACAAAGGTTGGAAGGGCACAAATCCCCTCATTACACTATTAGAAAGCAATAATATTTACATGGATAAGCATGGGTCTCCCCCACGAGGCACCTTGTTTTTGATGACCGAGTCAAAAGCTCGACTCGAATCCCCATAAATGTGATCATTTAGGGATAATCTTGGTTTGGTCATTTTTTGGTGGGACTTACATGTAATCAAGGCCCAAAAGCAACCGTGTATAAAGGCAAAACCTCTATACCGGGATCAAAGATCGTGTCTTCGTTCGGATGATAAATGAAACAACACGACTTCAAGTAACAACGTCCCAAAAGGACACAAGAAAATAGCATAAGAAGAGAAGGGTGGGACAATGGTTGGGCATAAAAATCGAGTTACTCGAGGTAAACTCTCACCGTAAGTGTAGAAAGAATTTCTAGTGACTACTTCGGTAAAAGACCGAGATTTTATCTTAAACGTGATACTGGGGTCAAAAATCTCGTCCTCGGTGGAGAAGTGTGAGGGAACAAATGGGGTTTCCCCTATACTAGATCCACACAAAACGTCGTCAAAAGAAGTAGACGCGTTTGTAGCAAGCTCAATTAAGCGAGGTGATGACGGAGTTATCTTTGGAAAAAAATTCAAATCACTTGTAAAATCATTCCTTTTTTCATTTTTAAACTCATTGTTACGAAAACCCAAGTTGATTAAATTGAAAATATTTGGTGTTTCTAAAACAATTCTAGGCACACTTAAAATTTCCACATTTATCTTGAAGGCGGGAGAAGGATTTGAATTTTTAAAACTTGAATCGATTAATAAAACATCCCCCTCCGGGCTAACGCAACGGTCCTCATCAAACTCGAATATCGAAGGCGGATCAACAAGAATACGTTTGATCTCGGAAAAATCACCCTCGGGATCAAAAACGTCTTCTCTTCCTCGTGGAAGAGGTCGAGCAATAAAGTCGTCGATAATCGAGTCGCTAGCTTCAACCGTCGTGAAACTAGGAAAAGAAGGCTCTTCGATTGAAGATTTTGCCTTTGTCGTTTCGACCTCGATATCAAAAAACGTATCGATGTGAGCAAGGCCATCGGCGGACTTCTCACACGACAAATCCATAATCTCACACGGTGTGGGATTAGGAGTAAAAGGCTCGTCTCGTGACGATTTTGCCTTGACGGTTTCAACTTTGTCCTTCGAAGGGATCGAACGTGGGTTTTCAAACATTTTAGCAAAACTACTAACACGTCCCTTCGGAATTAATTTTCGTTCATCTTGTAAAAACGAGGGTTCAATGCTTTCCTTAAAAACCTTTTCACATTTTTCTTCTTTAAAATCATTTAAGGGAATTTCTTCGTCAAAATTAAGTATATATTGATTTAGAAAATCCTCAATAATTTCATCCTCATTAGAAAAATTAGGTTCACAAGGTATTAGATTTAAAACTCCCAAGTATCCTACGAGTTTTTCCTTTGGTTTATTTTCAAAAACATTTTTCAAAACTTCGTTGGATTTTTCGTTTCCTCTACGGTTTTGCAAGATGATGAGGGTTGCATGACTCTAAAATTCGAGAGATATGGATCAATGCGAGACGTACGAGTCTTAGGAGTCGATAAAGCTTTAACCTCTCCCTCGGAATTAGGATTGGTGTTATTAGATAAAGAATTAAATTTTTCCACTAAGCCCTCGAACATTAAAAGAATTTTATCTCTCTCTCTATCATAATTTTCTCTTTCAATAGCATGATTTTCCTTAATGCTATCCACATATCCTTTCCACATCTCTTCATTTTGATCATAAAAACGTTGTTGCCCTTCAATAAAGGTGTCATAATCCTTTTCCATTTTTTTGAAAGTATCCCTTTGGGTTGCCATTCGTTTATTACAAGTTTCCTTAAGGCTAGTCATTTGTTCTTCCACCATCGTTAATTTCTCATTATTTCGTCTCACAAAATCATTAAAGGCATTATGAAAAAACTCATTATTGCAATTAAAAGACGGATCATACGACGAATAAAACGAAGACGATGGGTGACCTTGGTCGTAAGATTGAAAATTGGGACCATGATCACGTGGAGCGGAGTTATAAAGATAACCCCCTCGACCTCCAATAACCTCACAATAAAAACAATTGGCACCATCGGGCGGGCCTCCACAATTTGGACATGAATAATAACCACCATGATTTGACATGATGCAACGAGAACGGTGTTATGAGAATTAAACGTTATAGAGGGTGAAAGAAGAGAATTATGAAATTAGAGGGAATGTAGAAGATTATTTTTGTGCTTTTGATTGTTTTTAATTTTTTTTGGTATTTTGAATGTATTACGTAGACAAAAATCTACAAATCTCCCCTCGAATCGATTTTCTCGATTAAAAGAGCCTCAAGGAATGAAGGCGATCACGTGGAGTGAATGCCTTCGATGACTTTAGAACGTTGGTGGAACACCAAAACGTTCAAGAGGGTTTAATCTTGAAAACAAGCAAATATATATACGTAGATAATACTTTGGTTGGCAAACCCTCGATTAGCCTTTTTTCTCAAAACACGCACAAGCAAGCGGGGGAAACGAGGCGGCGCTAAGCACTTAAGAGCCTTTTTCCCTTAGGTCGTGAAATACAACCGCCTTATACCCACCTTATAGTTTGTGTTAATTGAAATCAAGCCTCACGAAAGTATTTATCTATTTTGCCTTTTACTTTTGCTTTGGATTCGAATACAATGATCGAGTGATGAAATCCTGAATCAACGTTGTGATTTCTCACGTATTTGGAGTACTTGTATTTTTATTGTTCTACGTAAATACAATATATTAATAATATTCACAATAAAAACGAAAACCAATATATCTACAATATAGTAAAATGATGTTGTGTGTTTAATTTAGGAAAACTAAACACAATTTATTTGGATACTATAATATAATAAGGAAAAATAACAAAAATGAGTATGTACGATATTCACGCTTTTCAAAATGTGAAAAGCAAAAACGCACCACTCACAAAAACACGATACTAAAAATGGCACACTAAAAACACCTCCCCGGCAGCGGCGCCATTTTGATAGTCGTAGAAATACGTCTTTTAGGAAAAAGAGCGTATAATGGGCAAGTATTAAGTATCACGTTTTAGGAAAAACGCGAAACTGAACAAATGCGGGTTCGTTCTCGAGGAGGTGTGTGGATTAATGTGCCAAAATATATAACCAAAGGTTTAGGGTAATGTCGTTTTTGGATAAGAAAAGAAAGAAAACTAGAGACGAACTACGATTACAATTAACTACGACGAATGACGTAAAATGCGAACGTAAGTACGTAAAACGTGAAAATTTAAAAATTTTAAGCTAAAAACAAATAAAAAATGAAAAAGTACTTCAAAATAGTATAAATAAGGATAAAAATCCAATAAAAATATTTTAAAACCTTTTATTAATTAAATATTCAATTTTTAATGCTAATTAAAGCCCAAAAATTAAATATAATTAAGAAAAAGCCCAAAATATTATTTTATTGGACAAATAACTCACCTATATTATTTATAAACTAAAAAGTATTTTTCCTAAATTTTAAAAACTATTTTTCTATTTTTAAATCTCTAAAAACTATTTTTAAACGAAAATAATTATAAAAAATAATAAAATAATGCCAAAATTAATTGAACAATTTTAAAAATCCTACTTTACTCTAATGAACAGTAGAAAATTGAAAAAGTTTGAAAAATATAAAATTTACCACTAAAAGACAAAAACAGTATAAAATAAAACCCTAATTAACTTAAATTAATTCTAAAAAATCATTAAAAGATGAACAGTAAAAACTTTTTTAACTAAAAACCTTAAAATGTTTTTCTAAATATAATAAAATTTTTAAAACTGAAAAATCTTACAATTTTACACTAAAAGACAAAATTCAGAAATAAAAAGTTAATTAAAAATAACTATTAAATGTGAAAAATACTAAATGAACAGTAAAATAAAAATTAATTAAACAGAAAAATCATAAATAAAATAAGAAAAATAACAAAACTGGTTACAAAGTCTAATTCCCATTTTTGGTCACTAAAGACAAAAAATTATGAAAACTGACAATGACATGTGACCCCTTTTGTCTTTTTGCTTAGCAGGGGAAATGTTTACACTAGCAGTGGGAAGTGAGTTTCCACTGCCTTCACAAAAATTTGGGTATGGGCACTTTTGTGCCTAGAACTTGTTGGTTTCTTGGTTTTGTGGGCAAACAAAGGCACCCCCACAACCAGTTGGGTTGTGGGGAGTCAACAAAATTATAAAAACAAGATGTCACTTAGCAAAATTAAGCAGAAAAGACCCAAGATCAGTCACTGATATAGGAATGGGGCTGTTGGCTTTTGCTGGTGTGTTGTGCACTTGGGTGAGTTTTGGTGGACCAAAAATCACTCAAGTCACTCACTATCCTCCCCAACTCAAGTCCAAAACCTAACTTGCCCTATATACTATCAACCTACAAGAATTGATGGCAAAATCTATGAAAAATAAACAGTTATAGGCTTAACTGATTTTTGGCAATGGTTATCAAGATTTATGCATACAACACTTACCAAATGGTACCAAACCAACTCCAAGAACTGAATACAAATAACTAAACCAAAATGAGTGAATTAAAACTGATTTTAAAACATTTGTATCTCACAAACCATTCATAAAACCTGAATCCAAACACCCCTTTTAAAACTGAAAGTTGAAATTTAAGAAAGAACTCTACTCAAACTTGCATAAAACCCATCCAAATCAATCCTAACCTGTTCTAAGCTGACCAATATACAATATTTAACATTTGTTCTAGCATCCACAACCCTAGTCCAAAAAATCACTCTAGCTCAAAAATCTTCCAATGCAAGTATAGAAAAGGGAGAAAAAATGCTTTTACCTGGTGACCCTACATCCAGGGATCACAAAGGGTAGCCTACCCTTCTCCATCAAGCCCGGGCTTGAGCTGACAACTTCAGGAATGGACTTGTTAGTATGACAAGAGTGATGAAGATGGATTTCAAGAACCAACAATCATCCAATATGCCAAATTTGTTCCTGCCAAGATAAAAACAAGAAAAGTGAACTGGAATAAGCAACCACAAAGTGAATAAGCCTGGCTTATTGATTAAGCCAGCTTATCACTCTTGACTTCAACAAAGAAATCCTTGAAACTGATTTCTTCTCAACCCTTTGAAACCAAACAAAATCTTTGAAACTTCTTAACAGAAACCTATCAAAACCTCAATAACCAATGATGATTTTCCACTTTCACTTCATTTCATCATTGGTTTGAGTTTTTGAAAGATTTTGTCAAAATGACTAAAAAAATCGTTTTAGGAAAATTTTCTTCTCAAAACTGATTTTTAACCTATGTTAATCAAGAACACATTGGAACTCAGATTATGCCAATTTTTAACACCAAACTTTAATAAAGAAAAAAGAGATTTCACTTAACTCAAATTTTCATTTAAATAAAAGGATTACAAAATTAAAGCAAAAATCTGGAACAAGTATAATGGGTACATGACACCCATTATATACTACTTAGAAGATACTAGAATACATGAATAAAATATTCTAAAGCCCTAAACCCTAATTCTGAGAAATTCCACTTCTGCCCTTGGATCTTGACTGATTTCTTGGTCAAATGTATCCCATGTGATATGTCAGCTGGAGGAATTGATCTTAGCCGTGTTTTGAAGCCTTTGGGAACAAGAAATTCATATGGGACGTGGATTGGTATGAAGATTCGGTTTTTGCCCAAAATAGTGAAGCAGGGGAAGGATGGGGGGCCCATTTGAGTCACGGGGTGAAGATTCTGGGTTGTGGGTTTTGTTTAGGGAGTGTTCAATTATTAATCTGGAAAAGATGGGGAAAAACCCCTTTGGTTTGAGTGGTGAATGGGATTAGGGTTTTTGGATTAAGAGGGTGATGAGCAGTGGGTTTTGATTTAGATTAGGGGAAATAAAAGTGTTTCCCACCCTTTTTAGTTTTATTAAATACGTTTTAAAAACGGTTTAAGTGGGGTGACGTGGGTGGGTGACTGGGCATGGTTTGGTGAGGTGTCATATGATGAATGGTTGGTGGTAGTATATTGTTTGGGCAACTATGGCCCCTAATCTTCCTTGTTTTGTTCACTTTGAATTAATTCAGCCAAAAACTCAATCCCTTTGTAAATAAGTTTGCCCATGTTGCTGAATTTGGCCCTTCTTAGTTTCAAACCTTAAATAAGGACTAATTTTGCAATTAATGTATTATCCAAGGGATGTTTATGTAATATCTTCAAACATTGAGGACCTTTCTTGCCAAATGATGATTTCTTCAAGGTCTTTCTTTGCCAAATCTTCAAAGATGAGGGACCAAACTTGACATTCTTCAAAACTTCAAGGGCATTTTTGTAAATTCCAAACTTGGGCCCGGTTCTTTGTGCGACTTCATTTCTCGTGTTCGTTATTGCTTCATTCTTGTGATCATTTGTTGATTTCACGATATCCGCACCTATAATACACAAGACACAGATACAAGCATATATAGGGGTATTTTGATGATATTTTAAGCGTTTTAAGCCCGATTTGGACGATGAGACTATGTATAATTGCAGTCTCATCAGTCGTGTGTCTCGATCCTTCATATTGATTTTCGATAAATGATTCTTCACATCACTTTTGGATCTTTAGCAACAAAATATAGCCCTCATGCCTTGTTAGGGCCTTTTCGGACTCGCCAATCTTCGCATCCCGCTTCCATAAGTTATGCCTTGGCTATGAACTCTAATCCGTACCGAGCAACTTTTAAACGATCTTGGGCTAGGAGCTAAGTAACCTTTTAAATCGTACAACCTTATTTATTGCAGATAAATTTATTAGCAAGCGATGGGAGAATAGGCTCATAATTAACTCACATAAATTCACGAAAAAATACCAAACTTATAATTGACTCTATCATCTCTCGTCCTCCACAGTTTAAAATCTCAAGGAATGAGACTCATGGATGCTTAGCCTATTAAATCAAAGTTTTGGGATTTCGAGTCATCTATAGGATCTTGCAAATTCTTAGACTTTTTCAATCTTAGAAATCGCATTTTAAAGTTCCCTTGATAAACAACTCTCTAGGATCAATTATAGGAACTTGAGAAAAGTTCTTGTTCTTAACCCGTGAGAGTTAAGACTTTCGCGTTTTATAGCTCCCTATATAAAAGCCTAGCAAAACTTGACTTAAACACGTTAAGGATACTAGCTAGAGTAACTTAGATAAGTAAACTCGGGTTGAGTCAAAATGTTCACAACGTTTGAAAATTAAAACCACTTTATTAGACATTTATTTTAATAAGGAAAAAAAATAAATATACAAAGGTAAATACAACTATACAACTAGGCCAAAATAGATTAAAAATTTTGAAAAATGTCGAAAAATTGATTTTCCGGTTAAAATGAGGACAAATACAAGGAAAAGGCCACTTAACTTTGATAGAAGTCCCCCTACACTTAATATAAACATTGTCCTCAATGTTTAAGCATGTGGGAGTAAACTCCCCTACACTTAGGACATTGTGCACTTTGTTTAAATCTCGCTAAGAAAGGGACAACTAAAGAGATTCCTATTTTAATATTGGAAAATATAAAATAGTGAATCGAAAAGAGTTTAGGATAGAACCAGGAAGAAGGGAACACGGAATCACGGTTCATCAAAAGTCATCAAGAGTGCGTCTTTGAAGCTCTAATCCCTGCACATGATAAGAAAGAAAGCAAGAAACACCATGGGGCTCCCCCTACACTTATGGTAAAGATAGATAGATAATTGGGTTGCCTCCCAAAAAGCGCTTGTTTTTGTTAACCGAGTCACAAGCCTGACTCCTCCCCGAATTAAATGGTCCATGGGGAAGCCTCGAATGTGATACCGGGATCAAAGACCTTGTCCTCGTTCCCGGTTGACATCAACAAAGGAGAGGTGGGGGGATAAGTCTTGAATGGGAGAAAAGTCCTTTCAACATACGTAAAGTTTGTGAAATCAAGATCCACGGGAGGTGGGGTGGGTAAAGTAAGCACATTGTCCTCCCCCAAAGACAATGGATGCTGAGCAAGCGGTAAAGCCGTATTGTTATAAATCATAGCATAATCAATGTCACCTCCCGGGTCAAAGCACTCATCCTTCGTGATACTGGCTAAAGGGGAGGATGAAAGGTGCTCGGGAGGGGGACTTGGGTCAATATCTTCCTGCAACAAATTATCAAGAATAATATCCCCCTCCATGTCATCGTCATCAATACCTGGAGGTATGGAGTGAATGTCGATTTCTTCCAGCAATGGGTCATTATCTTCAACGGGAGGAAGAGATGGAGGTAAAGACTCGGAAAGAGGAGGAGAAGTCAACGCTTCGATTTGAGCAATAAGAAGGTGTGCTTTCCGTAATCTATCGCGAAGAAGCACGTCTTCCACCTCATCCACAAGATCATGTTCATCGGTGAACTTCTCGTAAACCGGAGAGAATAAATCGTCGTCACCCGCATCTCCCGGTGGAGATTGAGAAAGTTCGAAAGTGAAATTCTCATAGCTTGGAGAAAAATCGTCATCATTAGGATCGACCTCTTCCGAAAGAGCAACGTCGTCCTCAGGCTCCATAGCAGTCGGTATGTCACAAACCTCATCATCACCTAATTTATCGAGACCAACATAACTAAGCTCATTCAACGTATCACAATCCTTAGACACGTTTGGGATATCGAGAGGAGGGATGACAATAGCACTAGGACATTGAGCAGTAAGATCATTCCAAGAAATAGTAGGCTCATCGTCATCATCATCGTAATAGTATGGATACACCGGAGGAGGAGTATAAGTCTCGATATTCGATATTTGCTCCTGTCGTTGATCCTCTTGACATTTCTCGATGATCTTGGTGAAAGCTTCTTGAAGTTTTTGACCTTGCTTAACAAGAGTATCCCATTGTTCGTGGGAGATCAAATGTTCGAAGGAGGGTTGATGATCGATGGGGTGTTGTGGGGGCTCAAAATGTTGAAAACCTAAATTATAGCATGGTTGTGGCTCATAGTAGTTCATCGGTTGAGAAGAATTAGAAACCGGGTTTGGTTCATAATAATCCATTGGTGAAGAAAACTGAGGACACGGATTTTGCTCATAATAATTCATTGGTTGACAATAATAGGTATCGTGAGGACCCCCACATTTGTTGCAAAATGGGTAAGGAGAAAGATCGGGTGCGTCTTGTGGATAGCTATTATCATTGTCATAATTGTACCCCGGTTCTTGCCCGTAATCATACGGGTATCGAACCGGGCACGAAACATGCCAATGAGAATCGCTTCCACAATAGATGCACGGGGAAAGAGTAGGTGGGTTCAAAAAGGACGAATTAGTCGAGTTGCACAAAGGGCAAAATCCGCTTATGAATTGTGTATTGTTGATATCGTTGCCACACCGCTCACATGTACACCATTGACATGAGTCATTCCCGTACAATCGTCTCCCGCACCCGACACAATAGACATAAGAATCCATTAAGAAAAATAGATGAGCAAGAAGAATATTTTTGGTGCAAAACTTTGAAAAAGAAATGCTTTTTATGATTTTTCAAATGTTTTGAAAATTTTAGACACGAAAAATAACGTTCACAAGTGAACGGATCCCAAAAGCCAACGCGTCTCTCACAAAAAACCGTAGATCCTCACGAAAAGAGCCGGCAGCGGCGCCATTTTAATGTAAGGATTTTGCTAGTTGAAAAGTTCGTTTCTCGGTATCTTTTCGAATTGATTTCCGGTTTAATGTGCGACTCAGTCGTTCTTGGTGAAAACAATAATATTTTTGGTTTTGATAAAATAAATGTGCAAGACTTAAAAATAAAGGACGAGTAATTAAAACTAAAACTAGTTGAAACGTAAACGGTGCAATATTTAAAACCTTGGAAAGTAAATGACGAGAAAATAAATGACGTAAAATTAAAACTTAACGAAAAGTAAATTGACAATTAAATAAAAATGCAAAACGAAATTAAAATAAAACGAGAACAATTGACACTTTAACAAAATATTAAAACAAAACAAAACATCCAATCGGAATACACCCGATCGGAATCCAATCGGAATCCGATCGGAATGTACCCATCGGAAAGGCTGCTGATCGGAATGTGCGAAATGGACATAATCGAAATGTAGATAAAAAAATGGTGCAATCGGAATATAAAAGGAAAACAGATCGGAATGTTGTAAAATAGCATCAATCGGAATATCTTAGAAAAACATCCAATCGGAATATGTGAAACAAGCTAGCGATCGGAATCCTTAAAACCCTATTCCGATCTAGGTGATCGGAATATGGGGAAGCAAATCGGAATAAGCCAAAAGACCAAATCGGAATGTTTTCAAAACCGTTTTCCGATCAACAGATCGGAAAAAGGGGTGCTGGTAGGAAAGTTAAGATCGGAAAAGGGTTTACTTTTTCCGATTAACAAGGGTTCGAAATAAGCTAGGTGATAAGCTATAATAGTAAGCTAAAACCAAAACTAGCACGAATCTAAAGTGAAACAAATCGAATAAGCAAAAATAAGAACTTATCTAAACTTAAATTAAACAAGCTTTTAAATCAAACCATAAAAAGATGAACTTTTTAAGCACGAAAACATTATGAACAACACGGATCATATGTAATTCGCGCCAAAAGTAAACTAGAATCAAGAAAGGAAGATGAGAGATTAAACAAGAAAAGTAAAGTTTCAAGAACAAATAATGAAAACTTACTTGAAAATTAAATGATTAAAGGTGCATAACAAGTAATTAAAGTGCAAGAAATGAAATAACAAGTATGAAAATGGTGGAAGTGGTGGTTTGTCAAACCACCCAACAACTTTAAAAAATAACTAGCTTAAACTATATATAGGGGTGATTAGGGAGGAGCTTAGGAAGCTTCATCCCTCTTTCCTCCTTTCCTTATTTGCACACTTGAGTCCTTTTCTTCTTAATTGTTTGTTAATCTTGGACTTAATGACTTTGTCTCGGGATTTCTTTGAACTTGTCTTGAATTTTCTTCATAAATAAGACTCGAGTTCTTCGGCTTTTAGTAAACTTCCGTCTTTTGACTTTTTCTTCGATAAACGCCCGTGAATGCCGTGTTTTCTCCACTTTTCACCTTTTCGTCCTAAATCACAACAAAAACACAAACCACGCATAATTTCGACATAAATGACATAAAATACACGTTTTGGCTCGGTTATTATTGTAATTAAGTGGTAAAAAGGATGGGTGTTTTCACACCTATCAATAACTCGTATGATTTTGGATTAATATGAGAGAAAGAAAAGATGAGAATTTAGAATGACGGATACGTTAAAATTACACTTCGACGACGATACGAAAATCCGTAAAAGTGACAAAATAAAAATTAATTCTAAAAATTCCCAAAAAATTACCAAAAATAACTAAAAATACAAATAGGGTTAACAAATGATCCAAACTTTTTCAAACCTTTTAATTAATTAAATATTAATTTTTAAATGCTAATTAAAGCCTTAAAAATCAAAATAATTAATAAAAGTCCCAAATAAAGATTTTTTGAATTTGTAAAACTCTATAATGACTTAATTAAACTAAAAACTATTTTTATAAAATTTAAAACCAATTAAAACTATTTAAAATGATTAAAAACTAAAATTAAATATAAAAATAATATAAAAATTTCAAAAAAATAAAAATTTCTAAAAACTTGCAAACTAGTTTATTTTAACCTAAATAAACAGAAAATGAAAGTGAAATTACCAAAATACCCCTATTGGGCCCCCAAATGGGCTAAAAACCAAAATAGTCAACCTTAATGGGCTTTATGGCCCAATAAAATCAAACTTAACCTAATACGCCCAAAATCACCTGTCTGACTCAAAATTTAATTTTAAGCACAAAAATCTAAAGGCCCAAAAGCTGAAAATGTGCTTATCACAGCTTAATAAGTCAACAACTTATTCTTAATGGGCCAATAAGCCCATTAAGCTATAAGCCAATGCCATAAGCTCTGCTTGAACACACAACATTCTATTGAGATTCTAAAGCTTTTTGCAAAAAGAAATTTTGAAAAAGCTCAAGTAATAAGCGAGAAAGTAGAAAAGAACTTTTTAACTAAAAGATAAAATAGTCGAGTTTGAGTTCTAGAGGGTTTCAAAAGCTTATTCTTTTTGCAAAAGCTCACAAATAGCTTAACTAAGAATAATCAAATAGAAAAATCACAAAAAGTCAAGTAGAATAAGCTGTAGAAGCAAATAAACTGGCTAAAAAAGCCAAATAAGCTAGTTTCCTAGAAAAAGCTTAACCAAAAGACTTGTAACTTCTCAAATATGATAATAAGATAAGAAATATGACACCAATCACAAAAAGTAAGTTATTGCATGTACCAATAAGCTGTTCTAAAAAATAAGCCAAAATGTGCTTATTTGACCAAAAGTCAAAGTGCTCCAAATGTTACCAAATTGCCATGGGTTGTCTATGAGCTTGTTATAAGCAACTTTTGTGAAAGAATCAAGGTTGAGTCCTTGTGAATCAAGTGGCCAGTTAGCCAAATGATGACAGATTTTTCACAAATAAGGTCAATAAGCCAGTTGGTTTATAAGCACTCAAATAAGCAAACCAAATAGCCAAATAAGATCACAAGCAACAAAATAACAAGTTTCAAGCAACCCAATAGCAGGGCATACACTAGATAACAAAATGCAAGGCACAATTGAGGTGGTCACTTTGCTTATGCATATGACCACTTCAGCTAACTTCAATAAGCTCTAGCAACCACAATAAGCCACCAAATTCCACAAACAGATATTGCACAGATATCCTATCACTTAAACTCTTCCCAAACCAAAAATCAGACTCTAAATCCAAACAACAAGGATTTTATAGGATCTGATGTGTTTGACCAAATTCAAACCAATATTTTCAAATTTTTTCAAAACTAGCAAAATCTTTTCCAAACCTTTTGAGACTTAACCAATAGCCTAAACACGTGACAAATGACTTGTTTAGAGTATCCAAACCCAAAGAACCAAGGGCACAAGGCCACAAGTACTTTTGATCCCAAAATCTAAACAACCTTGTTTTAGTACTTTTTCAAACAAACTTTTGATTTTTAAACACAACCTACTGATTTTATGATCCTAAAACCTCAACTAGGTGACAACTAACAGATCTCAACAATAAAACACAAAGCACAAACGCAAGAACACCAAATCACATGGCAAATCACATAACCGATTCAATATCAATATTTTTTAGAGGAAACTTAAAGGAAATCAATACCTATCCCCCCACAACTTCCTAGGGGATCAGCTATGCTCCTTGGACTATTCTCAACAGCTAGAGAGTGACCAAGGTACTTGAACAAAGAAGATGAAGGTCTGCTGATGGTTCAAAGTAGAACCAGACCTTGATGGCAATGATTCTTCAACACAAAACAGCAAACACCCTTTCCAAAGGCTCAAATCCCTTCATAAGCTTGGTGTCAACAAGCTTGCAAGAGCTTAGGGCTTATGGATAGGGGTTATTACAAGTAAAATAACCACACAGATTCAATGATTTCAAGCTTTTTTTCAAATTTGAAAACCTTACCAAACCTAAACGTGCTTCAATCCAAAGATCAAAACAGGTTTATATCATAAAATGGAACTCAGAATCACTCTTAAACAATACCAACTTTCAAAAACATAAAAATGAATTACAATTTTTTTAAAATACTAAACTTTTATAAATTTTAAAAAGGACTTACAATGTTTAAGAGAAAAACTGGAACAAGGGACTCTCACATGTTGAGGTCTCCTTATATAGACTACTTGTGATGATTCTAGAACATGAAAAACATCAAAACCTAGCTACTGAATTCTCTGAATTTCCCTTGAGCGCTTGAGTTATTGAGCTGTCCAAATGTATCCTAGACATTTATTTTTTTTTGGGACCAAGTAAGGAGTGTGGGTTGTTGATTTGGCCACCTGGCATTCCTTGGAGACGAAGTTGCAATATGATTGGTGGACGACTTGAATGGGTGGGGACCATGAGTGGAGTGGTGTTTGATGTGAGGTGCGGGATGTGATCGTGTAAGGGTGAATCACACGTGGGATGAGGTAATTTGATTTTACCCTTTGTTTTAAGTGAGGTAAATCTGGGTTTCATACGGTGAATAGTAACAAAGTTTGATCCGAAATAGGTGGGATGGGAGTTGTTTGGCGCATTTTTGTGTTTCAATGTTTGGTTGTGGCAAAAACAGCCCTTGGTCATTGGCAAAATATGTATAACAAGAAATTAAGCCCAATAAAACGTATTCCTTTGTTAATAAACTTTCAGTTTTTAAACTCTGGCCACACAACTTTGTGTCAAGGGTTTTAAGGACTTGTTTTGCCATTTTTGATATTTTCAAGGACTGATCTTGGACATTCTTCATCTTTGAAGGTCTTCATTGGATGTTTGACATATTGAAGGACCATTGTTGACAATTTTGAAATCTTGAGGGACTAAACTTTCCAAATCTTCAAAGTTGAGGGACCTTTTTGTCATTTTGACAAACTTAAAGGACCAAACTTGTAATTATGAATATACAAGGGTATTAAGTGTCACTTCTTCATTGATGAGGGATCATTCTTGTATATCTTCAAATCTTCAAGGTCTTTTCTTTGAGAAATCCATAACTAAGGCCCGGTTCATTGTGCGACTTCGTTTCTCGTGTTCGTTTTTTCCTTGTTTCTTGTGATATTTTGTCTTTTTCACGATATCCATACCTAAATTATACAAGTCAACAAACACAAGCATATATATGGTATATTTATGACATTTGTTGCATTTAAGGCCCGAAAAGAACGATGAGAAACAAAGAAACTTTATTAATGTGTGAAACAAACTAAAAAACCAACACCCCTTTCCATGGTAGAAAGGGGTTTATATACCCAAGTCCTTAATGGACTTGGGCCTCCAACCCATGACAAGCCCATGGGTTGGGTTAAACATTAATATAACTTAACCTTTAACTACGAGCTACTAAACGTATTACAATATTGTTGGAGTGACCGATACTTCTAATATACGTTAAAAACATATTTCCAACAATCTCCCCCTAATGGAGATCACTACAAATTACAAAGTCTTAAACCTAGCATACTATACTAAGTCTTCGTTCTTCAGCTCGTAGTCCTTTCTCTTTTATCTGTTCTTTTTTGTTGTGAATATGTTGATGTTGATCTTTTAGGCTTTGGCTTTAGAGCATTATTCTTTTGACCCTTCACGTGCGATCTTTGCCTTCTTGTGATTCTTGCCTCCTCGTGACTCTGTGTTCCACACACTTATGTTTTTGTTGAATTCTTGAAAGCTTCATAGTTTGGTACAGCGGAAGGCTTCATTTTGAACTTTCTTGAATTTTGTTGAAACTAATGTAGAAAAACATAAGCATGTGGAAACGACTTCATCTGGTACAACGCAACGCCACCGTCTTCAAATGCCGCAACATAACCAAGACATGAACGAAATGGCTTAGAACATTTCATTCTAAATCGGTAGCATTTTACCTCCGATCGGTGAAGACCGTTGGACGATATTAGACATCGTACCTGTGACGGATAGTTTCAACTAAGTACCTTCCTGACAGGATTTCGCGGGTAAACCCGTTCTCTTTATTCGAAGATCACTAAGCATGACTGCGAACATAAAGAGTGAATCACTTGGATAAATTATCCTTGTGATTGAAGCCGTCAATTCATGAACCTGGAACAAGCGAATTTCAATTAAGATTTTCACCATTGTTGCTTTCCACTTGTCACGAGCTTGATTCATATAGTATTTTGCACGTCACCTACCAAGTGCTGTTTGATGTTAACACTAGAAGGATTTCCACTAGTCACTGTGAACACTAAAGAGTGTCACGCTGAGTGTTCTGGCAAGATCATACGATAATGTGTAGAGGCCTGGAACGAGTTTAAGTTCAATTAAGAATTAAACTACTGTTTCTTTCCAGTTTTTCACAAGATTGGTTCTTAAAGAACCGCACGTGTCACCTACCATGAGCTTGTTTGATGTTGGCTCAAGCAAGATTTCCATCATCATTGTAATACTTGCATATCACTCGGATGTTCTGGCAATATTACAAGAATACTGCGTAGGACTCATAAAGATCTCTTACTTTTTACAATGTGTGAAGAAGCAAGGAATAAATGAAAAGTGTCCTAATGAGACTTTTGATGATCTCGTGGCTCTAGACTCGATAGTGCGTTTTGATTTAGTGAGCGATGGCTGGAGAGGATTGCCACCTATTCAATATCAGTCTATTCGGGGTGAATAAACCAATAGATAATGTGTTAAGCTCCGTGTGATTAAAACAAACATCTTTTGAGAGATATTTGAGTTAGCTGGGAGGGGTTGTGCATGACATCACTGGGTCCATGATGTCTTGTCTTCAATATTGAGAATCATTAAAAATGATCCCAATAACAGATGTCTTGACCAGGTTTTTGTCCTAAGTTGTAAGGAGGGCTTCTTTCTTTACATCCTTTATCTTTACATTTCTTTTTCATTCTTCAACCCCTTTAGTACTTACCAATACATCATCACTAGCACCTTGTTGTGATTGTTCTAGTACTAGAATCAGTAATTAGTCGGTACTCTGCTACGTTCACAATCATCTCCAACTTTCCTAGGACTTCCACCGGTTCTGGTGAATCATTGGACTAATCTACGACCCTTTTGTCACCACATCCGTCGTGAATTAAGTGTGTTTTGGGTAAGTATTGTCACCATAAAAAATCCTTGAAAATCACTTAAAGCACTTGTGATATTATAATCAAAGTTTTTGTGCCTTAAGTGTTTTGTTCATCAAAAACGCTCCCCCTTAACATGTGCATTACACATATTAAGTTGGTTTATCTTTTAAGTCTTTTTCATTTATTTTAGCCAAATATCATTAAGTCTCCTTAATCCCATTTCTCCCCTTGTCCAAAATGTTAACCATTAATATTTGGGATATTGAATGGATTAACCGGTCTTTGGGTAAAAATGAAATCATTCTATGGCCATATAACATGTTAATGCTCCCCCTCAAGTTAATGAGGGTTAGTTGTAGTGCTTGAGTATGATAGATTTTGAAAGATTTAGAATCTCGTGAGAAATTCTTGAAACATTATCATACTTTCACACTACAACAAGCCACAAAAGCACAATATTTAAAATTTTTAAATATTCACAAATTAACCAATATGGAATAGACCTGAGATAGTACGACCCATTAGATGGATCGTTGCATCAGCTTGTGGTGCGCTGCATATGGTCTACCACCAACGAATCGTTCAATACTCCTAATCAAGCGTCTTTCCTGTAGCTTTTTATTAATCTTGTTTATCAGGTAGCTAGCACTTGTTTCGTACCTTTTGTGCCACCGGACGGTAAGTTGGGGATGCTTCTTGGTTCTGTTGATCTGAATCAATGTGTCCCGAACTTGCTCAAGAGTCCCGTCACTAAACTTGGAGAGTTCCGCTATTCTCAGGAATTTCTTCTCACCGGATCCATTCAAGTAGAAAGTGACTGGAACCGGTTTTGTAGTGCTTGTGTACGGACTTTTGTCGTGATGAATAGCAAGAACCTGTGTGTATGGAGCCGTGAGGTTTAGCTTCTTCTGATAACTCTTAACGCCAAGTTGTAAGTCTTCAACTCTTTTCTTGATCACAATGCGACGAGTATGCATTCGTAGAGCTGAGTTCAGGGCAATGTAGTCTTCAGTGTCCAAGTGTTTGAGTGTGTCTTGAGTCATCAACAGTAATATGTCTTCAGTGTCAACAAGAGGAAGATCCGAGAAGTCTCCTTCCGTGATGGAGTAGTATTTGTCGTCTTCTCTTTTTAATCTGATTTCCGTTACATGATGATAGCCGACTTTGGGTTCAACTCTTACTCCTAAAATAGCATTGATTCTGAACTCGGATTTTACTGGAGTCTTTGACTTGAAACCACATGCGTAGCTGTAGGCTTTCTGTATGGTTTCTCCCCAATGTGATGCGCCCAATTCAGTATAATGATCATACTCAGAAATTAATTTCCTTACCCATACTCGATCGACCTTTTCTTCAATCCAGGGTATTGACCCCCAAGTTGCAGCTTTGACCAAGGTTAAGGAAGTCGCATACTTGTTGGCGCCGTTTACTAAATACTCAAGGTCATAGCAGACAAAGAAATCACGTATGATTTGATTGTCAGTATCATCGATCAGGAGAGGAGCATTCTCAGGCCTGTGACGACATGTTCGTTGAGGAAGGTTCATTGCTTTCAACAGCTCATTCGCATTGTATTCAGCCTCCATTCTACTGATTTTTGAAGTAGGAATGATGGTAGGATCATGAAAAGCTAGAGTTACCATCGCAGGAGTTACATTGTCATTTCCAGACCTGTAGATTAGATATGCTGAGAAGTTGATGGGATTGTTGAGTATTTGGGAGAAATTTGGTTCATCTTCTCGAGTTAGCGGACAAGTGCTAGCAGCTTCTGTGACCCAAGGTTGCTCGGGTGCATCTTCATCTACATTAACTGTATCCACCCATGCCGGTTCGCTCGGTTCTAGAATATCATGACTTTGCGTAGATTTTGGAGCTCGATTCGGAAAAATTACTCAAATTTTCTGAGTACGTTGAGTGTCCTTCACTTGTGTAGACTTAGACGTTTCAGGTATTGGTTGATCGGGTTCTCGGATGGGTAGTTGTTGTGGTGGTGATGTAGATGTGATAGCTGAAGCTGATTGAAGTGAACCCGATGTCAGATTAGCATCAGTATCATGACGGTGTTTGGTGCGTCTGCCGGTTGGAGGTGACTCAGATACTGAAGTTTCCTCAGCTGTTGAAGTTGTTGGATTTTCCTTTTGAGACTTGTCACCTTTTCCTGAAGTTTGATCCTCTTCAACATCTGACTTATTTTTGTTGTTGTCATCCTCTGCCTCTTCGTCATTCTTCTCTTTATCATCATTGTCACCATCATCATCATTGTTGACATCATCATAATTTTTTCGTTCGTCCATGTTGTCATCATCATCATCGTTACGCTTACCCTTATCATCATTGTCACCATCATCATTATTGTCATCTTCATCGGCAGCGTCATCGTCATCTTCATTCTCGGAAGATTCATTGGGTTTGTCTGACTCATCCTCATCTTCATCGTCTTTTTCTTGATCGAGAGTGCTGTATGGGATGACAGTGCCATGTTTTTCAAAGATCTCGGTGTCTTAATCCATTGCCGTCTTTAAAGCTTTGTGAAGTGCTTGTTGTTCTGGCGTTCGGTTGTAGGACCCGACTTGAATCATCTTAGCATGCAACAGCTTCTTCAACTCGTAATCTGTGAGTCTTTGAGCTATGAGAAAGTCGGACTGCGGAGTTTCGGAAGACTTGATCATCATTTTGTTTGCAGCGATGTCTTTTAGTTCATCTCTTAGAGGAGGAAGTACGGTTTCAATAGATTCTTGTAGAATATTGATCATCTTTGAGAGACAATGGGGGTTGATGTTTTCTAGAGAGAGAAACTTAGAGAGAGAAATGAGAGAACTTTTCTATATTGAAAATTTAAAATGAAAACAACCAACACCTCTTTCCATGGTGGAAAGAGGTTTAAATACCCCAAGTCCTTAATGGACTTGGGCTTCCGGCCCATGAACATGCTCATGGGTCGGGCTATTTGATAAATGAAACTAAACTTAACTACGATCCTATAACTACATTGTTGGAGTGACCGAGACTTTCTAAATGCGTAAAACGTATTTCCAACAATCTCCCCCAAAGGGAGGTCACTCCAAATTTACAAAGCCCTAATCTAGCATGTTAGATATTGTTCTTGAGCTCGTAGTCTTCTTTTCTTTCTTTTTCTTTTCTTTTGTGAATATGTGTTGAATGATATCAGCCTTTTGCTTAGAACACGTTCTTTTGGCCTTTCACGTGCAGTCTTTATTTTTCTTGTGAGGTTTGCCTCTTTGTGACTTCATGTCCCACACACTTATCCTTTGTTGAATTCTTGAAAGTTTCAGAGTCGATACAGCGGAAGACTTTTAGGTCATACTTTCTTGAATTTGCAGGAGTATTTGATGTTGAAGGAATAAGCATGTGAGGACGTCTTCAACAGGTACACCGAAACGCCACCGTCTTCAACTGGTACACAACAACGCCACCGTCTTTAACAGGTACACAGCAACGCCACCGTCTTTAACAGGTACACAGCAACGACACGAATAAAATGGCTTTGACATTTTATTCTAATTCGGTAGCATTTTACCTCCTGTCGGTGAAGACCGTTGGACGATATTAGATATCGTACCCGTGACGGATAGTTTCAATTAAGTAACTTCCTGACAGGATTTCGTGGGTAAACCCGTTCTCTTTATTCGACCGTCCAAAGCTAACTGCGAACATAAAGAGTGAATCATTTGGATTAAAAATCCTTATGATTGAAGCCGTCAATTCATGAAACCTGGAACAAGTGAATTTCAATTAAGATATTCACCATCGTTGCTTTCCAGTTGTCACAAACTTGATTCAAATTTGAATCTTTCTTGTTACCTACCAAGTGCTGTTTGATGTTAACACTAGAAGGATTTCCACTCGTCACTGTGAACACTAAAGAGTGTCACTCTGAGTGTTCTGGCAAGATCATACGATAATGCGTAGATGCTTGGAACGAGTTTAAGTTCAATTAAGAATTAAACTACTATTTCTTTCCAGTTGTCACAAGATTAGTTCGTAAAGAACCGCACGTGTTACCTACCATGAGCTTGTTTGATGTTGGCTCAAGCAGGATTTCCATCTTCACTGTAATACTTGCGTATCACTCGGATGTTCTGGCAATATTACAAGAATACTACGTAGGACTCATAAAAGATCTCTTACTTCTCACAGTGTGTGAAGAAGCAGGAATAAATGGTAAGTGTCCTAATGAGACTTTTGATGATCTCGTGGCTCTAGACTCGATAGTGCGTTTTGATTTAGTGATCGATGGCTGGAGAGGAGTGCCACCTATTCAATATCAGTCTATTCGGAGTGAATAAACCAATAGATAACGTGTTGATCTCCGTGTGATTAAAACAAATACCTTTTGAGAGATATTTGAGTTAGCTGAGGAGGGTTGTGCATTTCATCACTGGGTCCATGATGGCTTTCTTCAATATCGAGAATCATTAACTAATGATCTCAATAGCATATGTATTGACCCGGTTTCTTCCTTAAGTTGTAAGGAGGGCTTCTTTCTTTACACCCTTTATCTTTACAATTCTTTTTCATTCTTCAACCCCTTCAATGCTTACCAATACGTCATAACTAGCACCTTGTTGTGATTGTTCCAGTGCTAGCTTAAGTACTTGGTCGGCATTCAGCTACGTTCACATTCATTCTCCATCTTTCCTAGGACTTCTAGTTCTATCTAGGGAGTTGTCCTGTTCTGATGAATCATTAGACTAATACCTATACCTACCACCCTTTTGTCACCACATTCGTCATGAGTTAAGTGTGTTTTGGGTTGATATAGTCACCATGAAAAATCCTTGAAAATCACTTAAAGCACTTGTGATATTAGAATCAAAGATTTTGTGCCTTAAGTGTTTTGATCATCAAAAACGCTCCCCCTTAACACGTGCATTACACATGTTAAGTTGGTTTATCTTTTAAGTCTTTTTCATTGTTTTAGCCAAATATCATTAAGTCTCCTTAATCCCATTTTCTCCCCTTTCCAAAATGTTAACCATCAATATTTTGGATATTAATGGATTAACCGGTCTTTGGGTAATAAAATGAAATTTGATTTTGGCCAAAGAACATATTAATGCTCCCCCTCAAATTAATGAGGGTAAGTTGTAGTGCTTGAGTATGATTTGTTTGAAAGATTTAGAATCTCGAGAGAAATTCTTGAAAAATATCATACTTTTACACTACAACAAGCCACAAAAGCTGATAAAGTAAAAAGATAACATATTCACAATAATAAACATATGCAGTTGACCTGTAATGAGACGAACCAAAATTAATTGGTTCGTTCCGTGAACCGATGGTGAGCTCCATATGGTCGTCCACCGACGAATCGTTCTATACTTCGTAGCAACCGGCGCTTCCTTCGAACTTCCTCAATCTTCCTGATTGCGTACGAAGACCCCTTTCTGCACTGGGTTGTCCAGGTGTATGTTACTGCCGGAAGAGGTAAGTTGGCATTGAGAAACGACAGATCATCTCGAACATTCTTTAGCGTTCCATCACTGAAATTGTGCAGTTCTGAGAATCGCATATATTGCATGAGCCAGTCTCATTCGGATAAAAATTCCTGCTTCCGGCTTGGTAGTCCCCATGTAAACCTTCTTGTTGTTATGGAAATTACTGAGTGGAGTCGTATGGGGACGTTCCAGGTTTAGCTTCTTCTGATAGCTTTCTACTCCAAGTTGAAAGTCTTCCACCCGGTTATGAATGACTATTTTCCTGGCATATTGACGAAAGTTTGAACTCAAGGCTATGACAATATCAGGTGATAGATGGTCAACTTTTTCTTAAGCCAAGAGCAACAAAAGATCTTCTATGTCTTCAAGTTGAAGGTACTGGAGATCACTTTCATCAATGCGGTATTCTTTCTCATCGGTACGTTTGAACAGGATTACATTTAAGTAATCATAACCGAAAACAGTCTGAGTGGTTGCTCCTAGGATGCTTTTGATTCTGTGAGATGAGACAATAGAAGCACCTCTCTTGGGACGATGGAAGTGATTATAGGCTAACTTCTTTTTTTTGTCCCAGTGAGATATGCCAAGTGAAGCATATGTATCATAAAACTTGAGCGGCTTCTTTCTCCATATTGACTCAGGCACTTTATCCTCTATCCATGGAACATTCTCCAAGTTAACGGCCTTGAGCATTGTTAATGACGTGGCATATTTCTTTGCTCCATTTTCAAGGTATTCAAGATCGTGAGATACAAAATGCTCTATTGGGATAGTGGCAGAACCGGTGATGACCGTTGGTGTAAGAGTTCGCAACACGGGAGTCTGAATTCCTGTAGTTGTCGCCCTCATTGCTTTTGTAAGCTCATTTAGGTGATACTCTACTTCATTATGGCTGATCTTTAATGTGTCAAAGAAGTCCACACTTGTAGCTACCATTTTAAACAAATCCGGGGTCATCGTCGGTTTCCCATGAGAATACCTTAGAAAAGCTGAGAAGTCGATAGGGTTGTTGAGGAATTGAGTCATCTCCATTTCAGTTGCAGTGTCAAATGGATGTTGTGGTGCTGCATTTGTCAGCCAAAGTTGCTCTTGTACAGTATCATCGATGATAAGTGATTCAGCAAATGTCGGTTCTGGAACATTTAAATCTTCAACTTCCATATAATCGTCATTCTGAACTGCAGATGATGCTGAAGGTTAAGTTTGCATCACTGGTATATCATCGTGAGGATCTTCTTCAAGCATTGTCTCGGTCGGTTCTTCTGCTTGCATGTATTCTATAGATTCAATGTGAGAATCAGTAGTGAATTCTGGTGCAGTAGATATACCTGTAGCAACCTGTTGAGTTTCTGGGACTGCCGATTCCAGTGTCTTTTCTGTGGTGTCAGCAGTCTTTTCTGCAGTTTCCTCTAAACCTTTCTCAGTGGCCGTATCCTTGTTTGACTCTTCGGCATTTGTACCGGTGTCGTCATTCTTATCACCCTTGTTGATTTCATTACCCTTTTCATTATCATCATCGTCATCCTGATCATCATATGTATCCTCGTCCTCGTCCTCATCTTCATCTTCATTCTTATCCTTTCCTTGTTCATCCTCTTCTTCCTCCTCATCTCCCTCGTTATCCTTATCCTCATTACCATCATCACCGTTTTCCTCGTCATCTTCCTCTTCTAACTCATTTTCATTGTCAGACTCAGAGTCGGTAGTGTCTGCAGGATTCTCTTCATCAATTGCTTTGTTGAGATATTGCAGAACTTTGCGTTTGTATTTCGATTTATGAGCTCCCAAATCTAGCAGACGTGTCTGTAGCAATGTCATTAGTTGAAGAGTAGATAGACCATTACCGACAAGATGTGGTAGTTGTTGATCAACATAAGACTTGACTTCGCGTCGAATGATCGTGGTCATCTGCTCGTCAATTGACCCGAGAAAAGCAGCATTTTCTTTATCCTGAGTTTTCTTTTCTTTAAGAAATGATTTATGTTGTTCTTTAAGCTTTGACACTCTGTCTGTTAGTTTTTGAAGAGTAGGCTCATCTGGTTGCGGTTCCTTGGGAGGAGTAGCAAACCTTTCAGTCAACGTAGCTATTTGTGTAGCTTGAGCCTCTAGCTGTTGTTGAAGAGACTGGATCAACGGATCATTGACTGTGATAAAAGGATTTAATGTGGATGATACTGGTGGTTCTGTTGGTGGAGGTGTAACCATAACCGTTAAGGTGGTCGTGGATGATATTGGTTGTACCGGGATAGGTGTTGATGTAGATACAGTGGTTAGGACGATGGTTGATACAGGTTGTTCGGTGTAGATTCAGTGGTAATGGTAGTTGTTGATACTGGTTGCTCAACAATTGCGGGTGTGATGGTGGTGGTTGTGACCTCACTAATGACTGGGGTTGATAGTTGTGAAGTGGTGGTCGATGTAATCGTGGCATTTCTACATTGAAAATATTTTAAGACCACCAAAATCGAAGCAAAAAACATGATCCAAGGAATGAACCAAGGCTCTGATGCCAAATGTAGAATATTGATAATCTTTGAGAGACAATGGGGGTTGATGTTTTCTAGAGAGAGAAACTTAGAGAGAGAAATGAGAGAACTTTTCTATATTGAACATTTAAAATGAAAACAACCAACACCTCTTTCCATGGTGGAAAGAGGTTTAAATACCCCAAGTCCTTAATGGACTTGGGCTTCCGGCCCATGAACATGCTCATGGGTCGGGCTATTTGATAAATGAAACTAAACTTAACTACGAGCCTATAACTACATTGTTGGAGTGACCGAGACTTTCTAAATGCGTAAAACGTATTTCCAACAATTCTTGAACTTTTCATTGATTGATTCAATCAGTGTAGCATTAGCTTGAACAAGTTCTTCTTTCTCCTCTTTGTATTTGTCTCTGAGTGCGCGAATACGTTTAGTTGATTCTTGCTTCCTTTCCACTGTAGCTTCTAGATTTTCTCTTATTGACTCTTCAGATTGTTGACGACTTGTTAATTCTTTTCGAAGCTTGTCGATTTCTTTTTCAAAATCCTTCTTGCTTGCTAATTCATCACGAAGACTAGCGAGTTCTTTTTCATAGGCTGTCTTTGAAGATTCTAATTGCTCTGTAACTAGAATAGTCTTATCCTCTTGAGCCTTCAAGCGTTGTTCGATGATTTGCATAAAATCTGGGGTGACGGGTGGAGATACCAGCAATGGTGTTGGATTAGTAGTTGATTTTGTAGGTGTGACATGAGTTGTGACAATGGTGCTGAGTACTGATGTAGTGGCCATAGTTACAGGGACATTTACCATGTTCAGGTTTGTTGAAAGATCAGTGTTAGTAACTTCAGATTCAAGTGAGTCAAGGTTCAAGTACTTACCTACTGGATCTGACAAAGACGAGGATTTGGTGACACTCTTGTCCTTGTGGATGCTCCCTGTAACTGTTGTCTCTGGTTGAATATCATCAATGAACGTATCTTGTTGTTCGTATTGTTGATCTTCTTCATCTCCCTGAACTGGTTCATCAATGAAATTATCTGGTTCTCCAAATTCATCAATGTCAGGCAATTCGGCTGTCTTTGGCTGTTTCGATCCACTACCTCCCGTCTCCCTTCTACTTTGCATTAAGGCCTTCTTCAATTGTTTGGATTCTTGTTTCTTAGTCAACGGTTGTTGTTTTTCGTCCACGTATTCAAGAAAGTCTTCATCGGAGAGAAGTGTTTTCTTTCCCTTGGCCTTATTCTCCCCTAAAGACACTGTTTTTGTTCTTTTGACTTTGTCTTGTGTTGGAGTATCAGCTTCTGAAGAATCAGTTTCCTTCCTTTATTTCCTTTGGGTTTTGGTGTCTTGAATTCTCCCGCGGCTAGTTTCTTTATGTGGTCTTCATTTTCCTTTAGAAGTATCCTATATGTAGCACTCTTCTTGATTTTGTCATTGAGCATAGTATCTGGAGCTAGAATACCTGAGTAAGTGTTCTTTTGTCCTTCAGGTCTCATGGCTAGCACGAAGAAATAATCATCTTCTGAGTTAACAAAGTATCCACCACGTCGATCAATAGCTTTATCAGCTTTCATAAAGTAATTTATGATAAGCTTTATAAATCGTGGAAACTGAAGGTGTTCGGATTTCTTCTTAACATTTCTGAAGGCTTGATAATGAAGTTCTTCCCATATAAGAGAGGCATAATCAAGATTGAGGTTCTTGTATATGACATAAAATATACGAGCCTGAGAAAGTCTGCAAGAATCTGCACCTCTGGATTTTCCCGCCAAGCATCAGATAATAATAGTAAAGATTGCCTTCCATCGTTGTCCAAGCCTAGTTGTGGTAAAGCTAGATATGATTGGCAATTCTCCATCATAACTGAGAGACAAAATCAAATCAATTGTTTTGTTTGAGTCTGGAACAGTATCATATGTTTTCCCATTAGCTAAAGGAGGGAATCCAAAGATTTCGCGAAATTGTTTAAGAGAGAATTCCTTCTTTTGACCGTTGATGTTGAAAGAAAACTTGGTGTTTGTTATGGCTTTGATGGATGACCAAAATTCATACATGTAGATTTCGGGAACACTTGCTGACATCCGTAGTGCATTTTTGATCGGGGAGATATCAAGGACTTCGATGGCAATTCTGAATGCTGTTTGTGATGGAACAAAGTCTTCTTTCAGTTGATGATTATTAGAGGTGATTGGAAGACGGTTTCCTTCTGGAACGAGTTCATTGTCAAGTGCAATTTGTTGCTCTTGAGTGCGAGACATAATAGCTGCTAAGACAAAACATACATGTTGATACACAATATAAATATATCATAATGTATAAACCTGAAAAGCATCATATGTCACTTTCCTGAAAAAATAGCAATAAACACATGAAATACCATACAATCACTGCCAAAATACTCAACAAGTAGAAACACATGCAAATCAGAATGTTAAGCAAGCATATCAAACAAGGATTCAAGAAAGAAAGCATAGTTCGGAATTCATCATTCCAACCCTTATCCGGAATACATAATGTCTCTGCTTATCCGGAATACGTATTCCCCATGGTATCCGTAATCCATTTCTAAGTCTTATCCATAAACTAGTTCTAAGGCTTATCCAGAATCAAGTTCTAAAGCATATCCGGAATCTAGTTCTAGTCTTATCCGGAAACCAGGTCTAAGGATTATCCAGAATAAAGTTTGTAGGCTTATACAGAATAATGATCCTAAGGCTTATCCGGAATGTTTTCCCCATGCTTATCCGGAATAATTTTTCCTAAGCCTTATCCGGGAAATAGTTTCTGAATGCTTATTCGGAATACACGTTTTCAGGCTTATCCGGAATACACTTTAGAAGACTTATCCAGAATAGAGATTCAAAGACTTATCCGAAATATGGGTGTTCTAAAGCTTATCAGGAACACAATTTCTATGTCTTATCCGGAATAAACTTTTGTAGACTTATCCAGAATAACTACTTCTGCTTATCCTGAATACTGCTAAGTCCTCTTATCCGGAATTACTACTTCAGATTATCCGGAATAACTTGCAGTTCTTATCCGGAATATGACTCAACCTTCTTATGCGGAATTACTACTTCAGATTATCTGGAGTAACTTGCAGTTCTTATCCGGAATATGCTTCTGACTCTTATCCTGAATAACTTAAAACCCTTGTATTCCGACAACTAAAACCCTTATAACTCGTATAAGCAAAATTTTGAACTTTTAAGTTATACCCAAAAATCAAGCCAAAAATTCCAACTTTTTATGAAAATCACCAATATGAATAACACAAACTCCTACCACAACTATGTAGGCAATTTGTAGAAAAGATTTTGTGGTGAAAAACACAAAAAAATTTGAAACCACAGATATATCTTGATTAAAAGAGTATGAAAACTAAAACTAACACAACAAAAAACCTTATATCATCCCATGGCTCTTGATACCAATTGTAGAATCGTAATAATCTTATAACTAATCAAGAGGTTTGTTGTTATTCTAGAGAGAGAAACTAGAGAGAGAAACAAACAAACTTTACAAATGTGTGAAACAAACTAAACAACCAACACTCCTTTCCATGGTGGAAAGGGTTTTATATACCCAAGTCCTTAATGGACTTGGGCCTCCAACCCATGACAAGCCCATGGGCATTAATATAACTTAACCTTTAACTACGAGCTACTAAACGTATTACATATTGTTGGAGTGACCGATACTTCTAATATACGTTAAAAAAGTATTTCCAACAAGAAGACGTTCTTGAAATTATGGTCTTCTCTTCATATTTTGGAATTTCATCACTTGACGTTTTTGAGAGATTCTTCATACTTGGACCACGACTTCATCGTTTTTCTTCCATCTATATTTTAGATTTGGATATACAACGATCCGCCTCCTTTTAGGACTTGGATATATTTATCCTCATACCTTGTTAGGGTCTTTTTGGATAGACTTTCTCCATGATCTTTAGGGGAGTAATTGCTTTTCGTCGCGTGTCTCGATCCTTCATATTGATTTTGGAATAATGATTCTTCACATCATCTTGGATCTTTAGCAATAAAATAGAGCTCCTCATCCCTTGTCAGGGCCTTTTTTGATCTTCACCAATATTCGCATCCCGCTTCAATAAGTTATGCCTTGGCTATGAACTCTATTCAACCACGAGCAACTTTTAAACGATCTTGGGCTAGAAGCTAAGTAACCTTTCAAATCGTATGACCTTACTTATTGCAATTAATTTATTCCTAATGCATTGATCTTATGGGAGAAAAAGCCACAATTAAAAACATATGAGTTTTTGAAAGAACATTTTCATGTTCTACATTTAGCATGATCACTTGTCTAACTCTATCACTTCTCGTTCTTCACTATTTAAAGACCTCTAATTAAAGAGACTCGTGAATACTTAGCCATGTAAGTCAAAATTAAGCCAAATTTGGATTAGCTTCATTAAGACTATATTAAATCAAAGTTTTGTGTTTTCAAGTCACCTATAGGATCTTGCACTTTCGTAGACTTTTTCAAGTTTAGAGAATGCATTTTAAAGTTCCCTTGATAAGCGACTTTCTAGGATAAATTATAGGAACTTGCAAAAAGTTCTTGTTCTTAACCCGTATGAGCTAAGACTTTCGCGTTTTAAAGTTCCCTATATAAAAGTCTAGCAAAACTTGGTTCAAGCGGGTTAAGGAATGTAAAGGCCTCCAAATGGCCATCAAGTCAAAAATAAACTCTTATTCTACCCATCGGAAAATATACATTTGTGTATTAAAAACACTTATGAAAACTAAGAAAATTTTTAAAATTTGGCCATTTTTAGCCTTATTAGCGACAAAAAAACAAAACAATAAAAGTTGGAAAACGTGAGGGCGTAGCAAGGCAAGTATCTATTCACCCCCCCCATACTAAAATTAAACATTGTCCTTAATGTTTCGAGTCTAAAGGTGGAGCACCCCCATACTAGAGAGAAGAGTCGAATGCTTAGGATCTAGCATGGAAAGGGTGATCAACAATATATCTAAAGCCGTTTATGAAATATTCTAAAAGATAATTGTTAGAACAATAAAGGATATGTCATGGATTCGTGAAAACACGTTAAGCAAACGATCGAGGCTCATGTAAACGAACACGAGAGTCTTTAATCGTGGTGATGATGATGATCTAGATAACACATTCACAAACAACCATGAGACAACGAGTTGGAAGGGCACAAATCCTCTCTCATTAACTATATTAGAAAGCGATAATATATACATGGATAAGCATGGGATCTCCCCCACGAGGCACCTCGTTTTTTATTACCGAGTCATGAGCTCGACTCGATCCACTCAATGCTAATTATCATTGGGGAAGGTGACTTGGTCGAGGTCGTCTAAAGAAGGGACTTCCCCACCGAAGTAGTGCTTAAGCCTATGTCCATTCACCTTGAAATTAGGACCATCATTTTGAGCTAGCTCGATGGTCCCATAAGGAAACACTTGTGTTACGGTGAACGGACCCGACCAACGAGATTTCAATTTCTCGGAAAATATCTTTAAACGAGAGTTAAAAAGTAATACTTGATCACCAACATTAAAAACCCAGTTTTTAATCTTTGCATCATGAAACTTTTTAGTCTTTTCCTTAAAAATCAATGAATTTTCATAAGCATTATCTCTTAATTCATCCAAATCATTAAGCTGTATTTTTCGGTGATCTCCCGCGGTCTTTAAGTTATAATTGGCATGCTTTAGGGCCGAATATGTAATAACTGAATGTTTACTTGTTTGAAAGTTCGTTTTCTCGGTATCTCTTCGAATTGATCTCTGGTTAATTGTGCGACTAGTTGTTCTTGGTGAATCAAATAAAAGAGTTATCGTTGTCTAAGACTAATTAAAAATAAAGACTTGGAACAATTAAAAATAAAGTAAAGACGGTAAAAAGAAACAATGAAAGATAAGAACTTGGCGAAAAGTAAATTGCGAGAAAATTAAAAGGTAAATAAAGTAAATGACGCGAAATAAAACTTAAACTAAAAGGAAAGCAATTTAAAATGTAAATAAAGAAAAAGGCGGGAAAGATAAAGTTTAAAACTAAAATCTGAAAAACCCTATTCGGAATAAATGATCCTATGCGGAATAATGACCATTCGGAATAAAAGAATGCTATTCGGAATAATAGAACATTCCGCATAGAATGTCTATTCGGAATAATGGAACATTCCGCATAGAACGTCTATTCGGAATAATAGAACATTCCGCATAGAACGTCTATTCGGAATAACCTTTCCGCATAGAATGTCTTATTCGGAATAACCTACATTCCGCATATAATCTTTGAAAACAAATGATTCGGAATATTGAAAATATTCCGCATAGAAAGATAGTGAAGCAGTCTATTCGGAAAATCTGGCAAGATACAGTAACCTGAAGATAAAGAACAGGGGAAAACGAAAGGAGAACAAATCTGATCAATTTTAACCAAAACAAACCAAAAGTTTAAATCTAAACAACCAATAAACATTAACCAACAATAATCAATTAAAACAAATCATTAAAATTAACAAACAAGGCCAAATCAATCAAAACCCACTTGATTGAAAACATAAAAACTCAAGAACAAGAACTCAAAGATTAAGAACAAATCAATAAGAAAGGATGAAGATGATGAATTAAAAGCTTAATTTAAAAGTAAAGATTCAATAACAAAAGTTTAAAACATAAATTAATCTAGAGAGAGAAAGCATAAATTTAGAGAGAGAAAACTACACTACTCCTAATCTAATCCTAAAACTAACCCCCCTCTCACATGTTGTGAGGGTGGTATTTATAAGAGAGGGGAGTAGTTGGTGGCCTCCTCTTTCTTTCTTTCTTGGTCCTCGGTCTTTCAGTCTTCTTAAATTCTTCGACTTTTAAGACTTCGTCTCGGGATCTCTTTGAACTCGTCTTGTAATTTCTTCATAATTTAGACTTCAGTTCTTCGGCTTTTTAGTAAACTTCCGTCTTTTGACTTTTTCTTCGATAAATCTTTAGAATTGGTCTTTAGACTTCCGTTCTTTTTCCACTTTTGATCTTTCGACTTCGTCTTTTTGTCTTTTCCTTCAATAAAAGCCCGTGAAAGCCGTGTTTTCTCCACTTTTCACCTTCTCGACCCTGAAACACAATAAAAACACAAACCACGCATAATTCCGCCATTTACGACATAAAATATACGTTTAGGTCCCGTTTTAATGTAATTAAGTGGTAGAAAAGATGGGTGTTTTCACACCTATCAAATCCCCCACACTTAACCATTGCAATGTCCTCATGCAATGCTTAGCAGTAAAGCAAGGTTTACACTTTCCATCATAATCAACCTACCTTGGCCTTTATTAAACAACTAAGGAAAATTTAAAAGATAGGAAATAACAAAATGCAACAAGGAAGAAACTTGTAAAGAAATCTAAGACTTACATTAGGGCTTGTGTGTCATGAATATTCGTCACCCTCAAGTTTCACGTTCCCCATGCCAAGCTTAAAAACAAGATCATTGTTAGTACAAGTTAGCATCACAAACATTTACTCATGTGGTTCAATTAATCACTTAAACTCCCTTATTCCTACGGGTATCTCTTATATTTTATTTTTCGTCTTAGAATGATCATGAAGATGCATTTTTGGACTTATTTCGATAGTTTATTTAGGCTGAAAGCAAAGTAGGATGATTTGATCAATAGTTAGCTAAAGGACAAAATCTCTTAAAACTGCTTCTCGGGATATCAAAAAGTTCATATCTTGGCATAACTTGGTTCACGATTTGAGACCTTTCTCGGGCCGATATTTGGCATGTACTTCATACTTCATATCTTCGAGAGACGTTCTTGAGATAATGGTCTTCTCATCATAATAGAATTTCTTCACTTGGAGACTTTTGAGGGGTACTCCAATTTTGTTGACCACGACTTCATGATTATTTCTTCAATCTCTAATTGGGATTTTGAGATACAACGATCCGCCTCCTTTTCGGACTTGGATCTATTTATCCTCATACCTTGTTAGGGTCTTTTCGGATAGACTTCTCCATGATCTTTATGGGAGTTGATTGCTTTTCGTCGTGAGTCTTGATCCTTCATATTGACTTTAGGAATAATGCTTTTCACATCACTTTGGATCTTCAGCAATAAAATTGAGTCCTCATGCCTTGTTAGGGCCTTTTCGGACTCGCCAATCTTCTCGCCCCGCTTCATAAGTTATGCCTTGGCTATGAACTCTTATCATTACCGAGCAACTTTTAAACGATCTTGGGCTAGAAGCTAAGTAACTTTTCAAATCGTACGACCTTACTTATTGCAGATAAATTATTAGCAAGTGATGGGAGAAAAAGATCATAATTAACTCACATAAGTTAACGAGAGAATACCAAACTTGTAACCAACTCTATCATTTCTCGTCCTCCACAATTTAAAATCTCAAGTAATGAGACTCGTGGATGCTTAGCCTAATAAACCAATTAAGGTCTACATGGTTAAGGATACTAGCTAGAGTGAACTTGGATAAGTAAACTCGGGTTGAGTCAAAATATTCACAACGGGCCTAATATATCTAAGATATCTAAACTTGCTAAAACCATTTTATTAAAATAGGAGAAAAGTAGCTAAAATAAAGGGAACTACAACTAGGCCAAAATAGATTAAAATTTTTGAAAAATGTCGAAAAATTGATTTTCCGGTTAAAATGAGGACAAATACAAGGAAAAGGCCACTTAACTTCGATAGAAGTCCCCCCTACACTTAAGATAAACATTGTCCTCAATGTTTAAGCATGTGGGAGTAAACTCCCCTACACTTAGGACATTGTGCACTTTGTTTAAATCTCGTTAAGGAAAAGACAACTAAAGAGATTCCTATTTTAATATTGAGAAATATAAAATAGTGAATCGAAAAGAGTTTAGGATAGAACCGGGAAGAAGGGAACACGGAATCATGGTTCGTCAAAAGTCATCAAGAGTGTGTCTTTGAGGTTCTAATCCCTGCACATGATAAGAAAGAAAGCAAGAAACACCACGGGGCTCCCCCTACACTTATGGTGAAATAGATAGATAATTGGGTTGCCTCCCAAAAAGCGCTTGTTTTTGTTAACTGAGTCACGAGCCTGACTCGTCCCCGAATTAAATAGTCCATGGGGAAGCCTCGAATGTGATACCGGGATCAAAGACCTTGTCCTCGTTCCCGGTTAACATCAACAAAGGAGAGGCGGGGGGATAAGTCTTGAAAGGGAGAAAGGTCCTTTCAACATACGTATAGTATGTGAATTCAAGATCCCCGGGAGGTGGGGTGGGTAAAGTAAGCACATTGTCCTCTCCCAAAGACAATGGATGCTGAGTAAACGGCAAAGCCGTATTGTTATCAATCATAGCATAATCAATGTCACCCCCCGGGTCAATGCATTCATCCTCCGTGATAGTGGCTGAAGGGGAGGATGAAAGATGCTCGGGAGGGGGACTTGGGAAAATATTTTCCTGCAGCAAATTATCAAAAATAATGTCCCTCTCCGTGTCAGAATCATCAATACCTGGAGGGATGGAGTGGATGTCGATTTCTTCCAGCAATGGGTCATTATCTTCAACGGGAGGAATAGATGGAGGCAAAGACTCGGAAAGAGGAGAAGTCAACGCTTCGATTTGAGCAATAAGAAGGTGCACTTTCCGTAATCTATCTCGAAGAAGCACGTCTTCCACCTCATCCACAAGATCATGTTCATCGGTGAACTGCTCGTAATCCGGAGAGAATAAATCGTCATTTTCTGCATCTCCCGGTGGAGATTGAGAAATTTCAAAAGTGAAATTCTCATAGCAGAGAGAAGAATCGTCATCACTAGGATCGACCTCGTCTGTAAGAGCAACGTCGTCCTCAGGCTCCATAGCAGGTATGTCACAAACCTCATCATCCAATACTTTGTCGAGACCAACATCACTAAGCTCATGCAACGAATCTAGATCCTTAGATGCAGTAGGAACATCGAGAGTAGGAGCAGTAACTTCGGAAGATGAGTTGAAAGTGCATATAGCATCATCGTCATCATCATAATAGTATTGATGCACAAGCGGAGGGGTATAATCACTAAGATTGAATACTTGCTCTAGTCGCTTTTCCTCGTCCCTAAGTTCTTTAAGCAAAACAACGACTTCTTGAAGTTGCAAAACAAAGGAGTGTGTTTCTTCATTCAAGGTAGTGAGTTGTGGGTCAAGATGAATTTGCTGAGATGATTGATGATTGAGGGTGTGATGTGGGGGCTCATAGTGTTGAAAACCTGAATTATAGCAAGGTTGTGGCTCATAGCAATTCAGTGGTTGACAATAATAGGTATCGTGAGGACCCCCACAGTTGTTGCAAACCGGGTATGGAGAAAAATCAAGTGCATCTTGTGGATAGCTATTATCATTGTCATAATTGTACCCGAGTTCTTGCCCGTGACCAGACGGGTATCGAACCGGGCACGAAACATGCCAATGAGAATCGCTTCCACAATAGATGCACGGGGGAACAGGAGGTAGGTTCAAAAAGTACGAATTAGTCGAGTTGCACAAAGGACAAAATCCGGATTGTGTGTAGTCGATATCGTGTCCGCACCGCTCACATGTACACCATTGACAAGAGTTGTTCCCAGATAATTGTTTCCCACACCGGACGCAATGGACATAAAAATCCATAAAGAAAGATAGATAAGCAAGAAGAATATTTTTGGTGCAAAACTTTGAAAAAGAAATGCTTTTTATGATTTTTCAAATGTTTTTGGATTTTGAAAATTTTTGACAAGAAAAATAACATTCACAAGTGAACGGATCCCAAAATCCAACGCGTCACTCACAAAAAAAACGTTGATCTTCACGAAAAGAGCCGGCAGCGGCGCCATTTTAATAACTGAATGTTTACTTGTTTGAAAGTTCGTTTTCTCGGTATCTCTTCGAATTGATCTCTGGTTAATTGTGCGACTAGTTGTTCTTGGTGAATCAAATAAAAGAGTTATCGTTGTCTAAGACTAATTAAAAATAAAGACTTGGAACAATTAAAAATAAAGTAAAGACGGTAAAAAGAAACAATGAAAGATAAAAACTTGGCGAAAAGTAAATTGCGAGAAAATTAAAAGGTAAATAAAGTAAATGACGCGAAATAAAACTTAAACTAAAAGGAAAGCAATTTAAAATGTAAATAAAGAAAAAGGCGGGAAAGATAAAGTTTAAAACTAAAATCTGAAAAACCCTATTCGGAATAAATGATCCTATGCGGAATAATGACCATTCGGAATAAAAGAATGCTATTCGGAATAATAGAACATTCCGCATAGAATGTCTATTCGGAATAATGGAACATTCCGCATAGAACGTCTATTCGGAATAATAGAACATTCCGCATAGAACGTCTATTCGGAATAACCTTTCCGCATAGAATGTCTTATTCGGAATAACCTACATTCCGCATATAATCTTTGAAAACAAATGATTCGGAATATTGAAAATATTCCGCATAGAAAGATAGTGAAGCAGTCTATTCGGAAAATCTGGCAAGATACAGTAACCTGAAGATAAAGAACAGGGGAAAACGAAAGGAGAACAAATCTGATCAATTTTAACCAAAACAAACCAAAAGTTTAAATCTAAACAACCAATAAACATTAACCAACAATAATCAATTAAAACAAATCATTAAAATTAACAAACAAGGCCAAATCAATCAAAACCCACTTGATTGAAAACATAAAAACTCAAGAACAAGAACTCAAAGATTAAGAACAAATCAATAAGAAAGGATGAAGATGATGAATTAAAAGCTTAATTTAAAAGTAAAGATTCAATAACAAAAGTTTAAAACATAAATTAATCTAGAGAGAGAAAGCATAAATTTAGAGAGAGAAAACTACACTACTCCTAATCTAATCCTAAAACTAACCCCCCCTCTCACATGTTGTGAGGGTGGTATTTATAGGAGAGGGGAGTAGTTGGTGGCCTCCTCTTTCTTTCTTTCTTGGTCCTCGGTCTTTCAGTCTTCTTAAATTCTTCGACTTTTAAGACTTCGTCTCGGGATCTCTTTGAACTCGTCTTGTAATTTCTTCATAATTTAGACTTCAGTTCTTCGGCTTTTTAGTAAACTTCCGTCTTTTGACTTTTTCTTCGATAAATCTTTAGAATTGGTCTTTAGACTTCCGTTCTTTTTCCACTTTTGATCTTTCGACTTCGTCTTTTTGTCTTTTCCTTCAATAAAAGCCCGTGAAAGCCGTGTTTTCTCCACTTTTCACCTTCTCGACCCTGAAACACAATAAAAACGCAAACCACGCATAATTCCGCCATTTACGACATAAAATATACGTTTAGATCCCGTTTTAATGTAATTAAGTGGTAGAAAAGATGGGTGTTTTCACACCTATCAATATGCCTTGTGTTCTAATTCAATAGGCAAGTGGCCATTCTTTCCATTAACTAACTTATAAGGAGTACAACAGATAGGTGTCTTATAAGCGGTGCAAAAGGCCCATAAAGCGTCATCGAGTTTGTCGGACCATGAAGTACGGGTTTCTCCAATCGACCTCTCTAAAATCCTATTCAATGCTCGGTTTGAAACCTCGACTTGCCCACTCGTTTGTGGGTGATAAGCCGTAGAAAGACGATGTGTAACCCCATATTTCTTTAGAACCTTTTCGAATTGGTCATTACACAAATGGGTTCCACGATCGCTTATAATAGCACGAGGGGTTCTAAACTGAGAGAATAGTTGCTTCAAAACTTTACTACCACACGAGCATCATTCGTAGGCAAAGCCTTAGCTTCCACCCACTTAGATAGGTAGTCGACGACGACGAGGATATACTTGTTACCATGAGACGATGGGAACGGCCCCATAAATTCAATGCCCCAAATATCGAAAATATCACACACTTGAATTATATTTTGCGGCATTTCATCACGTTGAGAAGACTTACCTTGATGTTGGCAAGAATCACACGACTTCACAAGTACGTGTGCATCACGATAGATCGTAGGCCAAAAGAAGCCGGCATCGAACACTTTCTTAGCCGTGAGATTAGCACCGTGGTGACCACCCGTGGGTCCCTCGTGACAAGCTCTAAGGATGTTAGAAGCTTCGGTACCAAAAACACAACATCGAACGAGTTGATCCGCACAAACCCGAAAGAGATAAGGGTCGTCCCAAAAATAGAACTTGACGTCACGAAAGAATTTTCTCTTTTGTTGTGTTGTCATACCCTTGATTATGAAGTTGCCCGCATGGTAATTTGCAATGTCGGCAAACCATGGGGTGTCGTCCTTAGAATTCACTACACCGAGAGTCTCGAGAGGAAATGTTTCGGTAATTTCCTTGTTCTCGAATACATCTTTGTGAGGATCTTCTAAACGAGAGAGATGATCGGCCGCTAGATTCTCGGCTCCTTTTTTGTCAAGTATGGTGACATCAAGTTCTTGGAGGAGGAAAATCCAACGAAGCAATCTTGGCTTAGCATCTTGATTAGCTAAGAGGTACTTGATAGCTGAATGATCCGTATAAACGATGCTTTTCGTCAAGACGAGATAAGGTCGGAATTTCTAAAAAGCATAAACCACGGCAAGGAATTCCTTTTCCGTTGTGGTGTACTTAAGTTGAGCCTCGGTCGTCGTCTTGCTAGCATAATGGATAGGACAGAAGTGCTTTTCATAACGTTGCCCTAAGACGGCCCCAATTGCATAATCACTTGCATCGCACATGATTTCAAAGGGTAATTCCCAATTAGGAGCAACAAGAATGGGAGCTTCGGTAAGTTTCATTTTAAGAGTTTCGAAAGCTCTAACACAATCATCATTGAAGTTAAAAGGAGCATCCTTCTCGAGAAGGTGTGTCACAGGTCAAGTGATTTTCGAAAAGTCTTTGATGAAACGACGATAAAAGCCCGCGTGGCCTAGGAAACTCCTAACTCCCTTAACGGTTTTGGGATGAGGTAACTTGGCGATGACGTCTATCTTTGCTTTATCGACCTCAATCCCCGCTTTCGAGACCTTGTACCCTAAGACGATTCCTTGTTTATACATAAAATGACATTTTTCCCAATTAAGCACAAGGTTGGTTTCTTCATAACGTTTTAACATTTTCTCGAGATTGGATAAACACGACGTGAACGAATCACCAAACACCGAAAAGTCATCCATGAATACTTCCATCGACTTCTCGATCATATCATGAAAAATAGCCATCATACACCGTTGAAATGTTCCCGGTGCATTGCAAAGTCCGAAAGGCATTCTACGATAAGCAAACGTTCCATAAGGACATGTAAACGTAGTTTTCTCTTGATCACGAGGGTCGATAGGGATTTGAAAGTAACCAGAAAAACCATGTAAAAAGCAATAGACGTCATTTCCCGTAAGTCACTCCCACATTTGATCCATGAAGGGCAAGGGAAAGTGGTCTTTACGAGTGGCGTCATTTAACTTTCGGTAGTCAATACACAACCTCCAACCGGTCACAACACGAGTGGGAATTAACTCGTTGTTTTCATTGGGCACAACAGTCATTCCTCCATTCTTAGGGACACAATGGATTAGGCTCACCCATGGGCTATCGGAGATAGGATAAATTATTCCCGCGTCAAGAAGTTTTAAGACTTCCTTTATTGTGACATCATGAATTTTGGGGTTTACCCTTATTTGACTTTGAATTGCGGGTTTGTAGTCCTCCTCCATTAAAATCTTGTGAGTACAAATCTTTGGGTCAATACCCTTAATGTCGGAAATTTTCCATGCAATTGCCCCTTTATGAGCTTTAAGAATTTTCACAAGTGCGGCTTTTTCATTATTGGAAAGATCTTTCTCAATAATAACCGGCAACTTGTCATCACCTTCCAAGAATGCGTATTCAAGGTGAGATGGAAGATCTTTCAATTCAAGGATTCGCGGTTCTCGATTGATGATTTTTGTTCAACACTCATAACTTCCATCGGCAGAAGAAATGGTGGAATGAGAGTATCATTACTAATAATCACCTCATCTTCATTATCAATTTCATTCAAAATAAAATCACCTCCTTGGAATGGAGTGAGATTTGGTGTAGAATTAGCAAGAATCAGATCCATAATAGTGGGATTACCACTTGATGAACTATCAAAAAAACCTTACACTTCTTGTGAAAACTCATCGCAAACTACATCAACTAAGTCAATGTGGTTGATGGTAGCGATTCCATAAACATGAGAAGGTGTCGAGTTTTGAGTAGCGTTTATAACAAGTTCCTCTTCGTTGAATCTCAAAGTAATTGTTCTAGCATGAACATCGATAAGCGATCTCGAGGTGTCTAAAAATTGACGACCTAAAATTAGAGGAACTTGAGGATCCGCGGGGATGTCCACTACGATAAAATCAACGGGATAGTAGAACTTCCCCACTTTCACGAAAACATATTCGGCTACTCCACATGCGAGAATCGTAGAATGATCGGCCATCTCGATACACATGTTCGATGGAGTAAGAGCCGGAAGCGAAGCGATTTCCACATGGAAAAATGCATAAAATTAATGCTCGCGCCAAGGCCGGCCAAGGCTAGGCATCCTTCCATTTCTTGTATGTCACAAGGAATAAGAAACTTCCCGGGGTCACCAACTTTTTCTGGTATTCGATTAAGATAAACCGAAGAACAATTAGATAGCTTTGAAAGCTTCTCCTTATCGTTCAGCATACCTTTGAAAGTGGAAGCGAAACGAGGCATGTATAACAACGTATCGGCTAAACTTACATTAAAATGCACTTGTTGAAACATTTTGATAAAAAGCTCAATTTGTTGTTTATTACGTTCTTGCAATTTCTCCTTGTTTCGTCTCGAGGGGTAAGGTAAGGAGGTGTGGGTTGGGGCATAGGCAACGGCCTTGGAATCTCGGGTTCCACAATTGGTATTGGTTCAACCGTAGGTGTGGTATGAGTGGTACTTCGTGGGCTTGTAAAATGCTCCTTTTCGACCATCACCTCGGGTTCTTTCTCGATTTCCTTCTCCGTAGAAGTACTAGGACGAGAGATTGGTTCTTTGAAAGTTTTACCACTACGAGTAGTAATAACCTTCATCTCTCCCTTTGGGTTTGCAATGGTATCACTAGGAAGACCACCAGAGGAAGAGGGTTTACACATGATTGCTTCAAACATTTTAGCCATTCGATCTTCAAATTTTGATTGCCTTATATCCGCTTTTAACAACTCTTACTTAATCTCGTGTTGACCTTGTTCCATCTTTTGTTGATTTGTTGAAGACGTTGAATGTTTCCTTCCATTTTATTAGCATGAGTTTTCAATTCATTAGCAAGTTCATTTTTAAGCTCGTTTTTCAAGTCGGATCTTAAGCTAATCATCTCATGTTGCATGTTATCAAACTTAGCATCATTTGCCTTAGCATAATTCAAAAATTCTCCTTGAATATTTTTGGTGTAATCATTTTGAAAACCTTGTGTAGTATTTTGAAAATCACGGTTTTAGTTTTGATTTTGAACTTGCCCATTGTTCCCACTTTGGTAATTACCCTTGTTGTAGTTACGTTGATTGCCTTGATAACCACCACATTGATTGTTGTTTCGATAGTTGTAAACATTTTGATTTTAGGGAGATTGATTTGGGCGGGAACCTTGGCCGTTTTGGTTGTAAGTTCCCGTTACTACGTAAGCACTCGGAGTGTTACCACCGGCAGTAATGCATTCGGAAAAATCATGAGCTCCACCACAAGATATACAACTCTTTTCAACCGCTTTAACCGATGCGGAATTCAAAGCATCTTGTGCTTTCCAATGTGTCATAAGCGTCGAAAATCTATCGAAAAACCGATTCTCCTGATTTGCTTCATCATGTAAGGCATTCATGTTACGAGACGATGACGATGAACCCATAGTGGCAACACTCGGTGTGTTACGAGGGTTATAATCCTTAGATCTATTCTCCATAATCTTTAAAGCTTCATCGGCCGTTTAGCACCAAAAAGTACCACCCGTGGAGGCATTCAAATAATCTCGTTCATGATCGTTAAGCCCATTATAAAAAGTATCAATTTGATGCAATTCTGAAAAATCATGGTGAGGACATTCGTGTAACATTTCCTTAAATCGTTCCCATGCCATTGAAAAACTTTAATTAGAACTTTGTGTAAACCTTGAAATCTCATTTTTCAAATGTGTCGTTTTAGATGGTGTAAAAAATTGGTTCACAAACTTAGAAACGAGATCACCCCATGTCAAAATCGAATTTGGCGGTTCTTTCTTGAGCCAAATTTTTGCGGGTCCATCTAACGAGTATGGAAACAATATCATCTTAATGGCGTCATGTGGAACATCCTTAAACTTGCTAGTAGCGTTGAGATGATTTAAATAACTTATGTGACAATGCGGGTTGTCTTTTTCATGTCCACGAAACTTGTTTGCTTGTAGAATCGACATTAAACCCGTCTTGATCTCTAAATTCTCCGCAAGGATGGCGCGAATCATAATAGCTTCTCCAAAACCCTCGGTGGGTGCTTGAAGCAACTCCATCATAGTACGATTTGCCATAGTGACTATTGGTTCTACAACAGGTTCGACAATTGGAGGTTCTTCTACAATCAATTGATCTTGATTTCCTTGGTTTTGACGACGTTTGCGAGCTCGTTTTGCTTGATTACGAGTTTACATGAACGTGACGTAGAACGTGGAGGTGAGCAAAGAAGATTCTTTTGGGTGTTTTGTTGATTTTCAATTTTTTTGTGTGTTTTTGATTGTTTTTAATTTTTTTGGATTTTGTGTGTATTTGTAGACAACAATCTACAAAATCTCTCCTCGAATCAAACTCTTGATTAAAGAAGCCTCAAAGAATGAAAATGACCACGTGGACTGAACGCCTTCGATTGACTTTAGAACTTTGGTGAAAACCAAATTGTTCAAGAGGGATTAATCACAAAGAAACCAAGCAAATATATATGATACGTATTAATACTTTGGGCGGCAAAACCCTCGATTAGCCTTCAATATCAAATACTCACAAGTGAACGGGAGGAATGAGGTGGCGTGAAGCACTTAAGTACCTAACTTCCCTTTAACGGCCTTTTATAGCACGTTGCCTATCTATTCACCTTAAAGTTCGTATTTTTCAAAATCGAGCTTCGCGAAAGTATTTATCTATTTTTGCCTCTTTCTTTTTGTTTGAGATTCGAATACAATAATTAGGAGATCAAATCCCAATTAAGGTTGTACTTTCACACTTTTGGAGATATTTTGTATTTGTTGTCATACATTTACAATATAGTAATAATAATTTCACAAGAAAAACAAAAAACCGATAATACGTGTTAATAGATTTCTATTTAACACAAATACTATTTATGGTTAGATATTAAAAACAAAATTTTTCAAATTAATCGCGACACACCTCTCCGGCAGCGGCGCCAAAATGATTGTAGTATTTTACCACACTCTTGCTTTAGGAAAAACAAAAGAGCATAAAAGAAAGGTAAGTGTTAAACAAATGATTTAGGAAAATCAAGTGTTAATGACCCAAAATAAGTTCGTTTCCCAAGGAGGTTTATTGTGTGTGAATAACTTGTATGATTTTGGATTAATATGAGAGAAATAAAAGATGAGAAATTAGAATGACGGGTACGTTAAAATTACACTACAACGCCGAAACGAAAAAAAAAAGTAAAAAAGTGACAAAATAAAAATTAATTCTATAAATTCCCAAAAAATTAGCAAAAATAACTAAAAATACAAATCGGGTTTAAACATGATCAAAACTTTTTCAAACCTTTTAATTAATTAAATATTAATTTTTAAATGCTAATTAAAGCCCTAAAAATCAAAATAATTAATAAAAAGCCCAAATAGAGATTTTTCAATTTGTAAAACTCTAAAATGACTTAATTAAACTAAAAACTATTTTTGTAAAATTTAAAACCAATTAAAACTATCTAAAATGATTAAAAACTAAAATTAAATATTAAAATAATATAAAATTCAAAAATTATAAAAATTTCTAAAAACTTGCAAACTAGTTTATTTTAACCTAAATAAACAGAAAATGAAAGTGAAATTACCAAAATACCCCTATTGGGTCCCCAAATGGGCTAAAAACCAAAACAGTCAACCTTAATGGGCTTTTTGGCCCAATAAAATCAAACTCAACCAAATAAGCCCAAAATCACCAGTCTGACTCAAAATTTAATTTTAAGCACAAAAGTTTAAAGGCCCAAAAGATGAAAATGTGCTTATCACAGCTTAAGAAAGTCAACGGCTTATTGAATTTTAAGTCAGCTAGGGCTTTTCCAAGTCAATTGGGCCAAGTTTGACTTTTTGGGCCCAAAAGCCCATTTGTGTTGACTGAATTTAGATTTGGCCCATTTGAGGGCCCATTAGGGGTATTTTGGTAATTTCACTTTGATTTTCGGATTATTTAGGTTAAAATAAACTAGTTTGCAAGTTTTTTTAATTTTTTATAATTTTTGGATTTTTAATATTATTTTATTATTATTTTATTATTATTTTTAAAATTTCACGTTTTCCAACTTTTTACATTTTTCTTAGGTTAATTACATTAAAATAGGAATTTAGCAACTATTAGAATAATTTTATCTCTTTTAGATTAATTTTTATAATTATTTTAAGTTTTAATAGTTTTTAAATCATTTTAAATAGTTTTTATTAGTTTTAAAATTTCTAAAAATAGTTTTTAATCTTTTTAGGTCATTTTAGAGTTTTACCAATTGAAAAATCTTTATTTGGGCTTTTTGATAATTTATTTGATTTTTAGGGCTTTAATTAGCATTTAAAAATTGAATAATTAATTATTTAAAAGGTTTGAAAAGGTTTTGATCATTGGTAAACTCTTAGTTTATTATTTTTGATTTTTGGTGAATTTTTGGTAATTTTTAGAATTTATTTTTATTTTTGTGGTTTTTAAGGTTCTACGTTTTAACTTTCTAATAGTGATTTTTTTTTTGTTAATTTTTATTTTTACGTCTTCGTCATTTTCTTTTCTCATCCCCTTCTAAACCAATCATTAATCACAAACATTTAACAAATTTCTCACATACATATACCTCCTTGGGAAACGAACTTTCAAACCATCAAGGGTCATTAGTGTTGATTTTCCTAAATCATCACTCGATACTTACCGCTTTTACGCCTTTCCCTAAAAGGTCGTATTTTACCACAATCACTTTGGCGCCGCTGCCGGGGAGGTGTGTCGTGATTAATTTGCATTGTTGTTTTTAATATTAACCAAATAGTATTTGTATTAGTAGAACTCTACTAATACGTATTATCGGTTTTCTTGGTTTTTCTTGTATAAATATTATTACTATATTGTATTAAGTATCACAATAAATTTACAATATCTCCAAAAGTGTGAAAACACAACCTTAATTGGGATTTCATCACTCAATTATTTTATTCGAATCTCAAACAAAAAGAAAAAGGCAAAAATAGATAAATACTTTCGTGAAGCTCGATTTTAAAAGATACAAACTATAAGGTGGGTATAAGGCGGGTATTATAAAATATACCCTAAGGAAAAAGGCTCTTAAGTGCTTCGCGCCGCCTCGTTTCTCCGCTTGCTTGTGAGTATTTTGAGATTGAAGGCTAATCGAGGGTTTTGCCGCCCAAAGTATTATTACGTATAATATATTTGCTTGGTTTCTTTGTGATTAAACCCTCTTGAACAAATTGGTTTTCACCAAAGTTCTAAAGTCATTCGAAGGCGTTCACTCCATGTGATTGTTTTCATTCCTTTGAGGCTTCTTTAATCAAGAGTTTGATTCGAGGAGATATTTTGTAGATTGTTGTCTACGAAGATACACCAAAATCCAAAAAAATTAAATATCATCAAAAACACAAAAAAATTGAAAATTCACAAAACACCCAAAAAGAATCTTCTTTGCTCACCTCCCATTCTTTGTGAAGTTTATGATCACTCGTAATCAAGCAAAACGAGCTCGTAGACGACTTCAAAAGCAAGCCAATCAAGAGACGTTGATTGTTGAAGAACCTCCAATTGTTGAACCTATTGTAGAACAAGAAGTCGTCATGGCTAATCGTACTATGATGGAGTTGCTACAAGCACCCACCGAGGGTTTTGGAGAGGCTATTGTGATTCCCGCCATCCTTGCGGAGAATTTCGAAATTAAGACGGGTTTAATGTCAATGTTGCAAGCAAATAAGTTTAGAGGTCACGAGAAAGACAACCCGCATTACCATATTAGGAATTTTTACCGTCTCACCGCCACTAGCAAGTTTAAGGATGTTCCACATGACGCCATTAAGATGATGTTGTTTCCATACTCGTTGGATGGACCCGCAAAAATTTGGCTCGAGAAAGAACCGCCAAATTCGATTTTGACATGGGCCGATCTCGTTTCTAAGTTTGTGAACAAGTTTTTTCCACCATCTAAAACAACACACTTGAAAAATGAGATTTCACGATTTGTGCAAAGAAATAATGAAAGTTTTTCAATGGCATGGGAACGCTTTAAAGAGATGTTACATGAATGTCCACACCATGATTTTACGGAATTGCATCAAGTGGATACTTTTTATAATGGGCTTAATGATCATGAACGAGATTATTTAAATGCCGCCGCGGGTGGTAATTTTTTGTGCAAGACGACAAATGAGGCTTTACAAATCATTGAAAATAGATCTAAGGTTTATAACCCTCGTAACACACCGAGTGTTGCCAATATGGGTTCGTCATCTTCGTCACAATCGTCTCGTAGCATTAACGCCTTACATGATGAAGCTAATGAGGAAAATCGGTTTTTTGATAGATTTGCTAATCTAATGTCCCATTGGAAGGCTCAAGAAGCTTCCAATTCCGCTTCGGTTAAAGCGGTTGCTAAGAGTTGTTTATCTTGTGGGGGAGCTCATGATCTTTCCGAGTGCATTACCGCGGATGGTAACACTTCGAGTGCTTATGTAGCAACGGGAACTTACAACCAAAACGGTCAAGGTTCCCGCCAAAATCAAGCTCCACCAAACCAAAATGTTAACAATTATCGAAACAACAACCAAGGTAATTACCAAGGCAACACACGTAACTACAACAAGGGGAATTATCAAAGTGGGAATGGACAAATTTCTAATCAAAACCAAAACCGTGATTTTCAAAACACTACACAAGGTTTTCAAAATGCTCACACTAAAAATTTTCAAGGAGAATTTTTGGATTATGCTAAAGCAAATGATGCTAAATTTGATAACATGCAACGTGAGATGATTAGCTTAAGGTCCGAGTTGAAAAACGAGCTAAAAATGAACTTGCTAATGAACTTAAAACTCATGCAAACAAAATGGAAGGAAATGTCCAACGTCTTCAACAAAATCAACAAAAGATGGAATTAGGACAACATGAGATTAAGCAAGAGTTATTAAAAGCGGATGCTAGGCAATCAAAATTTGAGGACCGAATGGCTAAGATGTTTGAAGCAATCATGTGTAAACCCTCTTCCTCGGGTGGTCTTCCTAGTGATACCATTGCAAACCCGAAGGGAGAAATGAAGGTTATTACTACACGAAGTGGTAAAACTTTCAAGGAACCAATCTCTCGTCCAAGTACTTCTAAGGAGAAGGAAATCAAGAAAGAACCCGAGGTGATGGTCGAAAAAGAGCACATTACAATCCCACGAAGTACCGCTCATACCACACCTACGGTTGAACCAATACCAATTGTGGAACCCGAGTTTCCAAGGCCGCTGCCTAATGACCAACCCACATCAGCTTTACCCTACCCTTCAAGACGAAACAAAGAGAAAATGCAAGAACGTAACAAACAACAAATCGAGCTTTTTATAAAAATGTTTCAACAAGTGCATTTTGATGTGAGTTTAGCCGACGTGTTGTTATATATGCCTCGTTTCGCTTCCACTTTTAAAAGTATGATGAGCGATAAGGAAAAGCTTTCAAAGCTTGCTAATTGTTCTTCGGTTTATCTTAACCGCATACCGGAAAAAGTTGGTGATCCCGGAAAGTTTCTCATTCCTTGTGACATACAAGATATGAAAGAATGCCTCGCCTTGGCCGATCTTGGTGCGAGCATTAATTTGATGCCATTTTCCATTTGGAAATCACTTTCGCTTCCGGCTCTCATTCCTTCGAACATGTCCATCGAGATGGCCGATCATTCTACGATTATGGCATGTGGAGTAGCCGAAGATGTTTTCGTGAAAGTGGGGAAGTTCTACTATCCCGTTGATTTTATAGTAGTTGACATCCCCGCGGATCCTCAAGTTCCTCTAATTCTAGGTCGTTCATTTTTAGACACTTCGAGATCGCTTATCGATGTTCATGCGAGAACTATCACTTTGAGATTCAACGAAGAGAAACTTGTTATAAACGCTACTCAAAACTCGAAACCTTCTCATGTTTATGCAATCGCTACCATCAATCACATTGACATCGTTGATGTGGTTTGCGATGAGTTTTCACAAGAAGTGTTAGGTTTTTCCGATAGCTCGTCAAGTGGCATTCCCACTATTTTGGATCCGATTCTTGCTAATTCCACACCAAATCTCACTCCATTACAAGGAGGCGATTTCACTTCAAATGAAATCGACAATGAAGATGAGGTGTTGATTAGTGATGATATTTCTATTCCACCATTTCTTTCGCCGACGGAAGTTATGAGTGTTGAACCAAAATCTTCAATAGAGGAACCACCTATCCTTGAATTGAAAGATCTTCCTTCTCACCTTGAATACGCATTCTTGGAAGGTGATGACAAGTTTCCGGTTATTATTGCAAAAGGTCTTGCTAATAATGAAAAAACCGAGCTCTTGAAAGTTCTTAAGGCTCATAAAGGGGCAATTGCGTGGAAAATATCCGACATTAAGGTGTTGACCCAAAATTTTGTACTCACAAGATTTTAATGGAGGAGGACTACAAACCCGCAATTCAAAGTCAAAGAAGGGTGAATCCCAAAATTCACGATGTCATTAAAAAGGAGGTCCTTAAACTCCTTGACGCGGGAATGATTTATCCTATATTCGATAGCCCATGGGTGAGCCCAATCCATTGTGTCCCTAAAAAGGGAGGAATGACCGTTGTGCCTAATGAAAACAACGAGTTAATTCCCACTCGTGTTGTGACCGGTTGGAGGGTGTGTATTGACTATCGAAAGTTAAATGACGCCACTCGTAAAGACCACTTTCCTTTGCCCTTCATGGATCAAATGTTGGAGCGACTTGCGGGAAATGAATTCTATTGCTTTTTAGATGGTTTTTCCGGTTACTTTCAAATCCCTATCGACCCTCGTGATCAAGAGAAGACTACGTTTACGTGTCCTTATGGAACGTTCGCTTATCGTAGGATGCCTTTCGGACTTTGTAATGCACCCGGTACGTTTCAACGGTGTATGATGGCGATTTTTCACGATATGATCGAGAAGTCGATGGAAGTGTTTATGGATGACTTCTCGGTGTTTGGTAATTCGTTTACGTCATGTTTATCCAATCTTGAACAAATGTTAAAACGTTGTGAAGAAACCAATCTTGTGCTTAATTGGGAAAAATGTCATTTTATGTGTAAACAAGGAATCGTCTTAGGACATAAGGTGTCGAAGGCAGGGATTGAGGTCGATAAAGCTAAGGTAGACGTCATCGCCAAGTTACCTCATCCCAACACCGTTAAGGGAGTTAGGAGTTTACTAGGCCACGCGGGCTTTTATCGTCGTTTCATTAAGGACTTTTCGAAAATCTCTCGTCCTATGACACACCTTCTCGAGAAGGATGCTCCTTTTAACTTCAATGAGGATTGTGTTAAGGCTTTCGAAACTCTCAAAAGGAAACTTACCGAAGCTCCCATTCTTGTTGCTCCTAATTGGGAATTAACCTTTGAAATCATGTGCGATGCAAGTGATTATGCTATAGGGGCCGTCTTAGGGCAACGTTATGACAAACATTTCCGTCCTATCCATTATGCTAGTAAGACGATGACCGAGGCTCAATTAAAGTACACCACAACGGAAAAGGAATTCCTTGCCGTGGTCTATGCTTTTGAGAAATTCCGACCTTATCTCGTCTTGACTAAAAGCATCGTGTATACCTACCATTCGGCTATCAAGTATCTCTTAGCTAAGCAAGATGCTAAGCTGAGATTGCTTCGTTGGATGCTCCTCCTCCAAGAATTTGATGTCACCGTACTTGACAAAAAAGGAGCCGAGAATCTAGCGGTCGATCACCTCTCTCGTCTAGAAGATCCTCACAAAGATGTTTTCGAGAACAAGGAAATTACCGAAACATTTCCTCTTGAGACTCTCGGTGTAGTTAATTCTAAAGACACCACCCCATGGTTTGCCGACATTGCAAATTACCATGCGGGCAATTTCATAATCAAGGGTATGACGACACAACAAAAACGAAAATTCTTTCGTGATGTCAAGTTCTATTTTTGGGACGACCCTTATCTCTTTCGGATTTGTGCGGATTAACTCGTTCGATGTTGTGTGTTTGGTGCCGAAGCTTCTAATATCCTTAGAGCTTGTCACGAGGGACCCACGGGTGGTCACCACGGTGCTAATCTCACGGCTAAGAAAGTGTTCGATGCCGGTTTCTTTTGGCCTTCTATCTATCGTGATGCACACGCACTTGTGAAGTCGTGTGATTCGTGCCAACTTCAAGGAAAATCGTCTCAACGTGATGAAATGCCGCAAAACATAATTCAAGTATGTGAGATTTTCGACATTTGGGGAATAGATTTTATGGGGCCGTTCCCATCGTCTCATGGCAACAAATATATCCTCGTCGCGGTGGACTACCTTTCTAAGTGGGTGGAAGCTAAGGCTTTGCCTACTAATGATGCTCGTGTGGTAGTGAAGCTTTTGAAGCAACTATTCTCTCGGTTCGGAACCCCTCGTGCTATTATAAGCGATCGTGGAACCCATTTTTGTAATGACCAATTCGAAAAGGTTCTAAAGAAATATGGAGTTACTCATCGTCTTTCTACGGCTTATCACCCGCAAACGAGTAGGGAAGTCGAGGTTTCGAACCGAGCTTTTAAGAGGATTTTAGAGAGGTCAATTGGAGAAAACCGTGCTTCATGGTCCGACAAACTTGATGACGCTTTATGGGCCTTTAGGACCGCTTATAAGACACCTATTGGTTGCACTCCTTATAAGTTAGTCTATGGGAAGAATTGTCATTTGCCCATTGAGTTGGAGCACAAGGCATATTGGGCCCTTAAGCATGCAAATTTTGACTTGAAGACCGCGGGAGATCACCGGAAATACAATTGAATGAATTGGATGAATTAAGAGATAATGCTTATGAAAATTCATTAATTTTTAAAGAAAAGACTAAAAAGTTTCATGATTCAAAGATTAAAAACCGGGTTTTTAACGTTGGTGATCAAGTGTTGCTTTTTAACTCTCGTCTTAAGATATTTTCCGGGAAATTGAAATCTCGTTGGTCGGGTCCGTTCACCATTACACAAGTATTTCCATATGGGACCATTGAGCTAGCTCAAGATGATGGTCCTAATTTCAAGGTGAATGGACATAGGCTTAAGCACTACTTTGGTGGGGAAATTCCTTCAATGGTTGCCCTCGACCAAGTCACCTTCCCCAATGATAATTAGCATTGAGGGGATCGAGTCGAGCTCATGACTCGGTAATCAAAAACGAGGTGCCTCGTGGGGGAGATCCCATGCTTATCTTTTATGCTCACTATTCACTAATAAGGGGACTTGTACCCTTTCAACTCGTTGTCTCGTGGTTGTTTGTGATTGTGTTATCTAGATCATCATCATCATCTACGATTGAAGACTCTCGTGTTCGTTTACGTGAGCCTCCATCGTTCGTTTGAAGAAGTTTTTCACGAATCCATGACATATCCTTTATTGTTCTAACAATTATCTTTTAGCATACTTAATAAACGGCTTTAGATATATTGTTGATCACCCTTTCCATGCTAGATCCTAAGCATTCAACTCTTCGTCTCTAGTATGGGGGTGCTCCACCTTTAGACTCGAAACATTGAGGACAATGTTTACTTTTAGTATGGGGGGGGTGAATAGGTACTTGCTTTGCTACGCCCTCACGCTTTCCAATTTTCAATGTTTTGTTTTGCTAATAAGGCTAAAAATGGCCAAATTTTAAAATTTTTCTTAGTTTTCATAAGTGTTTTTGAGACACGAATGTACATTTTCCGATGGGTAGAATAAGAGTTAATTTTTGACTTGATGGGCATTTGGAGCCATTTACATTCCTTAACCCGCTCAATTCAAGTTTTGCTAGACTTTTATATAGGGAGCTTTAAAACGCGAAAGTCTTAATTCATACGGGTTAAGAACAAGAACTTTTCGCAAGTTCCTATAATTGATTCTAGAAAGTCACTTATCAAGGGAACTATAAAACGCATTCTCTAAACTTGAAAAAGTCCAAGAAAGTGCAAGATCCTATAGGTGGCTTGAAAACCCAAAACTTTGATTTGATATAGTCTTAATGAAAGCTAATCCAAATTTGGCTTAATTTTTACTTGCATGGCTAAGTATTCACGAGTCTCTTTAATTAGAGGTCTTTATATAGTGAAGAACGAGAAATGATAGAGTTAGACAAGTGATCATGCTAAACGTAGAACATGAAAGTGTTCTTTCAAAAACTCATATGTTTTTAATTGTGGCTTTTTCTTCCCTAAGATCAATGCATTAGGAATAAATCATAATTGCAATAAGTAAGGTCGTACGATTTGAAAGGTTACTTAGCCTCTAGCGCAAGATCGTTTAAAAGTTGCTCGGGGTTGAATAGAGTTCATAGCCAAGGCATAACTTTTTGAAGCGGGACGCGAAGATTGGCGATTATCCAAAAAGGCCCTAACAAGGCATGAGGAGCTCTATTTTTACTAAAGATCCAAAGATGATGTGAAGTATCATTATTCCTAAATCAATATGAAGGATCGAGACACACGACGAGAAGCAATTACTCCCCTAAAGATCATGGAGAAAATCTATCCAAAAAGACCCTAACAAGGTATGAGGATAAATATATCCAAGTCCGAAAAGGAGGCGGATCGTTGTATATCAAAATCCAAAGTAAAGATTGAAGAAAAAATGATGAAGTCGTGGTCCAATATGAAGAATCTCTCAAAAACGTCAAGTGAAGAAATCCCAAATATATGAAGAGAAGACCATAATTTCAAGAACGTCTTCCCAAGATTTGAAGTATGAAGTACATGCCAAATATCGATCCGAGAAAGGTCTCAAATCGTGAAACAAGTTATGCCAAGATATGAACTTAAGGAGATACACGAGAAGCCGTTTTAAAAGATTTTGTCCTTCGGCTAACTATTGATCAAATCATGCTACTTTGCTTTCGGACTAATAACTACTCAAATAATTCAATATGAATCACTTGTGATCCATGACAAATAGATAAAAAATGCTAGTAACCCATTTCCTTTTATAATAACTAGGATTGCGGGGAGAAAAAGTATTACACAATTTGGACGTATGAGTAGTGTTAGCATTGTGACTTGTACCAACAATGATCTTGTTTTTGCACTTAGCATGGAATGTATGACAATCAAGGATGACAAAGTTTACTCTAAGGAACATTTACTTGTTTCTATTCTTTGACCCTAAAAGTCACTTTTTGTGATGAAAATCATACATTATGTCTTTACACATCATCGTAGTATGTTGCAAGTCTTTTACTCTTCAATAAAGGTTAATAAAATTGAACTTTGGTGATGCTTAGATACTTTATTCTAGCATTGCGTGAGGGCACGGCAATGGCTTAGTATGGGGGAGTGATGAGATGGCATTTATACATGATCTCATCGTTCTTTTCGGGCTTTAAATGCATAAAAATGTCATAAAATAACATTGTGTTTGTTTACTTGTGTATTTTAGGTATGGATATCGTGAAAAAGACAAAAGATCACAAGTTACAAGGAAAAACGGACACGAGAAACGAAGCCGTACAAAGAACCGGGCCCTAATCATGGAAATTCTCAACAAATACCCTTGAAGACTTGAAGACAAACAAGATTGATCCTCAATTATTGAAGAAATGACACTTAAAATCCTTGTATATTAATAATTACAAGTTTGGTCCCTTAAGTTTGTCAAAATTACACAAAAGGTCCTTCAACTTTGAAGAAATGGCAAGATTAGTCCCTCAACAAATCAAAATTGCCAATAATGGTCCCTCATGAAGTCAAAGATACAAAGAAGACCTTTGAAGATCAAGAATGTCCAAGATCAGCCCTTGAAATATCTCAAAATGGCAAAAATAACCCTTGAAATCCTTTTTCCAAAGTTTGGTGCCAAAAGTGACAAATGGTGAAAGATATTATAAAGGGAAATACGTTTTTAAGCTGAAAGACTTTGTTTACAAAAAATACCAAAGAACAAGGGCCAAAGGTGTCTATTTGAAACATTCAAACTGAAAATGCGCCAAACAAACACCTTTCCCCCAAAATCGGATCAAACAACTTACTATTCACCATTCATCCCACCCAGAATTACCTTCACTAAAACAAAGGGTAAATCAAAATTACCCATACCCACGTGTGGTTCACACATGCAGAATCACATCCCACACACAAAACCCTAATCCCCACTCACCAATAGGCCCCACCATTCAAACCCGTCCACCAATCAAAATGCCACTTGGCCTCCAAGTTAAGTGACGTGTCCAAATCAACAGCTATGATTCATTGCTTCATCACAAAGCTAAAATGAACATCCAGGATCAATTTGGACAGCTCAAATGAAGAAAACGTCTAGAAGGACTTAGGGCATTTAGGGAAATTCATATCTAGGGTTTGTGAATAGTGTTTAGCCAGGCATTTGCCTATAAAAGGGGACCTCAACATGTGAGAGTCCCTTTGTTCCAGATTTTAGCTTTTAATCTTTGTAATTCCTTTTTATGAAATAAAGTTTGAATTTCTTAAAATTTTGAGTTCTAATCTGTTATTTATAAAAGTTTGGTGTTTGAGAAGCTAAAATCTGAGTTCCATTATCTTGTTTGAAGGTTTTTGAGGCAAGGTTTTAAGTGATAAAGCTTGTGCATCAAAAATAAGAAGTTGGAATTATTTTTAATCTCACCTTGTGGTTTGTTCTTCTTAGCAGCTTGGAAGCTGGTACTTGTTTTGCTAGTACCTCAGCTCAAACAATCCAAGGCCTGGATATAGGTCTTGGAGGTTTGCATCTTCTTCCCTTTTCATTTTCTCTTTAAGTTTCTGATTATTTGTGATTTTTGTGGATTTATGCTTGAATCTGTGTTATTGTGGTTGAATATTGTTGATTTGGCTTGGTTTGATGTTATTGAGGTGTTACTGATCTGATTTGTGGGTTGAATCTTCATCAGCCTTTGAAAATTTGTGAAATCAAGTTTTAAAAGGGTGTTTGGGATTACTGCATAAGTTGGATTTGTGGCTTGTTAAGTGTTTGTTTGTTGGTTGCTAGTGTTGGTATCTGTTGTTTGGGTGATATTGTTCATCTGTTTGCAGGTTTTGAGGCTTTGAACACATTGATTCTTGAATTGGCTATAAAATCTTCATAACTTGGTTAAATTGGCTAGGATTTTGAGGACACCTAGATCTAGGTTTAGGCTAGGGCTAACAAGTGCTAAATCATAGTTAATCACACCAGGGTAGAAGGATTTGAGGCTTGAAATTGGATCAAGTGTCAAGTATATCAGCAAAACTAGTCTACATATTGTTCTTAGTTCATCAAAAACATTTTGTGCTTTGATCTTGCTATTTTCTTTGATTCAGTGTTTGATTCTTGTTGCTTTGTGTTTATTGTTAGTTTAGATAGCTTGTGTATGCATTCTGTTAAGTTTGGTTGGCTTATTTTGCTTAAATCTGCTTATTAAGTGCTTAACTGCTTATTTGCATATCTGGAGCATATCTGTGGACTGCTTGGCTTATTGTGGCTTATTGTGTGGATCATTTTGTGATTTTATTGTTGCTATTGACTCCTTGTGATTCACTGATCACAAGGGTGCCTTTGTTTCCAATTGAATCAAACCAGAACTCTCATAAAAGCTTGGTCAAATAGTCAAAGCAGTGGGAACTCCTTTCCCCTGCTGGTTGCCACTGATAGTGCAAATTTGGTGTCAGCTTATCAATAAGCTATAATAGCTTATTCCAACCAGCAACAACTTTGTTTTTTTAATAGGTACTCATATTTTGACCCATTTGTTCATATTGGAGCATCTGGGTGGTTGACTTTAAGGTTTGACTAGAAAACCAACTCCTTTGACTTTTACATAAGTTCATTTGTTCTTATTCTGGCTTATTGGTTGTGCTTATTGGATTTTTGTTGATTGATATTGCTTATTGAGTCCATTTGAAAGCTTTTGCAAGTTAAATCAAGTCCTAAGGTGCATTATTTCTCAAAAACGACTATTTTGTCGTTTTGTGGATTTTTGCTTTTCTATTTTCTGGCTTATTGAGTGTGCTTATTGGAAATTTCTTTTGACATATCTCTTAAGCATCCTAAAAGAGGGTTGTGTGTCAAATTAGAGCTTATGGCATTAGCTTTTGGCTTAATGGGCTGAAAAGCCCAATAAGAATAAGCTTTGTTTTCAATAAGCTGTGATAAGCTCACATTCAGCTTTTGGGCCTTTAGAGTTTTGTTCTTAGAATTGAATTTTAAGTCGGATAGGGCTTTTCCAAGTCAATTGGGCCAAGTTTGACTTTTTGGGCCCAAAAGCCCATTTGTGTTGACTGAATTTGGATTTGGCCCATTTGAGGGCCCATTAGGGGTATTTTGGTAATTTCACTTTGATTTTCTGATTATTTAGGTTAAAATAAACTAGTTTGCAAGTTTTTAGATTTTTTATAATTTTTGGATTTTTAATATTATTTTATTATTATTTTTAAAATTTCACATTTTCCAACTTTTTACATTTTTCTTAGGTTAATTACATTAAAATAGGAATTTAGCAACTTTTAGAATAATTTTATCTCTTTTAGATTAATTTTATAATTATTTTAAGTTTTAATAGTTTTTAAATCATTTTAAATAGTTTTTATTAGTTTAAAAATTTCTAAAAAAAGTTTTTAATCTTTTTAGGTCATTTTAGAGTTTTACCAATTGAAAAATCTTTATTTGGGCTTTTTGATAGTTTATTTGATTTTTAGGGCTTTAATTAGCATTTAAAAATTTAATATTTAATTATTTAAAAGGTTTGAAAAAGTTTTGATCATTGGTAAACTCTTAGTTTATTATTTTTTATTTTTGGTGAATTTTTGGTAATTTTTAGAATTTATTTTTATTTTTGTGGTTTTTAAGGTTCTACGTTTTAACTTTCTAATAGTGATTTTTTTTTGTTAATTTTTATTTTTACGTCTTCGTCATTTTCTTTTCTCATCCCCTTCTAAACCAATCATTAATCACAAACATTTAACAAATTTCTCACACACATATACCTCCTTGGGAAACGAACTTTCAAACCATCAAGGGTCATTAGTGTTGATTTTCCTAAATCATCACTCGATACTTACCGCTTTTACGCCTTTTCCCTAAAAGGTCGTATTTTACCACAATCAAGTACAGATGAAGATCTCAAGCACTCAAAGTCAAATGACAAAGGCTCAAGATAAATATCACGAAAGCATGAAGGAACAAAGCTGTTACAAACAAGATCAAGACCAAGATACAAGACCAAAGCAGGAAGATCTCCTCTACAAGAATGTATTCTCTCAATCATCTTATGCTTGTTAAGCTTTTTAAGATGACCGATACATTGGGGGAGATTGTTAGCCCTATATTTTATATAGTCGAACAAGAATGTAATAGGTCATCTTAGTCATTAGTGGTCTTGTATTGTAATAGGTTAGTCGGGTTAACCGGGCTTGGACTTTAAGCTAATATTGTCTAAGTTAGGGGCGTAAGCCCAAGCAAAGCCAAGCCCGGCCCAAGGAAACAAAGCCCACGGCCCAAAAAGGCCAAGGGTATATAAACCCTCTTCCATGTGTGGAAGAGGGTGTTGGTTCATTTTACTTTCTCTCTCTATTAAACATAAACCTTCCAAATCTCTCTTGTTTCTTTCTCTACTTTTCTTCTCTTTCTCTCTCTAAATATCTCTTCTAAATATCTCTAAATACCAAATGTTGTTCCCATTCAATCCATAACACAAGATTTAGAAGAGATATTTAGAGAGAGAAAGAGAAGAAAAGTAGAGAGAAACAAGAGAGATTTGGAAGGTTTATGTTTACTAGAGAGAGAAAGTAAAATGAACCAACACCCTCTTCCACACATGGAAGAGGGTTTATATACCCTTGGCCTTTTTGGGCCGTGGGCTTTGTTTCCTTGGGCCGGGCTTGGCTTTGCTTGGGCTTACGCCCCTAACTTAGACAATATTAGCTTAAGTCCAAGACCGGTTAACCCGACTAACCTATTACAATACAAGACCACTAATGACTAAGATGACCTATTACATTCTTGTTCGACTATATAAAATATAGGGCTAACAAGACCTAAAACTGGGACTGTTTTGGGTAAAATGTTAACGGGACGGGTTATGAAGTATAATGAGTTAAGGGCTTTATAGAGGGGTGTAATGAGATGCTTAGAGCATATAAATGAGGTATTTATATAGGAGGATGTTAGATGTCCATCATAGGTTGATGAGCCGTCTTAGTGATTGGTTTATGTTTTGATTATGTGTTTTTGGTTTGTTAGCTTTTTGCTAGTGCGCGGACTTTTGGAGAAGCTCAATCAGGTGAGTTTCATAGTCCCATGTCTTTTAATGATTTTGACTTCCTGATGGGATGGAAGAGACACTGTTTTGTTTTATAACTTATGTTGTGAATGTTTTTGTGGTTGATGATGGACTTGTGTGTGCATACTTATGTGATTAACTGCTAGTTGATTCTTGACTGTTTATGTTTTGACTTGGTACCAAGGGGATTGTTGACAAGGCGGGGCCTTGGGATTGGTTCGTAGGTGTTTGAGTGCCTATGGGAGTATGGTTTTTGGTATGGCTGGGAGCCTTGGTTTTGGTTTGGTTGGTTAATCTTGAATGTTAGTTGTTAATGCACATTTGCAACACATTGTCCCTATATTTTTATTGTTGGTGGTTATTCACAGCTTATATTATAACTGATTTAGCGTTGGAGTCTAAACCTATGACTCTCACCAACTTTATGTTGACGTGTTTTAGTGTCTCTTTCAGGTGATATTATGGTTAAGCGTGAGAACTTGAGTAGCTAGGATTTGGAGTTACGTAGGAATGCATTTAGAAGGAGATCCCCGTTTCCTTCTTAGTTTTTATTTGTTCATTTAATAAGTGATATTGTTGGCACCTATATGTTTGTTTTGGTTTTGTTATTGTTTGTCTCGGGTAAGTGGTAGGACTGTTACCTACTTACCTAGACTCCTACATTGTTGAGATATTGTCATGACTTTTGTGTCACCATTTTATGACATTTCTTATTTCATATAGTTATCTCTATAGACACGCCATGTTGTGATGATATCCATACGTCGCGCCCCATATTCCGCCATGGTGGGTGTGATAGAATGGTATCAGAGACAATGGTTATTGAGCATTAGGTTGCCTAGTCGCGTAGCCTAGTCTATAACTTAAGGGTCCCTGCATATAGGCGTCATAGGAGTATGTGTGCATTATATAATAATTGATATGTTTGGATGTTATTTATTGTGATGTTTGACTAGTATGAATTGAACCATAGTAAGTTCATACTTAGCCACATGTTATTTTCTTTTCGGGTTGTGACTAGTGCGGGTTGAACCATAATCGTCCACGCTAGTCATTGTTGTATTTTGCTTAGATTGTACATTATAGTACATAATTTGGTACATGGTAGTTTCTATCTTTTGTTGAGTTATTTTATGTACCTAAGGGATATTATTTTCCTTTTGATGTTTAAGTCATTTCCCTAAGAATCTTGTGGTGGTTCGAGTTAGTAGGAGTAGGTGGATATGAAGGATTTTAAGCTGTTTCCACTCTTATGGGCGACATGACTTATAACTGATTATGTTTTCGTTTTGGATTTAGTCTATACTGTTTTAGCTAGACTATGGATTTATGTATTTCAAGAAGTTTGACTATGTTATTTAAATAGTTGGAGTTTTAAACCTTATTGTTTATGTGGTTATGTGCTTAGGTGAGTTGATGGATTTATGTGTTATATGTTGTATTAACTCTAATAAGTGTCATCATAGGAGGGAGTGCATTGGGGAAATGGTAATTGTATAAGTATGGTGGCCAACATAGTTATACAAGTACCACAACTTCAATGGGTTCCTAAGTATGATTGCATGAAAGAGGGTTAGTACATGCTTGTATATGATGAGATGTGGATTTTGGTATATTTATAATATATGGGTTTATGTAACGGCTGCGTACGATATGGCTATTTTTTTTAGTGTGTTATATGTTTTGAGTTATAGTCGTGTTTTGTGATTATGAGGTCACACGATATGGGTTGGTTTTGGTAATGGGTTTTGTGCCTTGTTGTGGCATGGTGAGATGGTGAGAAGGTGATTACTCGTATGGAAAAACGAGTGTATGACGCGATCGATTGACTTGATATGTATGATAACGAGTATGTTTTGGGAGATTTAATAGGTATATATATGCAGATGTATATATACTACTATGTGTTAAGTTATGATTTATGGTCGTTCAGTAGTTATTATAACTAGAACGTACCTTGTGTTTGCTCGTGTTTTATGGTGCTAGAGTTTGATGGAGTTCCAACGACGTTTTGAGTCTTTTGATGTGTGTCTACATTCGGGTATGTATTTAATTATTGAGAACCACTAAATTTTCTTACAAATAAGTGTGGCTGATTATAGGAAAACGGTTTTGAAAATAATTTGTAAGTGTATGGTATGATATCGTGACTTACATATTTTTTTTAAGTTTGTGGTAGTAAGCTATAAAAAAAATTTGTCTTGAAAATAATTGGATTAGTTTTCTATGTAACATGTGATAATATATTTTAAAGGGGTAAAGAAATTTTACAAAAATTTTCTTAAGTATAATTAAAATTTTAGAAGTATTTAACTAGACGACAAGAGTAAAAGGGAGATTTTATTATAGTAATGATAATAATAACACCACACCTTGTAAACGTGTAGTAGTTTAGTTATAACCAGCCTAAATGGATTTATAAAATAGTAATAATAATATAGAATAAAATGAAAATAAAACACTATATTTTATAAACATGTATTGGTTTCATAATAACAAGTGAAATAAGTTTAATATGGGTAAATAAGATAATGGTTAGAATAAGATTGTAGTATACTAACTAGTTGATATCTGGATAAAATGATGAAGATAAACAGATGAGTTATTGATTAAAAATTAGTATGATTAATTTTGGTAGTATTGATGTTTGGTTCTTATGAGGAGTAACTAAATGGGGTGAAAGTTTAAAAATTTTCTGAGGTATCGAAATTGGGTAATACTAACCGTGACAAGTCAAACATTTCGTTGTTGGCACACTCCATTGATCTTTCGGATTACATTGTTTTGTTTTCAGTTGTTTTGGCTAGGGTTCGTTTTACCCTATATTTTATTTTGGGACACGATTGTCTGGAATTCTTTGGGTTACACGTCATGGTTGATTTATTTATGCGGTTGTGGGAACGTTAGGATGAGAGGATACAGTTGGGTAGTATTACTTATGGTTAGATACTATAATGGAGAGATGTGTTTTGGTTTAAAGGTTGTGTTGAAGGAGTGATTAAGATTTTTGGAGTCTTAGAACTTAGATTGGTTACGGGAATAAGGGAGTAAGTAAAGTTAGTTGACTGGTCGTGAGAACGAGACGTCATGCTATGAGAAGTTGGTTGAAGTACCATTAGGAGATTGATGAAAGTACCAGCGGGTGTGAGGGTAGAGTAGAAAATTTCTACTAAAGATTGGGCAAATAACACGCAAGGGATTGGTATAGTTATGAAGGCAAGGTAGTAGTAGACACGTGAAGGGAAAACAGGAATGTAAAAGAATGATTGGTAGGAGGCTAATTAACGGTGAAGTAAAACAAGTAAGGAAGATTAAGCCATTGAGGGGTTGAAGTACTTTCAGAAATATTGTGGTAGATGAGTTGAAGTTAGAAGCTATTGGTAGTGTGAAGTTCCTAGGTAACATCATGGAGACGAGAAGGAGGGCGTAAAGAGCTACATCGCGAAACAAGGAGCTGAAAGGACTACAAGTCGGCTGCAAGAAGGATGCAAGAGATTTCAAAGGAGTCACCAAAGTTGCGAGGACTGGAAAGGTGACAAGCACTATGATGGGAAATTTACGTATGGTTCGTGATGAAGAAGGGCAGGTCGAGTATCGGAGTGGAGCTACAAAGAGCTGAACCAGTGGATCGTGATGAAGTGAATACATGACATGGGAGATTAAGAACTCGTGGAAGTGACAAGGGGAGTCGAGTGACTACGCGGATAGAATTTTGTGGCAATCAATATCGAGGGATGAGAAGTAAGGCTGAGCTGAATAAGTTTCATGGAGAAGTGATTAGAGAGTCGGTTTTGTAAAGGTGTTATGAAAGATCTTTGGGAAAGGCAGCTATGCATTATCCAATGCACTAGTGATTTCCATAGATTTGATGAATGAAGTATAGAATTTTTGTTGGACAGGATAGTGTAGGAATAAGTTCCTAGAAGATGATGATTGAAAATACCACATGTTGGGTGCAAGATCAAAGTAGAAGTATGAGATTTGAATAAGAATTCAAAAATATGGCTTAGTAGACAAATGGAAACTAATATGGGTATAAGATGAGAGTGTGATCCGCATGGAATCACATGAAACTCTAGTCTGTCCCTATTAGGAGGAAGTAGGAGAACCGGTTGTGAGAAAAACAAGTGAAGCTACTTGGAAAATATTGGCGTATAGATGACTAGATAGACTTAGCTAGTGGAGATGGATTGTTATATCTGCCTAGAATGCTAGAGGCATTTGGGGTATGAGACGTAGAGAATGATCTATACAGATCATGAACGTCTCCAACATATATTTAATCATCTTGATTGAACATTTGGAAAAGGTGATGGGTAGAGTTAAGTGATGAAAGAAAAATTGAAAGGCCAAGTACCATCTGGGAAAGGCAAGCATGGTTGATGAGACATGGAATAAGAAGAATGAAGTGAAGCTGAGACGAACTTGAACTATATGGATGACGTATTAGGGTGGTTTGGATGAAGGATGTAGGTTGCACGAGTTGAGTCGTCTAAAGCAGAGAACGCGTCAACATGTATGTTGCGTGGCTTGGACAATCATATGGAGAAAAGGGACGTAGACTATACTTCCTACATAGATAGGAGTAGCTTAGAAAGGGGCGATGTAAGGACGAAATTGGTGAAAGGGATACATAATGGGGTGGAGGAATAAGTACGACGAGAGTTGGGTGATAGTCGATAGACTGACTAATTCATCTCATATTTCAAGAGGAATGAGAAGTCACGTAGTTGAGAAGTTGGAAGGATTGCGTACGGATGTGATGGAATAGAGGGTTTTGCGTAAAAGTTAGCCTAATATGTATGGAATGACTTATGAAGGATTATGGCAAAGGAAGAAACGATGGGAAGCATCACACCGTGATGTATGGTAGGAGTTGAGGAAGAAGAAGGAAGTGTGTATAGAAGCGAAGCATGAATGAAATAGGTCGAGATAGGAACCGGAGGTAAAACTTTGGTAGAGCTTAATAAGTATAATAAAGCACAACGCAGGCTAATACTGTCGTAGTGTGGAAAAGGAAATGGCACTGACCAATACTGATTGTTTGGGAGGCTTAGTATCGATAATCGAATGGATGAGGAGTTATAGGAGTGATGTGCCATAGGGACGAAGGGCTTGGACTAACTGAGATAACCGTCCTTTTGATGATGTGTATAGATCATAAGTTGATTTAGATTGGAAGAACTAATGGATATGTGGAAGACCGTCATAGGTCACTTTGTAAGGAAATTGGAATTTTTAAGTAGTTTGGGGTACGGACTAAAGGGAGTTGATTAACATAATTGGATATGAGTATATCCAGCTAACTAGAAAAGGATGGGCAAGTGAGATAGTTATACAACCATAGGAGTTACATTGAGGGCATGAGTGATTGATTTAGAGGGAGTTAGGAAACTCTTTATCGATGGCTAAGTTTTCATAATGATAGTTATCATACTAGAAGTCGATAAATGCCATTTGAGGCACTATATGAAAGGATAGGGTGAGTTGTCCCCATTGTGGACTAGAATTGGTAAAAGAGGCTACTAATGTGGTAATGGTGTTTGTGGACAGAATGAGAGCAACAAGGGATGCTATGTAGAAAAGGAGGAAACCACTAGATTTAGTGACAAAGTTATGTAGGGAGTTTCACCCATAGTAACGGGTGGTATGATTTGGTAAAATAGAAGAGTTGATGTAGAGTTTTGTAGGTCCATTTATGATCTTTGGAAAGATCGGACCAGTAGCTTATGAGCATAGATTTACCTGGGGGGAAAATGAGTGGTATACATGATATATTTCATGTATTGAGATTGGTAAATGTTGTTTGAGAATGCATATTTGCATGTACGGTTATTCGGGACTTGTGTTAATAAGAATCTTTGTTTTATCAAAGAGTCATTTGTGAGATTTATTGACTGTGAGGTCAAGAGTTTGGCAATGAATTTAGATATTGTTGGTTAGTATATGTGGTAATTTGAGACTTGAACTAAAGTTCACATGGAAATGAGAGGAGTTCGTTTAGAACAAGTATCCTCATGTGATTTGTTGTTTGTGTGTTTGATCCTAAGCAGTAAATCTCGGGACAAGATTTCTATTAGGAGGGAGTGATGTGACAACCCTGGTTTTGAGGTTCGTCACATAGTTTTATTTTGTGCTAGTTACGTGTCTTTACGTGTTTATGTGCTAATTGGTGTGTATAGATTGTGGTTTGGATATCGTTTCCGGTACGGGGTACCTTGTGAGTGAAATGATGTGTGATGATTTCATGTTCATGAGATCATATGGTAGTGACTATGAACTGAGATGGTGTTATTTAGTGGTTTTATGTATACGTATATGTATTATAGAAAATCGTATTTTTTCGATTTACGGTTTAGCATTTAGAGGTCTCGGATGAGGTAATTAGTCATACGAATATTTTTCGGGATGGTTTTAAGTCATTTAGGACTTAGTTATTGTTAGCCTTAAAATGTGTGCAACTAACGGAATTACATTAGTTTCATAGCCGGGACTTGTTTGGACTAATATTGTCATATGCATAGTCCAAGTCCCGGGCTATATAAACCCCTCCATACTTCCATGGAGGGGTGAGGCTTACATTTCCTTCTTGTCTTTCTCTCACTAGAATAAACACACTTTTCTAGTTACTTGTTTCTCTCTCTAAAATGGCTAAACACCACTTCTATCCTCCCCGACCTCCGGATCTTTTACCCGTGTTCATGTGAATCCAACTTAACAGTTATAAAGTTTATTTCAAAATTTGAGATTTTTTTTAAAAGTGTATATTTTACGTCTTTTACGGTAAAACGCGTAAATTTGACTAGTTTTACGGTTTTGAGGTTTTGGAGGCTTAAGGAGCTGAAATAAATTAATGGAAATTAAGGTAATATTATTAATACATATATTAATAATAAAAAGAAAAAAAAACTAAATAAGAAGGGTATGGATCAGTTTCGACGCAAGAAAAAAAAGGAAGAAAAAAAAAGGAAAAAGAATTAAAAAAAAGAAAACAAGTTTCATATTGGGACTAGGATTCTTATGTACACTATATAAATGTTTTATATTAAACCACAAATCATAATCGCTGGAGATAAAAAAAGAGGTCGACGGTTGAAGAGTTTTTTTAGGGTTCATGGGTTTTTTTTCATCTTCCATTAATTTAAAGGTAAAACCTTCAAATCCCTTTTTAATTTAATTGTTTTTAATGTTTACATAATCCTCTTATGATGGATTTAGGTTAGGTCTTTGATAAAAATATGTATTTTAATGATTTCATAATGATTGGATGGTTTAGGGCTTGTAATTAGTGGGATTAGGGTTAATTGATGAGGTTGATCTTGTTAAACCCGTTTTTAAAAACTGGGTAGAATTTTGAGTCAATTGTATTGATCATATTGGGAGTTCTACAAACTCTTATTTTGCGATCCAAGTATCCATGAAAAGGTAATTGAAGTGGCTTTCCAATGCAAGAAACGAGAACTAAGTTGGAGGTGGGAAGTGGGTCAAAAACAGGTTACAACAGTCGGAGGTCAAAACAGTTTTGAATTCAGCCTGTTTTCGTTTTAAGTTTTGGGTTGTTTGGGGTACTTAGGGTTTCATTGGGATCTTCTAACGAACATGAGAGATGGTTTATATATTTTAGTAAGTATCTGCACATGGGCTAAGGTTGTGGTTTAGGGTATGACCCCCTAATTGTAACAAACGTTTTGTATGTTTAAAATCAGTAAAATCTGGAATGACAAAAGTATATATATATATATATATATATATATATATATATATATATATATATATATATATATATATATATATATATATATATATATATATATATATATATATATATATATATATATATATATATATATATATATATATATATATATATATATATATATATATATATATATATATATATATATATATATATATATATATATATATATATATATATATATATATATATATCGAGGCCTTAACAGTAGCTTTAAGGTTGGGGCAAGTGGGAGGTGTTAGCTAACATATGTAAGGGAATAAATATTCCCTTTACAGAGATCATGGGTGTGTTTAAGTGGGCGTTTGGCTTATAGTTTTGAGACCTAAAACTGGGACTGTTTTGGGTAAAATGTTAACGGGACGGGTTATGAAGTATAATGAGTTAAGGGCTTTATAGAAGGGTGTAATGAGATGCTTAGAGCATATAAATGAGGTATTTATATAGGAGGAGGTTAGATGTCCATCATAGGTTGATGAGCCGTCTTAGTGATTGGTTTATGTTTTGATTATGTGTTTTTGGTTTGTTAGCTTTTTGCTAGTGCGCGGACTTTTGGAGAAGCTCAATCAGGTGAGTTTCATAGTCCCATGTCTTTTAATGATTTTGACATCTAGATAGGATGGAAGAGACATTGTTTTGTTTTATTACTTATGTTGTGAATGTTTTTGTGGTTGGTGATGGACTTGTGTGTGCATACTTATGTGATTAACTGCTAGTTGATTCTTGATTGTTTATGTTTTGACTTGGTACCAAGGGGATTGTTGACAAGGCGGGGCCTTGGGATTGGTTCGTAGGTGTTTGAGTGCCTTTGGGAGTATGGTGTTTGGTATGGCTGGGAGCCTTGGTTTTGGTTTGGTTGGTTAATCTTGAATGTTAGTTGTTAATGCACATTTACAACACATTGTCCCTATATTTTTATTGTTGGTGGTTATTCACAGCTTATATTATAACTGATTTAGCGTTGGAGTCTAAACCTATGACTCTCGCCAACTTTATGTTGACGTGTTTTAGTGTCTCTTTCAGGTGATATTATGGTTAAGCGTGAGAACTTGAGTGGCTAGGATTTGGAGTTGTGTAGGAATGCATTTAGAAGGAGATCCCCGTTTCCTTCTTAGTTTTTATTTGTTCATTTAATAAGTGATACTGTTGGCACCTATATGTTTGTTTTGGTTTTGTTATTGTTTGTCTCGGGTAAGTGGTAGGACTGTTACCTACTTACCTAGACTCCTGCATTGTTGAGATATTGTCATGACTTTTGTGTCACCATTTTATGACATTTCTTATTTCATATAGTTATCTCTATAGACACGCCATGTTGTGATGATATCCATACGTCGCGCCCCATATTCCGCCATGGTGGGGTGTGACAAGAACTTCCGGGCATACCACCTACACGTGAAGTAGAATTTAATATCGAGCTCATCCCAGGAGTTGAGCCGATTTCCAAGGCTCCTTATCGCATGGCTCCCATAAAGTTGAAGGATCAATTGCAAGAACTTCTGGAACGATGCTTCATTCGACCGAGCGCATCTCCATGGGGCACACCGGTCTTATTCGTTAAGAAGAAGGACGACAGTATGCGTCTTTGCATAGACTATCGCGAGTTCAACAAGATCACTATTAGGAATAGGTATCCTATACCACGCAACGAAGATCTGTTTGACCAACTCCAAGGGGCCAAACATTTCTCCAAGATTGATCTAAGATCAGGCTATCTTCAGCTACGAGTCAAAGAGCAGGACATCGCCAAGACTGCTTTCCGTACACGTTATGGCCACTACGAATTTTTATTCATGCCATTTGGCCTTACCAATGCTCCAGTAGTGTTCATAGATTTGATGAACAAAATCTTCCATGAATTTCTGGACAAGTTCGTCATTATTTTCATTGATGACATCCTGATATTCTCTAAGTCCAAGGAGGAACACGAAGACCATCTTCGTACAGTATTACAGATTCTTCGCCAGAAGCAACTGTATGCTAAATTCTCTAAGTGTGAGTTCTGGTTAGACAAGGTGGCATTTTTAGGTCACATTGTATCAGCAGAAGGAATCACAATGGATCCAGCAAAGGTTGAGGCTATTACCAAGTGGCCAAGACCGACATCAACGACTGAAGTTCGCAGTTTCAGGCTTAACTGGTTACTACCGTAGGTTCGTGGAGAACTTTTCCCGATTATCACTACCATTGACCAAACTGATGCGGAAAGGGGAGAAATTCGTCTGGACTGAAGAAAGAGAGAAGAGCTTTGAAGACATAAAGCAGAAGTTAGTATCTACATCGATTCTTAATCTCCCATCTGGTACAGGTGGATTTCAGATCTACAGTGATGCATCGGGGAAAGGACTTGGCTGTGTTCTCATGTAACATGGGAAAGTGATCGCGTACGCTTCACGGCAGCTTAAGCCTTATGAGGAAAATTACCCTACACATGACTTGGAACTTGCAGCAGTCGTGTTTGCATTGAAGATATGGAGGCACTACTTGTATAGAGAATCATGCGACATGTTCACGGACCACAAGAGCTTGAAGTATATCTTCACTCAACGTGAATTGAACATGAGACAGAGGAGATGGTTAGAGCTATTGAAGGATTATGACATTAATCTGCAGTATCATCCCGGCAAGGCGAATGTAGTGGCAGATGCACTTAGCAGAAAGTCCGAAATGATAAACGGCATTAAAATTTAGGAGGAAATTATAAGAGACTTGGAGTGACTAAACATAGAGATCATGGTACGTGGCCAACACAATTACCGGGCTAATCTTAGAGTGGAACCCGAGTTACTCTCTAGGATCAAGGAAGCTCAGAAAGATGATGGTGAAATCTGGGCGATAATTCAGAATTTAGAGAAGCAGACAGAATTTCGAGTAGACGCAGATGGTATCTTATGGCAGGGCACGAGACTTTGTTTTCTTGATGATCAAGAACTCCGGGAAGCATTTTTAGCTGAGGCTCATAGCTCCCCATTCTCTATTCATCCTGTTTCAACCAAGATGTACCATGACATCAAGCAATACTTTTGGTGGAGTGGTATGAAACAGGATGTTGCGACTTACGTCTCCAAATGTCTTACCTGCCAGCAGGTTAAGATCGAGCATCAGCGATATGGCGGTCTTCTTCAACCGTTATACATTCCAGAGTGGAAGTGGGACAAGATCACCATGGATTTTGTTATCGGTCTTCTGCAGACAAAGAGGAAGCACGATCCGATTTGGGTTATCATTGATCGAATTACCAAGTCAGCTCATTTCTTACCAATCCGCAAGGAAGATTCGGTCAGTAAGCTCGCCGATACTTATAGGAGGGAGATCATGAGACTTCATGGTGCTCCATCTAGCATCGTCTCAGACAGAGATCCTCGGTTCACTTCGCGATTATGGAGAAGTCTGTAGAAAGCTTGGGGTACAAAACTTAAGCTTAGCACGGCTTTTCATCCTCAAACAGACGGGCAATCGGAGCGAACGATTCAGACATTAGAAGACATGTTGAGGTCATGTGCGTTGGAATGGACGGGAGATTGAGACGATTACATCTGTTTGGTAGAGTTTGCATATAACAACAGTTGGCACGCAAGTATCAAGTGTGCTCCATTCGAGATGTTGTATGGCAGAAGGTGTCGCGCCCCAATCTGCTGGGATCAGGTTGGTGAGCGAACACTTGAAGGACCAGAAATGATTGAGTTGACCAATATGAAGGTCGCAGTAGCTAAAGCAGAAACTGCAAGAAGCACGGTCATGTCAGAAGAGTTATGTAGACAAGCGTCGTAGGGACTTACAATTTAACGTAGGAGATCACGTTTTCCTTAAGGTTTCGCCGGCACGTGTGGTTAGACGTTTTGGAATCAAAGGGAAGCTCAGTCCTCGATACACCGGACCGTTTGATGTCATTGAGCGAGTCGGTGAAGTATCTTATCGTTTAGCGTTACCTCTGCAGCTTTCTCATGTTCAACGATGTTTTCCATGTGTCCTTACTCCGAGGGTACAAGTATCATCCCCTTCACATGGTTCAGTATCCACTGGAACAGATTCATGAAGATCTCACTTTCATAGAAGAACCCGAACGAGTTCTTGACAGACAAGAACGAGTCATGAGAAGGAAGACGATTCCATTCGTCAAAATCCTTTGGAGGGATCATACCGAGCGGGAAGCCACTTGGGAACCAGAGGAGTCTATCTGGGCTTCTTACCCTCATTTCATATTTTGAATTCGGGTATGTTCTTCTTTTCCAGTTTACATTATCTATAATTGGGGGACGAATATTCTTTTTAGGGGGGAAGAGTTGTAAAACCCACATGCTTTTACCATGAATAGTACTCTTATGATCGTACGTACATGATTAGAACTTTCCTTTTTATAGCACGTTTATGTTTCACGAATAGGAATTTACAAGTATTACGTACGTGTTATTACACGATAAGTATTTATTACGTATTAAGACACGATAATCATTATCCAAAATAATAATAATCACGAACATGGAAATCATGAACGTAAATAATCACGAACATATTGTTATGTATTTACGTATAATTATTACGACTACGTATAAATGTAAATTACGATACGAACGATAACTAAATAGATCACGTAAACACGACACGAGAACACGTATAATATTTAGACATGGAAAACAATGGGTTTCCCCTTGTGGGCCCCTCTTAGCCGCGGCATAGACACAAGAAAAGGCCAAGCCCACTTTGAATTCAACTAAATAAGAAAATAAGGGAAATCATATTTTTCATAATCACAGGAAATTAGAAAATATGAAAACCCTAATCTCTCTTTTCTCTCCTCTTGGCCGCCGAGTACAAACACCACAAAGGGTGTCGTTGGTTGATTTTTGGTGATCAATTCTTGCAAGGGTGTTCGTGTTTTTCGTTCTCTATTGTTTCACGAATTCGGAAAACCTTTAAACCCCTTTTCTTTTATGTTTTTATCAAGATCTAGACACATGAAATAATAAGTTATAAAAACAAGTATACATAACATGTAATTAATCATGGGGGGGTTAAATCATGGGTTTTTAGGGGTGTTTGTTTCGGGCGACGCAAGAAACCGAGAGCCTAGGCTCTCGGCTTTCTTTTGTTCGCACCAACAACCGAGACCAAGGGGTCTCGGTGTGGCTGTGATGTTTCGGTCGCAAGAACAAGGAACCCCTACCTATGTCGAGGTGTGTTTTGGTTCAGGGGGTCTCGGCTAAAAACAAAGAAACACCACCGGCTTAAGCTGGTGGCAAAATAAGGAAAGCAGGGTGAAACATGAGCCGCGACAGCAGGGGGAACCACCGGCTAACTGCCGGTGGGAACTTTGCCCAGCCGGCGGCTACAGCCGAGAAACCAGGGGAAACCACCGGCACAGTCGGTGGTTGTTTTTGCGAAAACAGTGGCAACCGTCCAAGCCGGCTTTGCCACTGTTAAGGGTGCGTTGTTCGGCCGGTTCACGGGCCCGGTTCACGGGTCCAGTTCACGGGTTCGGTTCACGGGTCCGGTTCATGGGTTTACGGGCACGGTTCACGACATGCTTTAGTAAAATAAAACATGGTTCATGACTTAATTAATTTTACAAGTTTAAATATTTTACAAGCTTATTTAATTACTAGATTAATTAAATTAATTTACATGTTATATAATTAATTTAATTTAGACATGACTTAGGTTAATTATTATTATTAATAATTCATGATTAAACCTAAGTATTTTATAATTTAATTTTAGACTAAAGTATTAAATAATTATTAAAACATGACTTATAATTAATTGATTTTCATGACTTAAGTTATATTAATAATAAATATTAATACATGTTTTAACCTAAGTATTATTATTACCTTTTTTTTAATTAAATCATGCTATATTTAATTACCTATAGTTGATTTAATTTACATGTAATAATTAATAAACTATACTATTTAATCACATGACTTAAAATATTAATCAGTAAACACTTAAGCTTATGTTATTAGCTTAATAATCCAACTTATTTCCATTTATGGAAACTTTCTATTTTTAGAAACTTATTTAATTAAGGCAGTTAATCTATTTATGGAAACTTTCTATTTTTAGATACTTATCTATTTTAACCAATAAACCTATTTTTGGAAACTTTCTGTTTTTGGAAACTTTCTATATTAGGAAACCTGCTATTTTTAGAAAGTTACTTACTATTACACAACAAGTATAATAATACAAGAAATATAAGTAATACTTAATCAGAATAGATAGAATACATGATAAACATAGCATAACGTTAAAACCAGTAAAACAAGACATGAACATATAAAACAAGCTAAGACATGATGTAAAACCAGTTACGTATATAGTAATCAGAATACTTATACACGTATATTATTTATGTACCATTAGTGATATCGAAGTAGGACTCTCTTCCGGTCGTCTTCTTCGTTCACTAGACACATGGTACGGATTCTCCGTTCTTTCAGTATGGACATTTTTTCCTTATTAGGATTCCCCGTATGCAGCCAACTATTTTCCCAGTATATGTTTTATATATTTTGAATTGCTTATGTTTATTTAGATACCTAAAGCCATATACATGCATGACTAGTTTCACCTAGTTATGGAGGTACCATAACCATAACAATGGAGGCACCAGTGTTATGACTTCACCACGGCGGAGTGATAGCTCGTGGCGTCCCTTCAGCTTTTAGCCATATTATTATTATCATGTGGGGCGTATGGGTACATCCTAGGTTACATGTTTTTTTATAGATTATTCAGGTGAATGTGGTGTGTGCCTTGCATCCTTCACAAGGAGTTGATCCCTCCTACCCAAAAACTTATATTAATTAGAGGCAGCCCCTCTAATTGCATGACGAGGTCACCCCTCCAAGTATTCATGCACGCTAATAATTCATGACCTATATTGGCTAATGGTAAACATGTTAAACATTTTTTATAAGATAAACATAAGGCTTTTCAAACTATAAAACCAGCTTTACTAAGTTATACCAGGTTTTCCAGGACTTAGACATTTCCGCTGCTTTATGCTTATATGCTTATATTATTCATGCCATACTTTTATATCTGTGCACTAAGCGTTATGCTCAGCCGTTTTTCCTTTTAGATTCCCAAAACGGTAGGTACTCAAGGACGCTCGTAGAATTTAAGCGTACGTGCATATGGATTGGAAGGTTCCTAGCCTTCATGACTTTATGCATTTCTTCATACTTTTGATACTCATTTCTATGGACATTGTTTAGTCCTTTTCATTTACAGTACTTATGTTTGTGTGCGATGAGTTCTACTTTTGGGGTACCGATGTTTGTTTCCGGTATTTCCTTTATGGTCATGTGATGTTTTATACATTTATCCTTGTATGCTTTGATGACACGCCATAATCACGCGTGACATTCCATTTACCAAAATGGGGTGTTACAGGCCTTCTGGTAACGGGCCAAGGATATCTAGTCCATATTGGTAAAACGGCCACAGAGACATGATTTATGTCATTAATGTATTCTAGAGTTTAGGGACCAAAGCATGGATCTGGCACGAGTCGCACTTTATCACCACCTCATATGTATCTTGATACATCATAGGCCAACAGTATCACTGCCTAATGATTTTGGCCACTACGGATTGATACCCTGGATGCATTCTGCACGACCCTTCGTGTACCTCTCGGATGATGTAGTTCGCTTGTAACGGACCTACGTACCTTAGCATCAGAGAAAAGTATGACTTCTTGAAGAGCACTACTCCCTCGATCATGAACTGTGGCACTTTGATCCGAAGCTTTCTTGCTTCGTCCGGATCCACGGGCCATACGCTTTCCTTAAGGCATTTTAATATAGGGGTCATCCGGTTATTCTCCTCTTCTTCCACGATATCATTAATCTCTTCCGGCTCTATCGACCTTAGAGGTGGCAAATCTTGTCCATTTTGCTAAATATGGGCACTTTTTGACACTTCTCTAAAAAGGATGGGGAATTTTTGCCCATCCATGATTATTGATGGGCTAAACGAGCGCGCATGTAAGATATTAAATAGGCTTAATGGGCGTATGTAAAATACTAATTAGGCTACTCGATGGATCTTTATATTTAACTTTTTATCTCCGACTATTAAACAAGTATTATTATTTTTTATTTCTACGTTTTTTATAAGGTTTTTACTCATTTTTGTTTGTGGTCGTTTAGCCCGCGCCCGTTTAGCCATCGCCCGTTTGGCATGCCGCCTGTTTATCCCGCCGCCCGTTTTTCCCGCTGCCCGTGCCCGCCAGCCCGTTTTGCCACCTCTAATCGACCTAGTCTTGAGTACCTCTACCAGCACAGCCTTGGTCAAGTTGTTAAAGGCTACCGATGCTAGCTTACTAAGCACATCTGCTTTTTATTGTAGTTTCTTTGTATGTTCTGGATTGTAAACTTGATGAACCTCCTTATATATTCTTTTGCCTTGGCTATGTATTTATTCATTCTTTCATTACAAGACACAAACTCACTGTTGATCTGACATGCCACAAGCTTCGAGTCCACTTTTATTTCTAGTTCTTGCACACCCATTTCTCCGCTAATCTTAGCCCATCTAACAGGGCTTCGTACTCTGCTTCGTTATTGGAGCATTCAAAGTTTAGACGAAGGGCGTAGGTGTACTCAGTCCCAGCCAGATCGATTAAGACCAAACCTACCCCAACTCCTTTGGAACTAGAGGCTCGGTCGATGTACAGAACCCATTCTTCTTCCTTTTTTTCTACAATTTATATGGTACATATCAACTTGTCCCCCATCGGCGTTTCTGCTAGAAATTCCGCTAGGACCCGCCCTTTCACGAATTTATTGGGATGTAATTTATAGCATACATATGACAACCCATAAATTTCACACATACGTTATATGCTATGATTTAAATAAAGTGGAAAATCCATTAGAAATTTTTGTTTTTTTTTCCTTACCTGGTAAGATGAATTGTTCCTCACAACTTGAACTACCACTTCAACATATTCCTATATGTTGGAAATACAATATATATATATATCAAGTCTAAGTACTAAAAGTGATCTAATAAGTAAATTATAAATAAGAACATCTCAAATGTAACTATGATGCCCTAAATTCCCTTAGAAACCCTAGAATCCCTATAAATGAGTTGTAAACGCAAGAATGGTAAACTATGAATGGATAATACATATCAATAAGACATTATGAAGTATAAACAAGTTATAAAATATACTTTGAAGACATAATAATATCTAAGAATGGCAAGAACAAACTATACAAAGCTAAGTACAAGTAAATGTACATAATAGTCTAGATCATCACCTAGAAACCTTTGATAAACAATGTTCCAAGCAATATAATTACCTAATATCTATGAAAAAGTATCAAAAACAATATGCTTAGTATTATCTAATATATAAAGGAAAGATAATTAATCACAAAATGCTAATATTCACTAATCTAAGGCTAATTACAAGTTAAGACCTAGTAACCAAGATTAGCATAGTAAATACATTATTCATTGAATTAGAGTCTAATCTTTTGCAACAAAATATAAAACTCAACTATGTGTTATATTAATATTATACATTTACTACAAGATAAGTTACAATTTGGTAAAGCATAAGGTACAAGTTATCCAAGCATAGGATCTTAAGCTCCTATAATTATCCTAAGAATATGATCAACCTATACAAATCCTTAAACAAAGAATGTAGAATCCATAGAAGTCATAAATATACTATATAATCCCTAGAATAAGCATACATTAGAATATAAACCCTAATGGCCCAAGATAGAAAGTCATTAGGCTTAATGACCTAAAAACCCTTATATTAAGAAATCTACATGGAATCACTACTTAGTCTTTAAGCACAAGTCTACAAACACCCATATCACTTAACTAAGGTTATAACATTCTATTAAGAAAATTTAAAAGTACCCAAAATCACAAGGTACACAATTTCAATGCATGGCTTATAAATTAGGTCAAAATGAGTATTTTCACCCTTTAGACATGTTTACTTAGAATAACTTAGTAAAACCAATGTAGGGACTTCATGAACACACCATTGAGAACACTGTAGGATGTATAAATTGATTTTACATCAATATCTAATTGAATGATAATCACTTTTACTAAGATTTAACCATAAATCATTAGAAACCCTAACCCGCCTAGGTTTTCTTCCCATTTTCACATCAAACCTTTATTAAACTTCAAACCAAAGACCCAAACGTCTTAATTACAATGTGCATAACCTAAATACACACTAGTCCATCACTAATCACATTCCTAAACCCTTAATCACCAAAATTACAATGTATAAAGTTACAAGCCCTAAGAAATGAACCCGACTAGGTTTTCCCTCCAAAACTATGTTTAAAATCTTTCCCTCCCATTCCAAGTTTGAAACCTGATATTTAAAAGATATTTGTGAGTTCTAGCATCCCTCTAAGCTGTTGGATCACCACCTTGTAGACAATGAATCAACATTCTTAGCTAAATTAGACGTGTGATGTTTTTAACCACAAACCTTAGATAACTATCATCCTAGACTTCATGACTCATTCCTGGACTTGCATAGATCTTACCTAGCGTCCCTTAGTCACTAACATACTGAGCTTACACGTTTACACCCTTTACTTGGAGCCTAAGGGCCAAAACTAGTATAAATAGCAACCTAAACCTTTCATTTCAACTTGCATCTCGTTTTCTCTTAACCTCCTACCCATTCTTCATTTCCACTTATATAAACGTTCTACGAAATCCCATAAGGCCAGAACCAGGTCTAGAAGGAAGTCATTGAATCTCTTGAAGCTTTGATAGCAAGTAGTGTTCATAGGAAGCCATAAGGAGCCATTTTAGAGCTACCTAGGTAATTTCTATGTTAGTTATGCTTTGATATTGTTATAATGGATTCTTAGAGATTTTATAATGCTAAAATAATTTTAGAAATATAATCTAAAAGAAACTAAGTCATTTGATCATTTTAAATGAAAGTTATAAGTTAAAGATGTCGTAAAACCCTAGTTTCGTAATTTACATGAAATAATAAGCAAAAACCTATTCCAAAAACTATAATTCTGAAGAAATGTTTTTATTATGATTATAAACATGTTTTCAAACTTTGTTTTAAAATCCTAGATCATTTTGGTCTATTTTTAGGTTGTTATGTGATTTTTACAAATATAGGGACAAAAACGGTCATTTTTAAAACTATTTAACATTTTGGGCCAAAAGTGTCATTTTAGGAAAGTTAAATATATATTAATAAATATTGGAAATTTTGAGACCCTAAGGTTGAATATTGAGGGTTTAAAATGCAAATAATAAAACTATATACTTTAGGGGTTAAAAGTGTAATTATACCAAAGTATAACAAAAAAGGCTATTTTTGCCAATTTTGAAACTAAAGAAGATTAATTATGAATATGAGGAAGTAATAAAAGTATCATGTTAGTATGGAGCGTTGTACAAAAATGTTCCATCTTGATATTACGTTCTAACTGGGTGGTTGGGTTTACGATTTAAAGTGCCCTCGCTCCTCAAACGTTTATAGAATGGATTCTAAGTATGATGGCCCGAATAATGGTGCTGAATTACAACCAAATATTTATTAAAGAATATATAACCAATACTTAGAAAGATTGAACAAAAGATTAAAGACTTGATACTATATACAATGTATTAAATCCAGGTTTGTGTGAGATCAAGTTGTTGTTTATGAGACCAAGTTGTATGATAAAGTTGTTTATCTGTGAATGAAATATATTCTGATTATAGCTTTTTTATAGGACTCTATAGACATAAGGTGAGTTCATAGCCTCACTTTTAAATGCTTTATAAATAATTTTAAAACCCGTGAGGGGATATATGCTAAAAATGGAATACAAGTGTTTTTGGTATGCTTCTCAGATATGATTATTGAAACTATGTTTACTTGTTGCCATTAAAGTCCCTTTTCAATCGTGGAACGCTAATCATTTAATGAGCGCTAATATTGTAAATAGTACTATTGGAGACTGACATCTCCTATCTGGGCAAGTCGCACTTGCTAGCAGCTAATGGTTCCCACCTAGGCTAAACATATATGCTTTATTTTGCTAATTTAGGATATTCTGGCCAACTTCCTACCTAAGGGAAATTTGTTTGGTTTTTACTGATATTGTCTAGTCGCGGGGTCATGAGCTAGTGCAATAATAATTGATTGTTTTAAACTTACGAGCGAATAATAACATAGCTCAGGAAAAAGGATCTTGTATTCAAAATATGTTTAAACCTTTGAATTCACTCAACCTTTATGTTGACCTTAAGCATATATTTCAGGAAACCATGACTGATAGTATGGAGCAGCACGAGGATGGCATGAGGAGGCACAAGCTTGGAATTATTAACCTAGATTTTGGGAACCTCATATTGTAAAACTTTGAATTTTTAATGATATATAAAGAAAGTTGATTTTTATCATCCTTTTGAGTTGTTTTCTATCATTATGACTTGTGTTCTATAAACTAATACCCAGATCAATGTTCCGCTACGTAAAGGTAAAATGGGGGTGTTACAGATTGGTACTCAGAGCCATGGTTATAGAGAACAAGAATTAAAAAACTTGACTATAACTACTTTTAAAATAATTTCAAGAAAGTCCTCTGTGTCAAAAGCCAGTGCTGCTACAAGAGTGATGTAAATGCCTATACTTACTACTCTTTAGAACAATATGTAAGGATACCATTTTTATGTGTAAGTATAAAGATTATAGTTATAAGTAAGTAATATTATGTTTAAATATATATAATAAATTAAGATTTATCGACGTCTCCAGAAATATGTATTCCTATCTTCCTCCTATTATCATCTTATCGATTCATAAGATGAGCATTCTGTAAGTATTCTCGATGATTTCCCGAAGTATATTTCCAATCTCTCGATGAATAACCTTTATGATACTTCAGAAAATGCATCCAAAGATCAGAAAATCCCAAAAGCCGTTTTACCTTTTGATGATGACCCCTATATGCAAGTTATACAAGCATATAATGAAGAAATAGATTTTACACCTCGACACCAAAATTGTCCACCACCTTACCTTATTAATATACCCTCACCTATGTCGGAAAAATTACCCAAAAATACTAATGAAAATAAATTAAAGATATCGTACCCTATATTGAAGAATTTCCTCCGAGGGTATTGAAGATCTTGAAGATAAAGTTGAAGGACATCAGAAAGACCGAAGAATTATACAACGAGATTTTGAGAAGTTATAAGAATATTTTGAAGAAATTAAGGCTAAGTTGTGGAGAAGAAAAATGATACACGATAAAGAAATTGTTCAAGCTCGACTAAAGATTTCTACTCAAGAATTTGTCAATGAGGACATTTAAATTAGACATCGAGCAGACATATGAAGTCTTTTTTATGCCATCAAAGAACTTAAGAGGGAGAGATGAAGACATTAGACTATTAAGTTGTAAATAATTTCAACTTTATGTATTTACTTTTATGTTAACAGTGAAGCTTGTCTTGTAAGTTTAAACAAACAGGTTGTTAATAAATAAAAGTTGTGTTTTTCATCAAATATTGTCGTCTCATACTTATTTCTAAGAAGTAAGAAATCCCTATTTCTTGGTTTTCTCAAAAATGATTATGAATGAAATTGCCTTAATTCTGGGAAAAACATATACTTGATAAAGTATATATTCTTGGAATTTCTTTTATCTTCTATGATAATGATAATTATCAAGTTGGAAATAACTCACAAGTTTGAAGAAAGGCTAAGAAAACTTCCCAAGTTTTCTAGAAATATTCTATTATCGTCTTTTTTCTATCAAAATACTCTTTATGTAGAATATAGGATATGTAAAAGAGAAGCTTGTTCTATAAGACGAGTTTTTACATTTTCTGTTATATTCCTCCATTCCATATCATGGAAAAATTATGTTACGATTATGTATGAGTCATATATTTATAAATCTGTTGTAAACTTTGAAATTTCTATTTCATAGTTGGATTTATTATCCTTAGATATGAATGATAATCAACATAGTAAGTTTCCTATAAACACAAAAGATATACCTTATGTTCGATAAGCATTTATATGTATCCATGTACATATGGAACATATGTTTTTCTGATATGAGTATACCTTGGATTCTGAATTATTTCTATTCTTTCCCTTTATTCTAAACCCTAAAAGTATTTGACGAAGAATTGACAATGATGTGGCTGCAATCCTGCATTTACAATTTGTCAATAAGACGTATTATCCGAAATAAGATTCTATCACTGGTTAGTTTTGATATCCAAGGAAGAAAAGATGCTATTAGTATCACCCGTTGGTTTGAAAGAGCCAATTCAGTTTTCTATCGTATTAATCGTATTTGGAATTTTAAGTGAAGCTTGCTATAAGAAGATAGCACTTCGTCAGTTATCTTGGTAAATTCTTTATGCTCAACCCATTGAGATAAAATAAGTACATAAGATCGCTTGATTCAATTTCAAATTTTTTAAAAAAAGATGATCGAGAAGATGAAAGAAGAACTCCGCTATCTAATGATAAAAGGAATTAACCTCGAGACATACACGAGGGAATTTCAAGAATTAGTAGAGTTAAATCATATTCCGTAGAAAAACCTTCATCATAAGATTTTATCATACAATTTTTTCAAGGAATTTCATCTGAAATTCTATTAAAGAGACTCCATCAGAAGATTTTGTTAGAAACATTTATTAAGGAACTTTATCGAAGGTTTTGAAGAGAGATTACCACTTCCAAAATCCCAATATATTGGAAAAGTCATTTACATCTACCCAAAGAGTTAATGAACAAGGTAATTAAGCACAATCCTGTGCAGAAATCAGAAAAATCTTAAGCGTAAATTAAGTAATGAAAGAACGTCTTTAAAATTCAAATAAACTAGAATTCAACCTACTGTGAATATGATGGAAATTTTCTTCTACGTAAGACATGGACTCTGCATCGCACAAGAACTTTGCACCATCCGGTGTCAGATTTTCAACATAGTAGGTAGTTGGATTTGGAATTTTAAAAGGCAAGTGGCCTTATAAGTTATATGTTCGATAGAATTATCATGTGTCTTATATACATGTTGTAAGGATTAAAATATCATCTTCTATTTTTAACGTCATTCGTCTCTATAAAATCGTATTCTTAGATATCATATACAAAACGTCTAACGCAAGAAGGAAATATAAGGGTATAATAAATATATTAAATACTAGAACATTTGTTTATATTCGTGTTATGACGGAAATTTCTAAGTCAATGATTTACATTCTGTTTATTTGATTGAATTAAGACGCTTCTTCAGTCAAATGAATAAATCTAAATCACCAAATTTATGATTTATTCCTTGCATAAAGTTGGACGCATCTTTATGTTAGTAAGAATTTATAAATGGACTTGAAACTAGGATTTTTAATCCTTTAAAATTAATGTTCGTTTTATCCTCGATTCGACTCGAATTTGATTTCCGTTTTTACGTATCGACTTGATTTGTTTTTGGTAAAATCTATTTTTAGGAATTGTTTAAACTAAAAGCTACTTAATATAAAATCTATTTTAATTAACTATTTTAAACTAATAACTTGAAATTAAACTAATAGAAACTTCTTAAATAAAAAGAACTTTAATCTAATTTAAAAATTAAACTAATTTAAATGACAAAATTAATCTATATAAACTATTTTTAAAAACAAAATTTGACTTTTAATAAAACTTAAAAATTAAATGAAGACTTTTAAAAATAATCTAATTAAATTTTACTCTAAACAAATCTATTTTTAAACTATTCAAATTATTAAAACCTATTAAACTTTTTAAATAAAAAAAATCTTTAAATGAAAACTTAATAATACTATTTTTAAAACTAATAAAATTTAAACTAAAAGTAAATAAAATAATAATTATATTTTTTTAATCTTTTTATTTTTTTATAAAAACTGAATTAAAAGAAAAATAAAACTTTTTACTTAAAAATTTAATTGAACTAAAAATTCATTTTAATCTATTTATTAAAACTGCCAGCTATATCTAAGGCTATATTAATTGAACTATGTAAAGTTAAACACAAAAAGATCCTAGATGAGTTGGCTGGGGCGATGGTTTGCTATGCGAGGGGTCTGGGGTTCGATTCCCAGCAGACCCCTATTTTTAACTATTTACTTTTTTTTTTTTTTTTTTTTTTAACTCTTGGATTTGTATTAAGATAAAATGTGACAGCAAGAGCCTGAGATTTTAACAGTGCAGTAATACAAAAGAAAATAGATATCAAAACGCAGATAAGTAATAAGCTAACTAAAAAAAATCAAATAAGCAAACCTATAAATCAGAAACGAACAATAAGCTAAAAATAATACCACTAAACTAAATAAGCAAAATATACTAACAACTATAAGCAATATAAGCTGAGAATCAAATATAAGCCAAAAATGAAAACAACATAAATCGATTCCAAAACAGATAATCAGATGTAATATTCTAATAAACAAAACAGGCAAAAAAATCTAACACCAACCTCAGATTCTAATAAGCAGATCCAACAGTCCTATGAAACTAAACGAGTACTAAAACAATAAGCAAGTTAAGCAGTTATATAAAAAAAACGTAATACTATATAAAAAAAAACGCAATAACTAAATAAGTAAAAAAATCAAATTGAACAAATCAATAAGCAGCTTATCACATAAAATCAAAATGAACAGTACTACTAAACTTAATATAAACTTAAACAATCATAAAGCAAATATTATTATCCAAACTAAAAAAAAGACAGCAAATAAACCTAATAACAATAGCAGACAAACAAAATAAACCAATATCCAAACTAAAACTATAAGCAGATAAATCAACACATTAAATTAAATTAAAGCTTAACCAAAAATTAAAAGAGAAAAGAAATTAAAACCTTGATGTCGAAAACCTTTGAGCCGAAGGGAAGTGCTGAACCCCCTTTTGTCACTGAATCAAACACCACCTTTTTACCCAAATATCATCACACCATCATCATCACACTCGAACAAAATGAAAGGTCTCGAACAGATTTGTTATATATATATATATTTTTTTATTTATTTTTTTTTTTCTTTTTTTTTCTTTTTTTTTTTTTATATATCGAATAATATTATTAGCTCATAAACAGTAGATAGAAACAAGGCAGATTAATCATAAAAAAATGAATTTCGACAGAATTTAAAAACAAGAAGAGATAAAATAAAAAATACTTTTCATTAATTCAAATAAATCATTACATTACTGAAAATTAAAAAAATACAAAAACCTAATCTAATTTTCTGAAAATTAAATCTATTTAATCCTACTCCTAAATTAAAAACTGAAAATATAATAAAGAAAAGCTTATTTTCATTGTGAGAAATTGGGGTTTTTATAGGAAAACCCTCAAACCTTGGTGCCCACGGCTTGCAATCACAGCCTTTAAATCTTCTCTTCTCTCTCTTTTCTTTAAATCAACGGCTGACAATGATCCACGAGCCACGGATTGCCAACATGGATTTAATTTGTGCTTCTTGTGTTTGTTGAGGCTGAGGTGAAGCAAGTTTACTGGTGGATTGGTGTTGGTGAATTGTTCCCACCAATCAAAAGAAAGCAGGGTGCCATGTCACTGGATTGGACCATCTTCTTGCTCCCGATAAAATGGGGAATTAATTTCCTTTCGTGAATAACACGCGCCTCACAATCAAAAAGGACCAAATTAATTACTTTTAAGGTTAGGGTAAAATAGAAAGTCTGGTTAGGGAGAGAGAAGGAGATGGTGCATAGGTTGTATCGTAGATTTGTTTGTGTGTGTGAGTGGATGAAAGTTGTGGCTGAATGGGTTGACTAAAAGAAAATAAACAAGTCGTGATTCTTTCTAGTCAATTAGAATAGGTTTTAAAGCCCATTACTCATGTCCCATTTACAAGTTTAAAAGTGATTTGGGCTTTTATCCATAAAACTCCATCCGTCTATAACCTTTTTTTTCAAGTAATATGGGCTTTTGGCCCAAATCTTTTCAATCCGTCCCTTAATTTAATTTGGGTTTGTAACTTGGGTTTCAGGCCCAATAAGCTTGTGTGGGACCCACTTGCCCCAAATAACTTTGATAAATTTCAATCCTCGAAAATGAACTCGTCTTTGGCTTCCTTGATCATTTCCTTTAAGCTCGTGTCGGTTCAGCCGGTTTTCGTGAACTTGGGCACACTTTTGATCTTTTGACCTTGTCTTTGACTCTTTCTTGACTTTTCTTCGACATTTAACCGTGAAATCCCGTGTTTTCTTTCCTTTTGATCATTTGTACCTATTTTAACACAAAAACACAAAACCACGCGTAATTCCGACTTTTACGATATAAAACACATGATTTGGTCTTGTTTTTCCTTGATTTTAGTGGCAAAAGGATAAGTGTTTTCACACTTATTAAATCCCCTACACTTGACCATTGCAATGACCCCATGCAATGCATTATTTCAAAGCATAAAGTTACATTTTTCTCATTATTAATCCATCTCGGCCTTTATTAAGATATACTCATACTATGACGAAAAGATAAAAACTTCAATTTATTAACTTGGAAATTATTAGATGGAAGAAACTCGTATAGAAATCTAAGACTTAGATTAGGGCTTTGGTGTCATGAATATTAATCACCCTCAAGTTTCACGTTCCCCATACCAAGCTTAAAAACGAGATCATTGTTATTACAAGTTAGCACAACAAACACTTGCTCATGTGGTTTAGTTAATCACTTAGACCCCCTTATTCCTATGGTGTATCTCTTGTATTTTATTTTTGTCTTGAATGATCACGAGGATGCATTTTTGACTTATTTCGATAATTTATTTAGGCCGAAAACAAAGTGGGACGATTTAATCAATAGTTAGCTAAAGGACAAAATCTTTTAAAACGGCTTCTCGAAACCTCATAAAGTTCATATCTTGGCATAACTCGTTTCACGATTTGAGACCTTTCTCGGACCGATATTTGGCTTGTACTTCAAACTTCAAATCTTGAGAGACGATCTTGAAATTATGGTCTTCTCTTCATTTTGGTATACATCTTCATAAGGGGTGAAAGATGCTTCAAACGTTGACCACGACTTCTTCATTTATCCTCTTCTTTATTTAGGATTTTGATATACAACGATCCGCCTCCTTTTCGGACTTGGATCTATTTATCCTCATACCTTGTTAGGGTCTTTTTGGATAGACTTCTTCATGATCTTTAGGGGAGTAATTGCTTCTCGTCGTGTGTCTTGATCCTTCATATTGATTTGGATTAATGATCTTCACATCATCTTAGGATCTTTAGCAAAAAGTGAATCCTCATGCCTTGTTAGGGCCTTTTTGGACTCGGGTATCCTCATGCCTTGTTAGGGCCTTTTTGGATAAGCCAATCTTCGCGTCCCGTTTCAATAAGTTATGCCTTGGCTATGAACTCTAATTAATACCGAGCAACTTTTAAACGATCTTGTGCTAGAAGCTAAGTAACCTTTCAAATCGTACAACCTTATTTATTGCAAATATATTTATTAACAAGCGATGGGAGAAAAAGCTCATAACTAACTCACATAAGTTAATGGAAGAATACCGAACTTATAATTAACTCTATCATCTCTCGTTCTCCACAATTTAAAATCTCAAGGAATGAGACTCGTGGATGCTTAGCCTAATAAACCAATTAAGGTTCATATGGTTAAGGATACTAGCTAGAGTAAACTTAGATAAGTAAACTCGGGTTGAGTCAAAATATTCACGACGGGCCTAATATGTCAAAGACATCTAAACTTGTTAAACCATTTTATTTATTTATTTTATTTTATTTTTGACTTTATTCTTGAAATGGAATTTATTATGATGCGATAATAAAAGGAAAGAAAATAAATAAAAATACTACTAGGCCAAAATAGATCAAAAATTTGAAAAACGTTGAAAATTTTTAAAATTTTCCGGTTAAATGGGGTCAAATTCATGGAAAAGGCCACTAAAATTTCGATAGAAATCCCCCCTACACTTAAGATAAACATTGCCCTCAATGTTTAAGCATGTGGGAGAATAAACTCCCCTACACTTAGGACATTGAGTGCGTTGTTTAAATCGAGCTAAGGAAAGGACAACTAAAGTGATTACATTTATTCGTTTTAAGATAGAATCACAATAGCAAAAACTTATCGAAGGAACCGGGTACTCGGGTAACACGGGAACACGGGTCTCGTCAAAAGCACCAAAAGTGGATCATCAAAGCACATGTACCTACACAATCACAACACACAAAACAAACAACCTACACGGCTCCCCCCTACACTTATTGTAGAAAATAAATAAAAGATAGATAATCGGGTTGCCTCCCGAGAAGCGCTTGTTTTTGTTAACCGAGTCACGAGCCTGACTCGACCCCGAATTAAATGGTCCATGGGGAAGCCTCGAAAGTTATACCGGGATCAAAAATCTTATCCTCGGTCCCGGATGAACATAATAAATGAGAGGCAGGAGGATAAGTCACAAATGGTAAAAAGGTCCTCTCAACATAAGAAAAGTAAGTGAAGTCTTGATCCACGGGAGGTGGGGTGGGTAAAGGAGACAAATTGTCATCCCCCAAAGACATAGGATGGTCACTATTCGGCAAAGCCGTAAAGGTATCAATCAAAGAATGGTCAATGTCACCTCCCGGGTCAAAGCACTCATCCTCATTTCCCGGTATGAAATGAGGAGAGTAAAAGCGATACATCACTTGCTTGGGTGTGCACGCGGTAGGACGGGGTGGCAACATAATATGAGAAATATCAGAGGACATATCTACCACCCGCGTCACCTCACCAGACCGAATCAAACGGAAACTAGGGTCAAATCTCTCCACCTCCTCTATGATGGGAGGTGGCATGGCTAACAAAGGATGCTCATCAATAGCAATAGAGTCGGAGCTATCAATGTCCTCAATCCTCTCTTCAAAGAGAGGATTCACCTCACTAGATATGTAGGCGTCATCAAAATCAAAGAAAGGGTTCGAATGAATCTTGAAATTTTCCTTCGGAACGTCTTCATCGGATAGTGACTCGTCATCACTAGAAGTAAAATCATCATCGAGATCAAAAATGGGATTAGAGAAAGCCAAAGAATCGTTTCCCAAGATGTCGGTGGGAGGTAATGAATCATTACTAGAAAGAGATTCACACTCATCGTCACTAACGGAAGCAACCGTAGGCTCACTTTGGATTGGAATAAGAGTCTCGTCACAAGGAATAGTGATAAGACCCTCATCCCCCATGATGAGAGAGGCATCGGGCTCCGTAGTGGAAGAATCGAGAATAGGAGTGGTAGAATCCTTAGGCTCGAGAGCCGGCAAGTCGAGAGAAGGAATTACAATTGCACTAGGACATTGAGCACAAAGATCATTCCATGAAATAGTATTCTCATCGTCATCATCATCATAATAGAAAGAACGCGCAAGAGGCGGAGTATAATCACTAAGATTAGATACTTGCTCTTGTCGTTGTCGTTGTTGCTCCTCCAATGTCTCGGTCAGTCGAATTAAGCCGTCATGAAGTTCCAAAAGAAGGGCTTTTCTTTCGTCATTCAAAGCATTGATTTGTTGAATTCTATGAGAGGATTGATGATTGAGGGTGGGATGTGGGGGCTCATAGTTATGAAAACCAGAATTATAGCACGGATGTGGCTCATAGGAAGTCATCGGTTGAGAAGAATTAGAACACGGATTTGGTTCATAATAATCCATCGGTGAGGAAAAATGAGGACACGGATTTGGCTCATAATAATTCATTGGCTGACAATACGAAGTATCGTGAGGGCCCCCACAATGATTGCAACACGGGTATTGGGAAAAACCCGGTTCATGTTGCGGATAGGGATTGTCATAGACGGGAGGGGGGGAGAAAGCATTGTAAGAGGAGAAGTACGAATTCGTTGAATTGCAAAATGGACAAAATCCAAATTGTGTATTGTCGATATCAAAACCACACCGCTCACAAATACACCATTGACATGTTTGAAAACCATGCCATGGTCTCCCACACCGAACGCAAGACGAATCCATGAAGAATTAAAAATAAGAGGGGTTGAGAAAAAGAATTAAACACAATAGAGGATAAGAAGAATATTTTTAAAACTTTTTTTGTTTTTTTTTTAATAATAAAATAATAATAAAGTAATATAATATATAATATATAGCTAAAAGAAAAATAAAGTCGAAAGAAAATATTTTTGGTTTTTATAAATTTTATATATATATTTTTTATTTTTATTTTATTTTATTTTATTTTTTTTTTTTTTTTTTTTTTTTTTTAATTTTTTTTTTCAACAATAAAAATAACGTTCAAAATCGAACGGATCCCAAAATCCAAATCGTCTCACGAAAAATCGTCAATCGTAACGAGCACGAACCGGCAGCGGCGCCATTTTGAAACTAGGATTTTTAATCCTTTAAAATTAATGTTCGTTTTATCCTCGATTCGACTCGAATTTGATTTCCGTTTTTACGTATCGACTTGATTTGTTTTTGGTAAAATCTATTTTTAGGAATTATTTAAACTAAAAGCTACTTAATATAAAATCTATTTTAATTAACTATTTTAAACTAATAACTTGAAATTAAACTAATAGAAACTTCTTAAATAAAAAGAACTTTAATCTAATTTAAAAATTAAACTAATTTAAATGACAAAATTAATCTATATAAACTATTTTTAAAAACAAAATTTGACTTTTAATAAAACTTAAAAATTAAATGAAGACTTTTAAAAATAATCTAATTAAATTTTACTCTAAACAAATCTATTTTTAAACTATTCAAATTATTAAAACCTATTAAACTTTTTAAATAAAAAAAATCTTTAAATGAAAACTTAATAATACTATTTTTAAAACTAATAAAAATTAAACTAAAAGTAAATAAAATAATAATTATATTTTTTTAATCTTTTTATTTTTTTATAAAAACTGAATTAAAAGAAAAATAAAACTTTTTACTTAAAAATTTAATTGAACTAAAAATTCATTTTAATCTATTTATTAAAACTGCCAGCTATATCTAAGGCTATATTAATTGAACTATGTAAAGTTAAACACAAAAAGATCCTAGATGAGTTGGCTGGGGCGATGGTTTGCTATGCGAGGGGTCTGGGGTTCGATTCCCAGCAGACCCCTATTTTTAACTATTTACTTTTTTTTTTTTTTTTTTAACTCTTGGATTTGTATTAAGATAAAATGTGACAGCAAGAGCCTGAGATTTTAACAGTGCAGTAATACAAAAGAAAATAGATATCAAAACGCAGATAAGTAATAAGCTAACTAAAAAAAATCAAATAAGCAAACCTATAAATCAGAAACGAACAATAAGCTAAAAATAATACCACTAAACTAAATAAGCAAAATATACTAACAACTATAAGCAATATAAGCTGAGAATCAAATATAAGCCAAAAATGAAAACAACATAAATCGATTCCAAAACAGATAATCAGATGTAATATTCTAATAAACAAAACAGGCAAAAAAATCTAACACCAACCTCAGATTCTAATAAGCAGATCCAACAGTCCTATGAAACTAAACGAGTACTAAAACAATAAGCAAGTTAAGCAGTTATATAAAAAAAAACGTAATACTATATAAAAAAAACGCAATAACTAAATAAGTAAAAAAATCAAATTGAACAAATCAATAAGCAGCTTATCACATAAAATCAAAATGAACAGTACTGCTAAACTTAATATAAACTTAAACAATCATAAAGCAAATATTATTATCCAAACTAAAAAAAAGACAGCAAATAAACCTAATAACAATAGCAGACAAACAAAATAAACCAATATCCAAACTAAAACTATAAGCAGATAAATCAACACATTAAATTAAATTAAAGCTTAACCAAAAATTAAAAGAGAAAAGAAATTAAAACCTTGATGTCGAAAACCTTTGAGCCGAAGGGAAGTGCTGAACCCCCTTTTGTCACTGAATCAAACACCACCTTTTTACCCAAATATCATCACACCATCATCATCACACTCGAACCAAATGAAAGGTCTCGAACAGATTTGTTATATATATATATATTTTTTTTTTATTTTTTTTTTCTTTTTTTTTTTTTTTTTTTTTTATATTTCGAATAATATTATTAGCTCATAAACAGTAGATAGAAACAAGGCAGATTAATCATAAAAAAATGAATTTCGACAGAATTTAAAAACAAGAAGAGATAAAATAAAAAATACTTTTCATTAATCCAAATAAATCATTACATTACTGAAAATTAAAAAAATACAAAAACCTAATCTAATTTTCTGAAAATTAAATCTATTTAATCCTACTCCTAAATTAAAAACTGTAATAAAGAAAAGCTTATTTACATTGTGAGAAATTGGGGTTTTTATAGGAAAACCCTCAAACCTTGGTGCCCACGGCTTGCAATCACAGCCTTTAAATCTTCTCTTCTCTCTCTTTTCTTTAAATCAACGGCTGACAATGATCCACGAGCCACGGATTGCCAACATGGATTTAATTTGTGCTTCTTGTGTTTGTTGAGGCTGAGGTGGAGCAAGTTTACTGGTGGATTGGTGTTGGTGAATTGTTCCCACCAATCAAAAGAAAGCAGGGTGCCATGTCACTGGATTGGACCATCTTCTTGCTCCCGATAAAATGGGGAATTAATTTCCTTTCGTGAATAACACGCGCCTCACAATCAAAAAGGACCAAATTAATTACTTTTAAGGTTAGGGTAAAATAGAAAGTCTGGTTAGGGAGAGAGAAGGAGATGGTGCATAGGTTGTATCGTAGATTTGTTTGTGTGTGTGAGTGGATGAAAGTTGTGGCTGAATGGGTTGACTAAAAGAAAATAAACAAGCCGTGATTCTTTCTAGTCAATTAGAATAGGTTTTAAAGCCCATTACTCATGTCCCATTTACAAGTTTAAAAGTGATTTGGGCTTTTATCCATAAAACTCCATCCGTCTATAACCTTTTTTTTTCAAGTAATATGGGCTTTTGGCCCAAATCTTTTCAATCCGTCCCTTAATTTAATTTGGGCTTGTAACTTGGGTTTCAGGCCCAATAAGCTTGTGTGGGACCCACTTGCCCCAAATAACTTTGATAAATTTCAATCCTCGAAAATGAACTCGTCTTTGGCTTCCTTGATCATTTCCTTTAAGCTCGTGTCGGTTCAGCCGGTTTTCGTGAACTTGGGCACACTTTTGATCTTTTGACCTTGTCTTTGACTCTTTCTTGACTTTTCTTCGACATTTAACCGTGAAATCCCGTGTTTTCTTTCCTTTTGATCATTTGTACCTATTTTAACACAAAAACACAAAACCACGCGTAATTCCGACTTTCACGATATAAAACACATGATTCGGTCTTGTTTTTCCTTGATTTTAGTGGCAAAAGGATAAGTGTTTTCACACTTATTAGGACTTAAGAAAAGTATAGACCTAATAAAACGTTAAACTACTAAATGAGAAATTACGTACATTACTATATAGTATATTGGAAGATACATCAATATTCGTCTTAAATTTGGAACTTATAAATACTTAGAAGTTGAATTATTCCATTCAACCTGAAGAAACTTTAAAATCCTTATATTATACATTTAAAGCAGAATATTAAGTCATCGACTTACTAGTTCAACCTGAATTTCCTCCATGGAAATAGGAAAGAACAATAAGGATTTTTGTTACTTTAAGTAAAAATGATGCCATTCGGATCATTATCAATTATTTTACTAAAGCTATAAGATTTATTCCTATCAAGAAAATTGGTAGTATAGAAACTCTGACAAGGTTATATGTGAAATAATCTGTCGACATAGAGTATCAATATTTATCATCTAAGATCGGGACGAGTGTTTCACATCATAAACCCTAAAAGTATATACAAAATTGATATGTTATAGGTATACTATTGTGTTAAGTGGAAGAACTATCCAAATACTAAACTACAAACTCCATGTATATGCTATAAATTTTGGAAAGACACTTATCATTGGTAAAATTTCCCGTATAACAATAGTTGTCCTTATAGAATTAAAGCAACACTATTTGAAGCACTCTATCAAAAGAAGTGCCATTTACGTCTCGGCTAGGCTAAAGTTGGAGATTTTCAACTTACGAAACCCAAAATATTTCATGCAGCTATTGGAAGGATTATATTAGAATAGAACTTCATAAAACGTTAAATTATGATAATTAAGTATTTTCTAGATTAAAATGGTGAATTAAGATAATCTGAGAGATTATTTTGATAAAAATTTCTCACTGTGAGAAACTACATTAAACAGTATCTATGTGAGAAGGATGTTTTCTCTATCAATTACCTAAATTGATTTTGAAGAATACGATAATCAATTCAAAATTTTGAATTAAGCAGTGACATATTGAGTTGAGTTTCCCAAAGAACTAAGTAATAATCATAATCCTTTTCGTATTTTGGAATCTAAGGAAGATTTATGTGATTAAATGGTATGTTTTCCATATTCCGTTTGATGATGAACTAAATTCTTATGAGGTAATAATATGATTTTGATCACTAAGACATGAATGATATTTCATATATAACCATTTTGATGAAAATGATGATAGAAGAGATTGATTTGAAGCTAAATACCAACGGTAAAGCTGTTTTCTTAATATGTGAATAAGATTTTAAAGTTTGAGCACCTAAGAGTTAGGTTTGCCTTAGATATGCTATGTTATTATTATAATCTCGGGACGAGATTTATTTAAGGGGGAGAGACTATACGAACCTATAAATTTCACACATATGTTATATGCTATGATTTAATGAAAGTGGAAAATCCATCAGAAATTTTTGCTTTTTATACCTTACCTGGTAAGATGAATTGTTCCTCACAACCTGAACTGCCACTTCAACATATTCCTATATGTTGGAAATACAATGTATATATATCAAGTCTAAGTACTAAATGTGATCTAATAAGTACATTATGAATAAGAACATCTCAAATGTAACTATGATGCTCTAAATTCCCTTAGAAACCCTAGAATCCCTATAAATGAGTTGTAAACTCAAGAATGGTAAACAACGAATGGATAATACATATGAATAAGTCATTATGATAAAGAAAAAAATCCTAACACTCTCTCTAAATGGCGATAGCGATGGCGGCTTCCCTGGTCTATTCTTTTGAATTCTGATCTACTACCTTCCATGTTATTCGTGCGTGAAAGGAACCTGTAGTCTTGTGAGTGTTATCTTTGTGATTGAAATCCAAGAACGAGCTTTCTTAATCGCTTGTAATTCTGGGAACCATAGGGATTTGATTCAATAGGGTGATCTTTATCGTGTGCGTTGTGTAGTTTAGGGTTTTTATTTTGTGCTTTTTTGAATATAATTTATCTTTCTCGAATTGAGGTAGGCTAGATCGTGGGAGTTCAAGCGTGAGCCGATAAACCCTAATTAGGGTTTGTTTGGTTTTTGGTTTTAGTGGTTGTATCTGGTGTAGGGTTTTATTGTTTAGAGAGATGGAAGAATTTGATCCGGTTACTGCATCGAAATCGTTGGTTGATGATTTTGATTCTTTTATTGCTAATTTGAAGTCTCGGGGTGATCAACCTTGTCAATCGGATATTGGCCAGGGCCAAAAGGAAACGGAAGGTGAGAAGTCACACGAACACACTCCTAAATCGTTTGTTCTGGTACTTTCTACAGGGAGCCCTAAAAGAATTAGTTTTAGGGTTTTAGAGAATCCTGAACCATGTGATGATATGGATTTTATACTTCCTGTTAATACAATGGCGGGTGTTCAAGCAAAATTTGTTAATTTGTTGTTGGCTATTTTGTGGGCAAAAGTGTGGCGTTTCCTAGTGGAAAGCTACGCTAGGAATACGTGGAGCAAGTTTGGATTCCAAAAGGTTATGAAGGATGAGGAAGGGGTTTTTTATTTTAAATTTACATCTGTCACGGGGCTTGAACAAGTTCTGGAACAGGGGCCCTGGATGATTAGAAATACTCCTATTATGTTATGTAAATGGGCGCCAAAGTAGGATTTGAAGAAAGATGAAGTGAAGAAAGTATATGTGTGGGTGAAAATCCACAAGGTACCGATGGTTGCATACTCTGAAGATGGCCTTAGTCTTATTGCTACTAAAATTGGGAAACCTCTTATGTTGGATTCTTTTACGAGTACCATATGTGCGGAACCATGGGGGCGTATTGGTTTTTCTAGGGCTATGGTTGAAATAGATGCTGATAGAGAGCTAAAAAAGGAGGTCATCATGGGTGTTCCTAACATAGAGGGAGTGGGTTGTACCAAGATTAGAATGGAGGTCGAGTACGAGTGGAAGCCGTCTGTTTGCGACGAGTGTAAGGTTTTTGGACATGAGTTGGACTGCTGTCCGAAACATATAAGGAAACCAAGTAGTGTACCTGCCAAACCGGTGGCAGGGGATGGTTTTACTACTGTTACTAATAGGAAGAAGGGGGTAAATCAAAGTGGGAAGTGAGATTGCCTAAACCGAAGTAGTTTGGGTATACGCATGGAAAGAAATCACACCCTAAAACGGCGGGTGATAAGAAAACTAACACTATTACGCTAACGAATAATTTTGAAGCTCTTTGGGATGATTCGTTAGCATCTGTTGTTGAGATGGGAGAATCGAGCAAACCTAGGGATGGTGGGAAGAAGGGGGATGATACAGGTGGTACAGATAGTGAGGTTAAAGAAGTCTATTCTGATGTTAATCCTAATCAGGTTAAGGGGGAAATCACTCCCTCTGCTGTTGTTCTTAATGTATAGTATCAGATCATGGAATATCAGGGGTTTGAACCGTACTCCTAAACAATCAGAGGTTCGTCAGGTTGTTGCTGAAAACAACCTCAATGTCTGTGCCATTTTAGAGTCTCATGTGGATTTGTTGGAATTATCAAGGGTCTACACTAAGGTGTTTCGAACATGGGATTGGACATCTAATGCTAACTTGTGTTCCAAGGGATGTCGTATTATTGTCGGGTGGAACATTGAAGTGGTGGAATATTTTGGTTCTCAACCAGACGACCCAAGCGTTACATGTGAAAATCCGGCATAAGGAAACTAATAAAATTTTCTTTTGTTCTTTTATCTATGCAGATAATAAACCTACTGTTAGGCGCCCATTGTGGGATGAGTTATGTATGCATAAATATATTGTTCGTGATCAGCCGTGGGTTTTACTGGGTGATTTTAATGTGGCCTTAAATGTTGAGGATACATATCTTGGGACATCGTCTACAAATGCTGCTATGTGTGAGTTTAAAGATTGTGTTGCCAGGATTGAAGTGGAGGATATTAATTCTTCGGGGTTACATTTCACTTGGAATCAGAAACCGCAAGGGGGCTTGGTTATTCTAAAGAAGCTGGATCGATGCATGGGGAATTTAGATTTCATGGTGGAATTCTCGGGTTCTCATGCTCTTTTTCAGCCATATAGAATTTCGGATCACTCGCGTATTGTCTTAAGAATGCCTACTGTGGTGAACAACAAGGCTAAACCGTTCAAATTCTATAATTTTTTGGCAGTCCATCACAAGTTCAAGGATGTAGTGGTTGAAGGTTGGGGTACTACTGTTAATGGTCATAATATGTTCAAAGTGGTTTCTAAGATGAAGGTGCTCAAGAAGCCGCTTCGGAAGATGTTACATGATCAAGGAAATCTACATGATAGGGTTCCGAGACTTCGAGTTGAATTGGATGCTGCTCAATGATATGAGCAAAAACTCATATCAATTTATCAACAAATCACCCTAAAACACAATAAAAATACCTAAACTTTGTGCTATAAAGCGGAATTATGTGGTATGTTTTGTGTTTGTGCTCAAATAGGTAAGAAGGATACATTTTCAAGCAAACAAAGGAGAATCGAGCTTAATTTGATGAAAAAGACAAAGAAGGATCAAAAGTGACAAGACTTTGAAGACAAAGGACCTATCTTGACAATCTGCCAAAGATGAGGGACCAAAAGTGTAAATATGACAAAGTCAAGATCAAAGTCAAATCTGGTCAACTATCAAGTCAATCAAGTCAAAGGATCAAATTTGTTCAAGAATGAAGTTTGAAGGACCAATTATGCCAAAGAAATGAAGTTACTAGCTCAAAATTACAAACTGCCAAGTTAAGGGGTCAATTCTGCCAACTTTGGAAATTATACTCAGGTTCAATCCGTGTGCAAATTCATTGGCCAATCAGAAACGAGTATTATGGAGTAGTAGATTGCCAACTGGAAGGGTAATAAATGAGAGAGAGAGTAAGTGGTGAATCCCAACAGTAATCAGCCAGCCAATCATATTTCATCTTTTGGATAATGATCCGAGTGCTATTTCTACAACCAATACGAACATAACACGTGTCCTCCTTCTTCAACCAAGAACCCAGGGACGACTTTGAGCTAGAATGCATTTCAGAAGAAGATGTAAACATGAAAAGTGTTCAAAATCAAGAGACGAATTCAGCCCACTTATCCAATTAAGATGAAATTCAGTCAATCAAAAAGGCCCAAATGTGTTCTTCATCAGAAATTGCAATTAACAGAATAAAGCCACGTGGAAGCATGGGATTGGATGCAACACGTCACTCTCCCTCACCAACTCCCATCTGAAGTCTATAAATACCATGTTCAGTTCTCATTTCTTGAATTGTAGAAAGTGTGAAATCACACACACTTTAGTTTTTTTCTCTCAACTCATTTCTTAGTTTTAGCTTAACAACTCAAGAGTTTGACACACTCTTGAGTCTGTTATAGTTAGTTGCAACAGATAACTACCCTTGTAACTACTTTCTCATTCAATAAAATTCAAATTTCCATTTTCCCTCCAAAACTCTCATACTATTCTATTGTTCATTACCTGCTTCATTGATACCTTTTGTTGCTGATTTTGGTTTGTTATGATCATCACTTGATCATAACTGACTATGTTTGAGAATTGTAGTTGTGTACCTGTTTTGATCATCCAGTTCATTTCTAGTAGATTTTGATGAGTTCAAGTTCTTTAATGGCGAATTTGATGGTTGTAGCTGATTGATTGGTTGTTGATTAGTGTTATCTAGTGCTAAGGTGGTGGTTAGCACTAGATTAGAGAGCTCAGCGCTCCTCTACTCCCCAAAGGAGGCCTTAGCTAAAGGTTCACATTTTCTGAATTTCAATTCCACTAAACAGTTGATGCATGCTTCATTCCTAGATAATCCTTGCTTGATTGTATGATAAAAGTTGTTTTAGCCTGTTAGATATCTGATCTCATTGATTTTGTAGCTTATTAGTAGCTTTTATTGCTTATTAGTTTTGGTACTTGTCCTGTTTTCTAAATTCATCAATCAGTTTAGTCTTGATAATCATTTAGAGTACTTGTTGGTTAGAGTGCTTGTTACTAGTTCTCACACCTTTCATTGTGGCTACTAAACTTGGTGTGATAACAATCTTTACTCAGTTTAACCTTTTGATCAATAAGTCTTCACGAAAATTCCAATAAGATCAGTAAAGAGGTGTTTGGCATTAGCTTTGATTCAGATTTTAAGTGATAGAAATTGGCAAGTTTTGGTTCATTTCCAGTTAATAAGTCATATTAAATAGTTTAAAGTCATTTTCAAGTCAAAATTTTGGTCAAAAAGGCAATTGGTAATATAAAAAGTTTGGGTCAGGTTTATTCAAGTTCCTTATCAGAAAGTTGTCATTTTGATTTGCTTGGTATTCCTTTGTTATTTGATGAAATTACTCCAAACCAGTTCTTATTTCTCACTCAATATATGAAGTTTCAACTTATATAAGGAAATTGTACAGTATCAAATATTAAGCTAGGAATAAGCAAAAGTTTGAGACAATAAGCAAATGCAAGTTTCTGTAACTTGGTGAACTGCTTTTTCATATCTCCATTTCCACTTCATTAACTGGTCAATTTTCTTTTACAAAATCTTTCAATAAGTGTTCCTGGTTGAATTTTGAGATTTTGGGCTTATTGAAAAATCTGGTCAACGAAAGTCAACATAAGCACTCTTTTTGCTTATTTTCAAATTATGAGTTTATTACTGGATGACTTTTCATGAGACTTAATTTCCCATCTTTCTTTTGAGCTTATTAACAAGAATTTTCACTAAAATCTGGTTGTGCAAGTCTAGTTTTACTTGTAGCTTATTGTGTGCTTATTGATTTTAGCTTATCAGCTTTCTAGGAACTTTCAGCCAATTTCCTTGGATAGGTCTAGCTTAAATTCAATTTTAAGTCATTTGCAACTTGTTTGGTCGGATTCGGTTGAGAAATAAGCTCAAACGAGCTTATTGAAGTTCTAAACCCGTTTTTGGTAAAAAGTTGTTAAAATTTGCAATTAGGTCCTTATAGAATTAATCTGTTTGTAATCATGGCTAATATTTCAAGTTTTTAGGGTTTGCAACTAATCAGTCCTTGTACTTTCAGGATTGTTTAAAATCAGTTAGGAAGTTTCAATTTTGTTGAGAATTAGTTAAGTTGTTTGGATAGTTTTCATTTTCGGTCCTTTTAGTTTACTGTTTTTACACATTCAGTCCTATTACTTTTTAGCTTTACATTTTTAGCATTTAAATTTCATAGAATTTACATTTCCAGTCCCTCTAGTTTGTAGAATTTACATTTGGCATTTTAATTGAATAAAAACTTGGTATTTGCACTGTGTTTTACATATAAGTAGACGATATTTTTCATTTTTGCAAGGCATTGTTTGAATTAGCAATAGAATATCCAAAAAACATTACCAACCAAAAACAATTAAAAACCCGATCTTGTTAGGACTTTCAATTTGTTAAGAACTGAGAGAAACGAACTTCAACTATACACATTTCAAATGGCGCCGCTGCGGGTTCTTTGACTTTACGAGAGACTATCGATTGACGGTTTTCATTGGCTTTTGGGATCCGTTCACCCAGTGAACGTTATTTTTACGTATCATAAATAAAAAACAAATAAAAAATCAAAAATATAAAAATATATAAAAACTAAAAATTTAACAAAACAATTCTTATCCTAAAGAATTGACCAAACAAATTAAGAAAATCCAAAAAGCAATCTTTTTCCTAAAAGATTGCACCCAAAAATATATATTATTGGATTCTCTCGGTTTTTATGTACATATAGTATTTTCTCTTAAAAAACTCATAAATACAAAAATATTTTCCATATATTATTATAAGTAAATACGTATACGTATAAGAACAACCAATCTACATATCTTCCATAAGTATTGCCAAGGCAATACACCGTGTTGAGGGGCGTTCCGGTCCTTGACACGTGTATCGATAAAAAAAATAAAGCTAGAATAGATAAATACTCTCAATAAGCAACAATTCGAAGAATACAAACAATTAAGTGAATAGAAAGGCGATGTGCTATAAAATGACATCTAAGGGTCAATAGGTACTTAAGTGCTTCGCGCCACCTAACCCGCCGTTCACTTGTGAGTATTCTAAGAAGGAAGGCTTCATTGGGGGTCTTGCACCCAAGTAGTATATACGTATATTATTATTTTCTTGTGGATATTTCATATTGAAATTCGAAGAGGATAATCCTTTTCTCTTCAAAGTCACACGAGAGCTTCTCTCTCATTCCTCGTATTGAGTTGCATGCTCACTCGCGGGCGTGCACAAATACCGATTGGTGTACAACCTCTTCCTCCGAAAAGGAAGAAAAAGAGAAAGAGTAAGACCACCACCGTCCATCAAGCCGATCACGAGAATCGTGCTTTGATTCATCCACAACAAGAAGCCAAGGCTGTTGATAATCGTTCTTTGATGGAACGTTTTCAATCCAATGTTCACGGATATGCCAATGCTATTAGGATTCCCGACATTCCCGCAAATTCATTTGAGCTAAAAACATCTATGATTACCTTGGTTTCAAACACACCTTTCTATGGTCACAAGAATTATAATCCTCATGATCACCTTAAGAGATTCCTTGCTCTTTGCAATACCCTTAAGTACAATGGAGTTCCACATGATGCTATTAAGTTGATATTAGTGCCATTTTCACTAGAGGGACAAGCTAAGAATTGGTTAGACACCCAACCACCCGATAGTATCACCACATGGGATGGTTTCACCACTAAGTTTTTGAACAAGTTCTTTCCCCCATCTAAGACCACGGCTTTGAGGAATTTAATTATAGGCTTTCAACAAAAACCTAGTCAATCCTTTAGTGATGCTTGGGAGGAGTTTAGAGAGTTATTGAGGCGATGCCCTAACCATGGATTGGATGAAGTTCACCAAATCAATACTTTCTATGATGGCCTTAAACCTCATCACCAAGATTCACTCAATGCTTCCGCGGGAGGGAATATTCTTCTTAAATCCATTCAAGAGGCCTTGGACATCATTGAGACTAAAGCAATGGTTCAAACAAATCCTCAATTTAAAGAAAGGGTTCATGTTATCCAAAACGATTCTCAAACACCTTGTGATAACCAATTCCTCAAGATTCAACAAGAGATCCTTCAAAAGATGGATAGAGGTCAACAAGAGATGATTCAAGCCATTAAGAGCCTTTCATTGAACAATTCTTCAAATGATGTGAATGCCATTACTCTTTCTTGTGTAACTTGTGGAGGTCCCCATTCCTATGAACAATGTGATAAGGTGCAAGGTTATCAAGGGGAATGTTATGCTTACCAAGAGGAACATCGTGAACACTTCAAGCCAAATATCAATCCAAATAACCTTTCTCACAAATCCCAAAATTACCTTACTCCACCGGGATTCCCACCCCAACCACCCACCCAACTTCAACAAAATCCTCCTCAAGTGTTACAAAGGAATCAAGGGCAAAGACCACCTTACCAAGGAAATAACTACAAAGCACCCAGCAATGTTCAACATCAAGGAAATAACTTTTATCCACCACATCAATGATTTAATCAACCTATTCCACCTTTCCCAAATCAAGGATATTCTCAAATACCAAATCAAGCTTACCCTCAACTTCAAAATCAAGGATATGGGATGCAAGAGACTCATGAGTATGTTGATAAGAGAATGCGTGAAATTGAAAAGAGAATGAATGACCAAATGAAACTTGCATTGGATGTACAAACCAATAGGCTTTTAATGGAATATAATCAAAGACCACAAGGGGCTTTACCTTCCAACACACAAACAAATCCAAGGGTAAATGTCAATGCTATTACAACTAGAAGTGGAAAGACAACAAAGGATCCTTCACCTCCTAAGCCTCCTATTGTTCCACCCACTTTTGTTCCTACTTGTGACAAGTCTTCTACCTCTACTTCACCACCTCAAAATGCTCCCATTCAATCAAACATCCCTTCTCAACCTATTCCTACTTCTCCTTTACCTTCCACACCTTTCAATGAAGAAGCTAACAAAGAAAAATCTTCCACTACAACACCTATTCCACCTACACCAAAACCAACTCTCCCATATCCTTCAAGGTTGAAAAAGGACAAGTTAAAGAACAAGGACGACATCCAAGTCTCAAATTTCTTAAGGATGTTCAAGCAACTCAACATCAATATATCCTTTGCGGAAGCCCTTGCTTATATGCCAAAGTTTGCTAAGATGTTCAAGGATTTACTCTCAAACAAAGAAAAATTGGTTGATTTGCCCAACACATCCCTTAATGAAAATTGTTTCGCCGTGCTACTTAAAACCTTACCAACAAAACTTGGAGATCCGGGGCGCTTCTTGATACGTTGTAATTTTCCCGGTGTAGAAAATTGCATGGCTTTGGCGGATCTAGGGGCAAGCATTAACCTCATGCCTTTATCGGTTTGGAAAAAACTCTCTCTTCCCGAGCTCACTCCCACTAGGATGAACCTTGAGTTAGCCAACCGAACCATAGCTTACCCCGTAGGTATAGCGGAGGATGTGTTTGTAGGTGTGGATAAATTTACATTTCCGGCCGACTTTGTAGTGGTTGATTATGACATGGATCCTAGAGTTCCTTTGATTGTTGGTAGACCGTTTTTGAGAACGGGTCGTACTTTGATAGATGTGGCGAAAGGAGAACTAATTATGAGAGTAGAGGATGAGAAAGTGGTGTTTAAGTTAGGGAAAATTTGTGATAGGAAAGAGGTTAAGGAGTCTAGACCTTGTGAGACTATTAACATAGTTGATGTGTTAGATGAGGTGTGTGATGAACACTTTCATGATGCTTGCAAGAGTACTAGTGATGAGATGCCCCATGTTGAAACCGTGGCCTCAATTGCTCCCTCATTAACACCTTTTGGAGAGAGTGATTTCCTCTTGGAGGAATTTGAGTCAAACTTTCTTGGTGATGATGATTCTCCCATTAATTGGGAAGAAGATATTCTTACTATCCAAAAGTTGCTCAATGAGGACCCTATTCCTTCTCCTACACCACAAGAAGTTACCAATGAGGACCCTTCCATAGTAAAACCTTTTATAGAGAGTCCATCTCCAATTGAACTTAAGGACCTTCCATCCCACCTAGAGTATGCTTTCTTAGAGGGCAAAGACCAACTACCCGTGATCATTGCTAAAGAGTTAAAAGAGGATGAGAAGGAGAAACTTATTGAAGTCCTTAAGAAACACAAGAAAGCTTTAGCATGGAAAATATCCGACATAAGGGGAATTGATCCACATTTTTGTACACACAAAATCCTTATGGTGGATGATTACAAAACCGCCATTCAAAGTCAACGAAGAGTTAACCCAAAAATCCATGAGGTCATTAAGAAGGAGGTGATTAAACTCCTTGATGCGGGTATGATTTACCCCATTTCCGACTCTCCATGGGTTAGCCCGGTTTATTGTGTTCCAAAGAAGGGTGGAATCACCGTAGTGCCTAATGAGAACAATGAGCTTATTCCTACAAGACTTGTTACCGGTTGGAGAGTTTGTATTGACTATAGGAAACTCAATGAGGCTACTAGGAAAGACCATTTCCTATTACCCTTTATGGATCAAATGCTTGAACGCTTAGCGGGAAATGAGTACTATTGCTTTCTTGATGGTTTTTCGGGTTATTTCCAAATACCCATTGACCCTAAGGATCAAGAAAAGACCACATTCACTTGTCCCTACGGTACATTTTCTTACAAGAGAATTCCTTTTGGCTTATGTAATGCACCGGGGACGTTTCAAAGGTGCATGATGGCGATTTTCCATGACATGATAGAGCAAACTATGGAGGTTTTGATGGATGATTTTTCCGTCTTTGGAAATTCATTTACCTCATGTCTCACCAATCTAGAAAGAATGCTTCAGCGTTGTGAGGAAACACGTTTAGTGCTTAATTGGGAGAAATGTCACTTTATGGTGAAAGAGGGAATTGTTTTAGGACATAAAATATCCAACAAGGGATTAGAAGTGGATCGAGCTAAAATTGATGTGATTGCTAAGCTTCCCCCACCCACCTCGGTTAAAGGTGTGAGGAGTTTCTTAGGTCATGCGGGATTTTATAGGCGCTTTATACAAGATTTTTCTAAGATAGCTAGACCGATGACTCACCTCTTGGGAAAAGAGGCTCCTTTCATTTTTAACCAAGATTGTTTGGACTCTTTTGAGACTCTTAAAGAGAAATTGACAAAGGATCCCGTTTTGGTTTCTCCAAATTGGGAATTACCTTTTGAGCTTATGTGTGACGCTAGTGATTATGCGGTGGGTGTCGTCTTAGGTCAAAGAGTGAATAAGCATTTTCAACCTATACACTATGCGAGTAAAACCATGACCGGTGCACAACTTCATTACACTACCACGGAAAAAGAGTTGCTTGCTATAGTCTATGCTTTTGAGAAATTTAGACCATACCTTGTGCTATCCAAAACCATAGTCTATACGGATCATTCCGCTCTCAAGTATTTTATGACAAAACAAGATGCTAAGCCTCGGCTTTTGAGATGGGTTTTGTTGCTTCAAGAGTTTAAGATAGAAATTCGTGATAAGAAAGGAGCCGAGAATTTAGCGGCGGATCACTTGAGTAGACTTGAGCATCCTTTTCAAGGAGATTTTCCACATCAAGAAATCAATGAATCCTTTCCATTAGAGGAGCTCATGTCTATCTCTTCCCAAGAGGATGCCACTCCTTGGTTTGCGGATATAGCAAACTATCTTCTGGGCAATGTGATTATTGAGGGTCTTACTTATCAGCAAAAGAAGAAATTTCTTAAGGAAGTTAAGTACTACTTTTGGGATGATCCTTATCTTTTTAGGCAATGTGCGGACCAAATCATTAGACGGTGTGTAGATGGGCCCGAGGCATTTAAGATCTTAGAAGCGTGTCATAAAGGACCTACGGGTGGACATTTTGGGCCTAACTATACCGCCAAGAAAGTCTTTGATTCGGGTTACTATTGGCCTTCCATTTACAAAGATGCCCATGAGATGGTAAAATTTTGTGATGTGTGTCAAAGACAAGGAAAAATTACGCAACGTGATGAGATGCCACAAAATTTTATTCAAGAGTGTGAGATATTTGATGTATGGGGCATAGACTTCATGGGACCTTTTCCATCTTCTAAGGGAAACAAGTATATACTTGTGGCGGTGGATTATGTGTCCAAATGGGTGGAGGCTAAAGCCTTACCTACCAATGATGCTAGAGTTGTTATGAAGTTCTTAAAGCAATTGTTTGCTAGATTTGGTGTACCTCGGGCCATCATAAGTGATCGTGGTACGCACTTTTGTAATGATCAATTCACGAGAGTTATGAAGAAATATGGAGTTAATCATAGACTTTCTACCGCGTATCACCCTCAAACCAATGGTCAAACCGAGGTCACAAATCGTGGTTTAAAGAGAATTTTATAGAGAACGGTGGGAGAGCATCGAGCTTCTTGGTCGGATAAGCTTGATGATGCTTTGTGGGCCTTTAGGACGGCTTTTAAGACACCAATTGGTTGTACTCCTTATAGGCTTGTCTATGGTAAAGCGTGCCACCTCCCATTCGAGTTAGAACACAAGGCATCTTGGGCTCTCAAGTGGGCTAACTTTGATTTAAACCAAGCCGGTTCATATAGGAAAGATCAACTTAATGAGATGGATGAATTGAGAGCCAATGCCTATGAAAATTCTTTGCTTTACAAGGAAAAGACTAAGAAATTGCATGATGTTAAGATCAAGAACCGTGAGTTCAAAGTTGGAGAGCCGGTTCTCCTCTTTAACTCAAGGTTCAAACTTTTTGTGGGCAAGCTTAAGTCGAGATGGTCCGGTCCATTCACTATTGCTCAAGTGTTTCCATATGGAACTATTGAGTTGTCACAACCCGATGGTCCAAACTTTAAAGTGAATGGTCACCGTGTGAAACATTATTTTGGGGAGGACATTTCCGTTGAAATGGTCCAAGAGATCCCCATTTTCCCCATGAATTAATTCATTGAGGGACGAGTCGAGCTAGAGACTCATTAACTCAAGCATCGTATAACTAGGTTTAGAGTGTTGTAGGTTAGCAATAAAGGTATAGACTTGGAGATAAGTGTAGGGGAGACCTCCTTTTGTCTTCATGTTGTTTGTAGGGTTGCTCACTTATTTCATGCTTTGGAGCTTATGGAGGAGGCCCTTGTATCCGGTTCACTTTGTTACTATTGTGATCTTTCATTGACACCTTGTACTTAAACATGAATTCACTAATAGTTTTCCTTTCCTTCACTTGGGATAAGCAAAGTCTATTCATTGTCATAAGTGTAGGGGAAGTTTTTATACTTCCATGCTCTTAAACATTGAGGACAATGTTTAGCTTAAGTGTAGGGGGGTCTTCTATCGAAGTGACCTTACCTAGAACTTGTCAATTGTCTTTCATGATAACTTGGGAAATTAATTTTTCAAACAATTTTCAAATTTTTGATCTACTTTGGCCACCAAAAATATGCATTCATAATTTTTGCATTAATCATTTTTCATTTGCATATCACATTTGCATTGTATATATGTCTTCTTTTATTTTTCATCAAAAAGATATAAAAAGAAAAAAAATATATATAATAAAAACATGGTTTAACAAGTTTAGATTTCTTTGACATATTAGGCCTGCTATGGATATTTTGACTCAACCCGAATTTCCTTATCTTAGCACTCTCTAGCTAGTATCCTTAACCATGTAGTCCTTCATTGGTCTATTAGGCTAAGCATCCACCAATTTCATTCTTTGAGATTTTAAATTTGTGGAGAATGGGAAATGATAGAGTTGAAGCAAGTATAAAAGGGCTAGATAAACTTCATGATAATTACTTGTGGCTAAACCCTTCTCTTCTTTACCTCTATTTTCTTCGCATGTATATATTGTTAATAAATAATTAAGAAAGGTTTTAATCGGTTTGTAATCTCTTATGCGTTTTTGACTAATCATTCACAGTTGATATAAGTACGTCTTAAGATTCTAAGTTAGAACGTTTTATGTGTACTAGACTTATGTCATGCTCAATATTTAGCGGGTGTTTTTCCTTTTATTCTTTTCAAATTTCTTAGTGAGGAATAAAGAAAAATAAGAGCGGCTTATGAAAAAAAAATGAGTGGCTAGAAAAAAGAAAAAGAAAAGAAAGAAAAAAAATACAAGACTCCCAAGAGGGGCAGTGTGGTGTTAATTATAGTGACTATTGAGTTCCAATATTACCTTGACGGGTTGCGGGGATTCAATAGATTGCTCCAATCCAATATTACCTTGACGGGTTGCGGGGTTGAAGATCCAAAGTCTCAAAAAGATGGCGGATGTAAATTATTGCGTGAGTTTTATTTTTCTTTCCTTAGCGAGTGTGTAGCTACTTATGAAAGCATGACATGAGGATTTTACACATAAGGCGAATGACTTATTATTCTTGAAACGGACTTGTATTAATTGTGAGCGGTTTTTCAAGTAATGGATGAGAGGATTACTTAGGATTAAAACTGTGATTCCTTATTTTTGGATTTTACATTTCTTATACTTCACACTTGAAATAATGACAAATTTGCCCACAAGCAATTTGCTCAAATAATAACCGGTTCCACATTTAATTGTCATGAATAAGTTGATGCACTTTTTACTTGTGAATACAATGATCCCATTTTTAAGCTTGGTATGGGGAAAGTGAAACTTGAGGGTGATAAATGTCCATGGTACCCAAGCCCTAATCAAAGTCATTGAATTCTTTATGAGTTATTTCCATCAAAGCCATTTCAAGAAAACCAAAAAGATATAGATAGAATTGTATTTTGTTCATTGCATTGTTAAAAAATCAAAATCATGCATCATTTAGTTTAGAGTAGTGTAGATGCATTCCATAATGGCCAAGGTGGATTAATTATGAGGAGAATGTAAATTTGTGCTTAAATATATAGTATTGCATGAGGACATGACAATGTTCAAGTGTAGGGGATTTGATATGAGCAAAAACTCATATCAATTTATCAACAAATCACCCTAAAACACAATAAAAATACCTAAACTTTGTGCTATAAAGCGGAATTATGTGGTACGTTTTGTGTTTGTGCTCAAATAGGTAAGAAGGATACATTTTCAAGCAAACAAAGGAAAATCAAGCTTAATTTGATGAAAAAGACAAAGAAGGATCAAAAGTGACAAGACTTTGAAGACAAAGGACCTATCTTGATAATCTGCCAAAGATGAAGGACCAAAAGTGTAAATATGACAAAGTCAAGATCAAAGTCAAATCTGATCAACTATCAAGTCAATCAAGTCGAAGGATCAAATTTGTTCAAGAATGAAGTTTGAAGGACCAATTATGCCAAAGAAATGAAGTTACTAGCTCAAAATTACAAACTACCAAGTTAAGGGGTCAATTCTGCCAACTTTGGAAATTATACTCAGGTTCAATCCGTGTGCAAACTCATTGGCCAACCAGAAACGAGTATTATGGAGTAGTGGATTGCCAACTGGATGGGTAATAAATGAGAGAGAGAGTAAGTGGTGAATCCCAACAGTACTCAGCCAACCAATCATATTTCATCTTTTGGATAATGATCCGAGTGCTATTTCTACAACCAATACGAACATAACACATGTCCTCCTTCTTTAACCAAGAACCCAGGGACGACTTTGAGCTAGAATGCATTTCAGAAGAAGATGTAAACATGAAAAGTGTTCAAAATCAAGAGACGAATTCAGCCCACTTATCCAATTAAGATGAAATTCAGTCAATCAAAAAGGCCCAAATGTGTTCTTCATCAGAAATTGCAATTAACAGAATAAAGCCACGTGGAAGCTTGGGATTGGATGCAACACGTCACTCTCCCTCACCAACTCCCATCTGAAGTCTATAAATACCATGTTTAGTTCTCATTTCTTGAATTGTAGATAGTGTGAAATCACACACACTTTAGTTTTTTCTCTCAACTCATTTCTTAGTTTTAGCTTAACAACTCAAGAGTTTGACACACTCTTGAGTCTGTCATAGTTAGTTGCAACAGATAACTACCCTTGTAACTACTTTCTCATTCAATAAAATTCAAATTTCCATTTTCCCTCCAAAACTCTCATACTATTCTACTGTTCATTACCTGCTTCATTGATACCTTTTGTTGCTGATTTTGGTTTGTTATGATCATCACTTGATCATAACTGACTAAGTTTGAGAATTGTAGCTGTGTACCTGTTTTGATCATCCAGTTCATTTCTATCAGATTTTGATGAGTTCAAGTTCTTTAATGGAGAACTTGATGGTTGTAGCTGATTGATTGGTTGTTGATTAGTGTTATCTAGTGCTAAGGTGGTGGTTAGCACTAGATTAGAGAGCTTAGCGCTCCTCTACTCCCCAAAGGAGGCCTTAGCTAAAGGTTCACATTTTCTGAATTTCAGTTCCACTAAACAGTTGATGCATGCTTCATTCCTAGATAATCCTTGCTTGATTGTATGATAAAAGTTGTTTTAGCCTGTTATAGATCTGATCTCATTGATTTTGTAGCTTATTAGTAGCTTTTATTTCTTATTAGTTTTGGTACTTGTCCTATTTTCTAAATTCATCAGTCAGTTTAGTCTTGATAATCATTTAGATTACTTGTTGGTTAGAGTGCTTGTTACTAGTTCTCACACCTTTCACTGTGGCTACTAAACTTGGTGTGATAACAATCTTTACTCAGTTTAACCTTTTGATCAATAAGTCTTCACAAAAATTCCAATAAGATCAGTACAGAGGTGTTTGGCATTAGCTTTGATTCAGATTTTAAGTGATAGAAATTGGCAAGTTTTGGTTCATTTCCAGTTAATAAGTCATATTAAATAGTTTAAAGTCATTTTCAAGTCAAAATTTTGGTCAAAAAGGCAATTGGTAATATAAAAAGTTTGGGTCAGGTTTATTCAAGTTCCTTATCAGAAAGTTGTCATTTTGATTTGCTTGGTATTCCTTTGTTAGTTGATGAACTTACTCCAAACCAGTTCTCATTTCTCACTCAATATATGAAGTTTCAACTTGTATAAGGAAATTGTACAGTATCAAATATTAAGCTAGGAATAAGCAAAAGTTTGAGACAATAAGCAAATGCAAGCATCTGTAACTTGGTGAACTGCTTTTTCATATATCCATTTCCACTTCATTAACTGGTCAATTTTCTTTTACAAAATCATTCAATAAGTGTTCCTGGTTGAATTTTGAGATTTTGGGCATATTGAAAAATCTGGTCAACGAAAGTCAACATAAGCACTCTTTTTGCTTATTTTCAAATTCTGAGCTTATTACTGGATGACTTTTCATGAGACTTAATTTCCCATCTTTCTTTTGAGCTTATTTGGTTGTGCAAGTCTAGTTTTACTTGTAGCTTATTGTGTGCTTATTGATTTTAGCTTATCAGCTTTCTAGGAACTTTCAGCCAATTTCCTTGGATAGGTCTAGCTTAAATTCAATTTTAAGTCATTTGCAACTTGTTTGGTCGAATTTGGTTAAGAAATAAGCTCAAACGAGCTTATTGAAGTTCTAAACCCGTTTTTGGTAAAAAAGTTGTTAAAATTTACAATTAGGTCCTTATAGAATTAATCTGTTTGTAATCATGGCTAATCTTTCAAGTTTTTAGGGTTTGCAAGTAATCAGTCCTTGTACTTTCAAGATTGTTTAAAATCAGTTAGGAAGTTTCAATTTTGTTGAGAATTAGTTAAGTTGTTTGGATAGTTTTCATTTTCAGTCCTCTTAGTTTACTGTTTTTACACATTCAGTCCTATTACTTTTTAGCTTTAATTTTTAGCATTTAAATTTCATAGAATTTACATTTATAGTCCCTCTAGTTTGTAGAATTTACATTTGGCATTTTAATTGAATAAAAACTTGGTATTTGCACTGTGTTTTACATATAAGTAGACGATATCTTTCATTTTTGCAAGGCATTGTTTGAATTAGCAATAGAATATCCAAAAAACATTACCAACCAAAAACAACTAAAAACCCGATCTTGTTAGGACTTTCAATTTGTTAAGAACTGAGACAAACGAACTTCAACTATACACATTTCACCCAACTTGCTCTAGATCAGAATCCATCAGATATGGATTTACGTGAAAAGGTTGTTGTTTATGTTCAAGCCTTTAATGAAGCGAAAAGTGATGGAGAGCGTTTTCTGAAATAAAAAGCGAAGATTGATTGGCTAGACGCGGGTGATGCTAATTCATCTTATTTTCATAAAGTCGTTAAAGGTAAAAATCATAAAAGTAGGATTGATGTTATTTGGGATGCGGGTAATACTGAAGTCACTGGTAATGCTGTTCCTAATGTGTTTGTGGCTTACTATGAGCAGTTTTTGGGGACCTCTATGGAGTGTGATCATTTAAACATTGACGTCCTTTTTAATAAAAGGATATCTACTTCTGTTTCTAATACATGATTTTTAGCCAAGTATAAAATAATTTCGTTCCAAGTCTTTTCGAATTGATTACCGGTTAAAAATGCGACTCAGTCGTTCTTGGTAGAAAATTAAATGGTTTGGGTATCTATTTTAAACTAAAAGTAAATGTGAAAATGTCGTTGAGTAAAATACAAGCTTTAAAAGTTAAACTAAAAATTGCTAGAGAAACACTTGGTAAAAACAGAGATTTCAGGAAGCGTGCAATTTTTGGAAAAGTAAAAATTACAAAACTAAGTAAAATAACTTCGTTCGGGAAAAAGTATTGGTTCGGGAAAAATTGCTCACTCGGGAAAATACCTTCGCTCGAGAAAAACACCTTCACTAGGAATAAAGTCCTTCGTTAGGGAAAAATACCTTCACTCGGGAAAATCCCTTCGTTCGGTAAAAAGTGACTGGTTCGGTATAATCTGGTGGTTCGGTAAAATTACCTCCGTTCGGTAAAAAGGAAGTTGGTTCGGGAAAATCTGCTTGATCGGTAAACTGGTTCGTTCGGTAAAGAAGACTCGTTCGGAATAATAAGTTGGTTCGGGAAAATTAAAATCGTTCGGTAAAATTAAGAACTTGTTCGGTAAAATAAGGTGGTTCGGAATAGTATACTGGTTCGGAATAATAGGCTCGTTCGGGAAACTTGGTTGGTTCGGGAAAATCTGGGGAAACAAAAAATGAAGAACAAGGGAAATGGAAGCACGAATTTTATCAAAAATCTACCAAGTTAAATCTAAAGATGTTGATCCCAAACTTAGATCGATTTAGCTTGTGTAAACGAGATTAAATCAAGTTAAACACGTAGAGAAACTTTGTTGTGTATGAAACAATTTAAGTATTATGCGGAATTATACTTAAACAAGAACACACAAACAATTGTAAAACAAACTTTCACTTGATTGATAATAACAAACTTGCTTACAATGAAAGTGTTAAACGTATGAAAAACTTATATGAAACATAACCTAAAGGTCTTCTTTTATAGACATAAGAAGCCTTGTACAAGAGTCTACGTATCAGCTATTCTAGGTAAAGATAATTATAGAAAATACATTGTTGATCCTATCTTTACTAAAAACAAACTAGAAACATAATATGCGTAGACCATATCTTTCTATCAGTGCTTGTCTTCAACCTATCAACGCTTGATTTCTTCCTGTCAACGCTTGATTTGTCAACGCTTGTTTTCTTCTTATCAACGCTTGTTTTCTTCTTATCAGCGTTCAAGTGTACTGGCTGCATTTTATTCCCAACAATCCTCCCTTAAACTTGATATCTACTCTAGTAATCAAGTTTCTGAATAAAAATTAAGAACTAGGAGGAATCTTACAAATCTTATCATATTGGTAATAAACATGCCTAATCAAATCTTTGGCCACGTCACTTGAATAATCAATCTCCAGATGTGTTGTCTTCATCTTGTCCAAAACTTCTTTAGACATGGGATACTCAGCATCTACAAGAAGATACTCAGCAAACTTTGTAGAGCTCAAATAATACACACCATCAGCTGAATATAGTCGCCATTGAAGACCACTGATATCATCCTCAAGATCCTTCCAAACAGGATCTTCTTCTTCTGGTGCACACATTCTCTTGAATGTTGACCAAATCTTTATTCCATTAACTGAAGTAGGAGCTTCAGTCTCATACTTGGTCAGCAACAACCTCCAAAGGTCTGCCAAGTCTTCCCTATCCATACTTGCAAAGAGAGACATAAGAGTAGTAAATGTGTGTACATCTTTCCCATATCTGCCAATCTTCCAAAACCCACTTGCATCTTCCTCATAGCTAATGATAGGGTTTCTGGCATCAAGAGGTAACACTTGTACCATATCTGAAGCTTTCATGGGTGAGAGCTTAATGCTCCTTCTAAGAACAGCTTCACTGGGAACCATTTTATTTAAACCTTTAGGGAACTCAAGTGGAACTCCCTTCTTCAAAGGCCTTGGAACAATCATTGCCTTTTGAATCTCCATCTCTTCTGCAAGTTCGTCTTTCCTTTCATCTGAAAGAAGTCTAACAGTGTTCATTTCCTGCACTCTTGCCCAAATGGGATAAGCCTTGTACTCCAATCCTTCAAAGGATAATCCCTGCAATTTCTTGAAGGTCCATCCAGTTCCATGACATTTGAGTAACATGTAGTCTAGCTCCCTTCTATCCCTCTTCAGCAGTGAGAAAACATTGCTAGCCTTATGCTTCAGAATTACCTTGCAGTCTCTTTGAACTCTTAGAAGAATCTCCAATCCCCAAATTTGGTCTGAAATTGTCAAATCTGGATTCTCCACAATCCTATTCTCCCAAGCATGGTACATCTGAGCAACTTCTGGCATATCATAATCTACTTGCAATTTTAACTCTCTAAGCTTCTCTCTTGCCAAGTCATCACCATATTCAAGTCTTTCTGGTTGTTCAATTATCATCACATTTGAATCTGAAATTCCTTCATCACTTCCTTCTTGTTCCTCATAAGTGACAACAAATGGTGATTCACCAACCTTCTTCCTTTCTTGTTCCATAAGTTGTGCAGCCAACCTTGAATCAAACTCTACTTATGCTGCATCCTTTGGAACTTCTACTTCTACCATGATTCCTTTACCCTTATCTAATGGATCAATGATGGGTAAAGATGATGATGGTACCTGTGAAGACACTTCTTTGATGATAGCTGATGACTGGAATACATCAACCATATCTACAGGTCTGTCAACGCTCAAATTCCTTGTGTCAGCGCCCAATTTACTCTTGTCAGCGCTTGGTGTGTCAGCGTCCAAAGTTTTCTTGTCAACGCTCACCTTACTTGTCTCAGCGCCTCTTGTGAACTGCTCCATCATAGCTGTAAAAGACAAGTTAAAGTTTGTAGGAGTAACCAAAGATGTATCGAAACCTGATTGCTTCTTCAGTTCAGTAAGGGCTTCAGCAACACCCAAAGATTCTCCATCATATGAGCCTTTGCCACTCAAATCAAATGGCTCTGTAGCAGCTTCATGTGAGCCTTTATCACTCAAATTAACAAGCTCTTTAGCAGCTTCCTCCCCTTTGTAAGAATCCTTCCCTGATGAAAGGACTCTTACCTGCCTTCTCCTAGACTCAGCAGTTTCAAAAACAACAATCCTCTCCCTCAATTGAGTTCAAGGCCTTGTGTACTGACTGTTTGTACCAGGTCTGCATTTTAATTTTGCAAGCTAATGCAGACGGCCGTCAATTCCATCATTGTGTATGGTACCAATCTGCCCTCCTCTAGAATGGGTATCTGACCTCCCAAAGTAGAGTCATGGGGCATGGATGAGGTCTTAAAGATGTTAGGACTGGCTTAGCCTGCATCTAAGCTAGTACCAATAGTCCCAGCCTCATCCATAGCACCAACCACACTTGTGGTGGTGGTTCTCTCTGCAACATGGCTAGGACCACTAGAGGAGAACACTCTAGTAGTCCTTGGGCGTTTTTGCAACCTATATTCAGGTGGTGTAGAAGATGATGTGTATTGGGTGGTAGTTTGAAGGTTAAGGGGTGTTTGGGTCTGTGAAGGAAAGGTGTCAACGTTTGGATTACTAGTGTCAACGCCAACATTTAATGTGTCAGCGTTGAAAGATTCTTGGTCAATTTCCATGTGTTGATGTGAAGGCAAAGGTTCTGGTATTGGGTCAAGTTGTGGTTGTGGGTCTAGTTGGGGTTGTGCTACTGCAATAACAGCAAGCATAGCTTGGGTGAGGGGTAATTCACGGTGAGAGGGTGAGTTCATCTTATTAAAAATAGCTTTCTTTTGCACAGGGATATCATAAAAATCATCATGATCCCTTGTGCAGTAATTTTGCACATCAAAAACCATTTGCAAAAATCTGGGATAAGCCAAGGTCATCTTATAACCTTTGTTTTTACACATGCCATCAAAAATCAGTTTTGAAAAATTAAACTTATACCCATTTGTAATGCACACAATTTCACTAGCAATTGACATGTTAATTTCATTATGTGTAGTACATTTGGGACCCAAACATTGAAGGATGACATGTATGAGATACTTCCAGGCTGGGGGAAACTCTTGTTTATGATATTTATTTGAAGTACCCTCATCAGGGAAAGGATACCCCAAAGCCCGAAGTCCTTGTTCTATTTCATTAATGGGGAGGGTGGTTATACCATCTGCATCATTAAGATGCAAAGCCTGGCGAACCAAGGCTTCAGTAACCACCCAAGTACGCCCATGAACAATAGCTGTTAACGTAGTCACATTATTAATTGTTGAGGAACTAACAGTGTTCCAAAACTGTTTAATATGAGTGATAGGGATGAGAGGAGTATGAGAAAGTACATACCTAATTAGAGATGCATTCAAATACGCCACCATCTGGGTGTATTGTGGAAACAAAGTACCATCAGCCTCCAAATAAGCAATCATGTTGTGCTGACTTCTGAATCCCAATACCAAGTCACTTGGTTTAAAATTTGGTGCCATTGTTGAAGAAAGCTGTTTGTGAATTATGGATGAAAGATGAATTATAGGAGAAAAAGTGTTAGACAAGAATATGAAGTACCCTGTTTAAAAATAGGAGCCAAATATATAGGAGAGATAGGCACATGTGATTGGTCCAAAATAAGGCAAGTATTTTCAAAATATAATGATGAAAATATTGAAAAGAAAATAAGTTATCTTGTGCATTAATTAAAAGTTATCTACTCCCAAAATTACGGCCCCAAAATTCGTCAAAAATAACAACTGGGTAGGTCCCAATGAGTGTCAACGGTAAAAAATAACCCATCAACGCCCAACGGCTATATTCTTGTCAACGTTTGCAAAAGCCATGTCAGCGTCTAAATTGGTCATAACAACGCTTGGAAAAATATTTGTCAGCGTCCAAAAATAAAAGTAATAAAAATGAAAAAGGACCTTAAGAAAGTAATTTATCCCAGTGAAGATAACCTATAATTGATAATTATTATAGGACGGAAAGCACTGTCCAGTTATGCACACTTGCGTATATAAGATAGACATAACAGTCCTCTAGTGTCCATTGCTAACCAAAATTCTTAACAATTAAGTTATCTCATAAAATCCCTTGTAACAACCAGGTAAACCCGTTATAAATCATTCCCAGGTCTCCCAACAGACCACATCCAATTCTAGGCCAAAAAGGTCTTGGCAGCATGCATAGTATGTCAACTTTGCATGCTACAGTGCCTCATGATTTAGTAAACTAACTCATACTCACCAGTGGACACAATCTAGAATTATGATAATAGTATTATAAGAATACCCAAAAGTCTTAAAGGTTCCTAAAACCTCCCCTTAAACTGTGATACATAAGTTGCCCAACAATATGCATGAATATAAAAATTTATGTCAAGATAGGAATATAAATATTCCAACCATCATCCATAAATTGAAACATGCTCAAATAATTCTCCAAGGATCCATAAGCAACTCTGTATACAATGGTACAATGCTAACAACACTTGCATACTTAGATCAAAAACCACAAAACTAACATGTTGCTGACAACGTCACGATAACACTTATCAGCGTTAAAATAACCTTTGTCAGCATTAGACAAATATAGTGGAAAATCTAACTTCTCAAAAAGACCAATAACAATGCATATCCTGTACATACTTCTACAATATAAACCCAAAACACATATTAAGTGAGATTGATCATTCCAATACTTGTTACCAAGTATTGAAACCTTCCAGTATCAAAAGGTTTAGTTAATAAATCAGACACATTTTCTTCTGTGTCAACCCTATCTGGTTGTATTAAACCCTTTTCAAAACAATCTCTTATAAAATGATGTCTAATTTCTATGTGTTTTGTTTTAGAATGATGTACAAGATTTTTAATAATGCATAAAGTACTGTTATTGTCTACAAAAATCTTGGTATGCATGAAATTATACCCACAATCCAACAGTTGGTTCTGAATCCATAAGACTTGTCCACAACAAGCAGCTGCTGCAACATACTCTGCTTCAGTTGTAGAATTGGCTACCACTGTTTGTTTCTTGCATTGCCAAGATATCAATCTACTCCCAAGAAACTGACATCCACCAGTGGTGGATTTTCTATCAAATTTATCACCACCATAGTCACTGTCTGAATATGCAATAAGCTCCAATGGTGAATCTTTTGGATATCATAATCCCAAATCTAGATAACATCTAAGGTACCTAAAGATTCTCTTGACAGCATGAAGGTGACACTCTTTGGGAGTCACTTGATGGCATCATGCACACACAACAAACATAATGTCAGGTCTTGAGGCTGTGAGATACATCAATGAACAAATCATTGATCTATAGTGCCTGACATCCACATCTTTTCCATCTCCAACTTTTCCCCAAGGGTGTTCTCTATCCATAGGAGTACTAGCCCTTTTCTCATGTGGAGAAAAGCCAAACTTCTTTAAGATTTCAGCTACATATTTATCCTGAGAGATGAAGATACCATCTTCTTTCTGCTGAACTTGTAACCCTAGAAAGAAGTTCATCTCCCCCATTGCACTCATCTTGAATTTGTCTGTCATAAGCTTGGAAAAGTCTTCACTCATCTTTGGGTTTGATGAGCCAAAGATGATATCATCCACATAAACCTGAACAAGTAAGACATCCTTACCAGTCTTCTTTGTAAATAAGGTCTGGTCTATGGTGCCCCTTTTGAATCCATTTTCCACCAGATAGGTGGACAATGTGCCATACCATGCTATTGGGGCTTGATGAAGTCCATACATAGCTTTCTTGACTCTATACACCTAGTCTGGATGCTCTGGATCTTCAAAACCAGGAGGCTACATTACATAAACCTCCTCAACAATTGTGCCATAAAGGAAAGCACTCTTCACATCCATTTGATAGACAGTAAAGCCCATGCAGGAAGCATAGGCTAGAAATATCCTTATAGCCTCAATCCTTGCAACTGGTGCAAAGACCTCCTCATAGTCTATCCCTTCCTCTTGTGTATATACTTGAGCCACTAAACGTGCCTTGTTTCTGACAATAATGCCTCTTTCATCTTTCTTATTTCTAAGAACCAATCTTGTCCCAATAGGTCTGACATATCTGGGACAATCAACTAAATCCCAAACATCCTGAATAGCAAATTGGTGAAGCTCATCCTGCATTGCTTCCACCCAACTTGGTTCTTTGAGAGCATAAAAAATCTTCTTGGGTTCCTGTTGTGACAGAAAACAGGCAAACAAACATGCTTGAACAAGAGGGGTATAAACCTTCTTGTGTATGTTGGCAATAAATCCTCCAAGATTCTGATGAGATCTTCTAGTTTGAACAGATGACATCACATCACCAATAATTAGAGAAGAGGGGTGATCCTTCATTATAGAAGTAACAACTCCTCCCTCAAAAAGTCTGTTGTCTTCAATCTCATCTTCCAAGTTAACAATATCTTCTTCAGTCTCTCTTTCATCAATATCTGTATGAACCTCTCCATTTCTGCTTGAAGGTTCACCTTGTTCAAAATTGGAAGAGAAAATATGGTCAAAAGAGTTGTCAACGCCTGAACCAAGGTTGTCAGCGTTAGAGCCATCAACGCTTGAAATAGTGTTGTCAACGTTTGAGCCATCAACGCCTGAAAATGTCTTGTCAGCGCCAGATTTTCCTTTGTCAGCGCCTGAAGGACCATGCATGTTGTTAACTGGTGATACTTGGGGACCACCATTTTCCTTTCCAGCAGCAGCAGCAGCAAAAGCATCTGTCCATATGGGAATAGTGACATACTCAAGTATGGGTGATGACTTGTCTGCTTGTGATCCAACCTCTTCATTAACCTGTGTACCTGAAACATCAACGGCTGGTTCTTCCACAACACTTGAAGTTACCTTCACAATGTTTGGATTAGTAACAGGCATATAATTCAAAGTCCTAGATAGAGGTTCCAAGTCAAACAACCAATTTGGACCACTTTCAAGATCACTAGGTTTACTCTCTAAAAACCTAACATGTACCTTTTCAAGTGTACGTTTTTCCTTCTTAATGTAAACCCTATATCCCTTGCTCTGCACTGAATAACCCATGAAGTAGCCTTCATCACCTTTAGCACTGAATTTACCTAAGGCGTTACTAGTATCTAGTACAACTACATGACAACCAAAAGGTTTAAGAAAACCAGTATTAGGTTTCCTTCCCCAAAGTAACTCGTAAGGTGTTTTGTTATGTATCTTGTTGACTAATGCTCTATTCTGAACATAACAAGCTGTATTCACAGCCTCAGCCCAAAAATCAATGGGAAAGTGAGCATCAGCCAACATAGTCCTGGCTACTTCAATTAGGGTTCTATTCTTTCTCTCAGCAACCCCATTTTGTTTTGGGGTTCTGGCAACACTATCTGTCTAGTAATCCCTTTCTTGGCACAAAAATCATCCAACAGTTTGTTTCTAAACTCACCACCATTATCACTTCTAAGCATCTTAACTTCATTACCAGTTTTCTTTTGAATTTGGTTAATAAAGTTAATTAAATTATTAGCAGTGTCACTTTTCAAGTCTAAGAAGAAAGTCCAAGTAAACCTAAAAAAATCATCAGTGATGACAAAACAGTATGATTTACCATTCAAACTCTCTATATTTGTAAAACCCGTATTTAAAAGTCCAATATTAAATACGCAGTTTTATTTCATTATAAACTATTCACATATTCTTCAAGAAAATAATTGTTAAGTTCAAAAGTATTACGAAAGATAATTACGTTTCAGAAAATTAAAACACGAGAAATATAAATACGCTTACTTAATAATTTACTAGTGTCGAAAATCAATCGAGAACTTATATATATAAAGGGTGGCAGTTTAATCTATTAAACAAAAAAGGAGAATGGGCTTTTAGGCCCGGCCCTAACCAAAGAAAAAAAAAACAGGGATAACCCCCTCATTTGTCAAGTTAGAATAAAACAAAACAGGAAAAAAAATAGGGTTTATCAGTTTTTGTATGTGCCGCCAGTTGGGAACCCAAAAACAGGGAGGATCTCAATTTCTATTCTTCAGGAAATTTCGTTTGTATTCATTGTTAATCCCGAATCCAGAAAAAAAGGTAAATCACTCCTCATTCTTTCTTTAATTCGCGAGATAAAAAGATAAGAACACGCGGGGTCCTTTTGTAATCACGAATTAATAATCAAGAGGGAGTGTCGGGTTATGTTGGTTACAGGAAAACCGAGAGTCAAAGACTCTTGGTGTGCTGCTGTTCGACCCAGCCGAGACCGCAGCAAGGTCTCGGTGGTGGGGGTGTTGTCGTTTGTACAGCCACAGCAAGCTGAGTGACCATCAGGGTGTGTTGGTTGGCAGCCGGGGGTGAGGGAAACAAAAATAGGGTGCGTTTGGGATTACCAGGCGATAAGGGGGCGTTTGGGCCTGCCAGAAATGAAGGCAGTGGGAACCACTGCATAAGCAGTGGGAACCACTGCACAGGCAGTGGGAACGTAGGGTTACGGCAGTGGGAAAAACAATCAGAAAGATGGAGGATTTGTTTTAAGATTAGCGACAGTTTTCTGTGACACTTTTTCTGTCACAGAATGGCGTTTTAGACAGTTTTTTTTAAACAACAGCTTTAGCGACACTTTTAGTGACTCAGATTCTGTCGCAAATTCAAATAGACAGATTTTGTATATCATAGTTGTTGATTTGTTTAGTGCGACCGAGATGGGGTATCTCGGTAGGCTCGGGACATTATTATAATAAATAATATGAATATTTTTATATTATACCTTTTTATACTAATCGTTTTATAAATGTTTAAAATATATGTTAAATGTATTAAATTAAAAATAGATCTTTAATATTTTAAAAGGGTATAATTTTATTAAATGAATTAAATTATTTTGGGTACTTCCTAATTTTAGAAACTTTCTATTTTAGCGGGATACTTAATATAGTATTACTATAGCGTCAGAAATACGCTTGTACCATAACTAATAGTAGAACGATAATACATTAAAATGAATTATTATAAGATCAGATTTATCAGTTAACATATGTACAAAATTTCAGAAATTAAATAAATAAGAAGCCAATAAGATCAGTAAAATTCCATAAACGAATATCAGTTAACTTATTCGCGTCCTTTATTCATGTAGCACGCGTGAAGCCCGAGTAGTATTCGTTCAGTCTTCCATTCAGTCAGTTACTGGACACGAGGTACGGATTTTCCGTCCTTTCAGTAAGGACTTCCTTTCTATGCATGATTAGGATTCCCCGTCTGCAGCCAAATGTTTTCCCCAGTATATGTTTAAACTTATCAGTAATCATGTTAAGAATTAAATAAATTGCCTGAGCATTATATACAAACATGATTAGTTTATGTACTAGTTACGGAGGTACCGTAACCACGACACTAGAGGCACCGGTGTCGTGACTCACATGCAGGAGAGTGATATCCTGCATCGTCCCCCTCAGCTCAGCTTGGCCATTTTATCAGTATTATTAGTGGGGCGTATGGATGCATCCTAGGCTACAGTTTACAGTTTAGCAGGTGAATGTGGTGTGTGCTCTACATCCTTCACATTGGAGCTGATCCCTCCACCCAGCACAGTTATTTAGAGGTCACCACTCTACAGCATGACGAGGTCACCCCTCCAGTTATTCATGCAACGTTGTTACAGCACATGACCTATATAAGCTCTGGCAATTAAAATACAGTAAATGCATGTTTTCAGATTTAACAGATAACAGTTCAGCTTTATTATTTATAAATCAGCCTTTACAGATTATACAAAGATTTCCGCTGCAACTTTACTTATCAGTCTTACAGCTTCAGTATTTTATCATCTGTTTCATTTCAGTAATTTCTTATCATGCTTTATATCCGTTCACTGAGCGTTAAGCTCAGCCGTAGTTCCTTTCATGTTCTAACGGCAGGTACACCAGGACGCTTTTAGGATTCTAAGAGCACGTGCATTTGAGATGGAAGCTATCCAGACTTCTTATTTTATGCACTTACATTGTTCTGCTTATTTGGACATTGTTTAGTCCTTTCTTTTAGTATTTTATTTTTCATGTTTTGAGCTTAGGTTGGATTACCGATGTTTGATTCCGGTATATCCGTTATGGTCATTTAATGTTTTAGTACATTTACCTTATGCTTTGATGACACGCCATAAATACACGTAACGGTCCACTTATCCAAGTGGGGTGATACAATTATGGTATCAGAGCGCAAGGTTCGACCTGTAGGCTCTAAAACTTGACTTGTGACTAGTGGGTAGTCACCAAGAACTTCCCAGATTTTGGCGTTGTTATCTTTCATGTTTCTCGTGCATGTATCATTCATTTTTCTTCAGTTATCAGTCGGTTTTCTTAAATTTTGACTAAGTAAAAGGTTGGTACAGGACTGGCCATATTTAGACGCATGTTCTTTTCTGCGAATTTTGTTTTGGTGAACCGACCCATAGGCGTTCACCCTTGCCCGCTCAGATTTTGTATTGATGAACTGAACCTAGGCATTCATCCTTATTCATATCAGATTCATGTTGTCAGTCAAGTAATTCTTGGTGAACCAGCCATAAACGTTCACCATTGTTCAGGTAAAATTTCATGTTATTCAGTCGAAGGTTGTTTTGTGAACCGATTCATAGATGTTCACCTTGTCATATCAGGACATTTAATAAATTTAGACAAGTATGGGATGGACTATAGCCAACCATATTTAGTCCCAGATTATGAATTTCTATACATGACAGTTCTCAGAAATTTTTGACAAGCATGGATCGAACCAAAATCGCCCATACTTAGTCATATGTTTTGTTCCTTGAATTCTGTGGATTGAACCATAGCCATCCACACGAGTTGATGTTAAACCTCAGTTGATTTTCTTTTATGTTCTAGTAACAGTAAAATTTTCATATCCTCACGTTGATGTCGTCTTCAGGTTGATTCAGTTCATGTCTCCTTATGAGGATTATGTTTTCAGCAAGGTGATAGTGTTTTCACCCTAAAATACAGAAGGATTACAGTATCATCCTATTTCATGATAAATCATGTTCTGGTTTTCATCAATCATGTTTTTATACTGAACATTGATGAAACTCCGTTTAGTCATACTTTTTAGCCTCTATACAACCAGCATTAAGTCTACGCAGAAATTATCAGCCTATTATGTTAATCGTTTCAGTTCAGTTTACTACCGTTTAAAATAATTTATTCCTTTGATAATGTCAAACAAGCGACACCAGCATCAATCATCCCATAAAATTTCCACCAGCTCCATGTACAGTATTTCACATGTACTCTACGTACAGTGGTTCAGATTTGCTCCATGTGCAATATCCATTTTGTATTTCATGTACAGTAGTCCATGTGTACTCCAGGTACCCTACTCCATGGATATTGTTAATCGATCCTCAATCATCTCAGATGTTTCCACTTGTCGATATTCTACCAAGTGCTGATGCTGCTCGTGAGTTGAAGATTTTGCTAGATGCTGATGCCGCTAACACTTTGAAGACCTCACAATTGCTGATGTTGCTGATACTTTGGAGATTTCTCAAGATGCTGATGGTGATGCTGTTATACTATAAAGACACTGCAGAGCAAGGACGAAAACTATAGATTTGAAATTTCTGACAGGAATAAATTCAACCATCAGACATTACCATTTTATTACAAGCTTTTACTTTCCCAGCTAGATGTCACACTTCACTCAACTAACCGTTCATTCAGAAGGGTGGGAACCGGAACCCAGCCGGCCACTCAGCAGAAATAGTTACATGAATCACGGTCATGATAACGACCGTCAGGAAAATGACAGCCAAAGCAGTAGTGACAACCACCGTGCTTAATTAATCAGCCAGTAACCATCGGAACTCCGGTACGGACGTGGCCAGAAATACAATGGTCAGTAGTCTAACCGGTCCGCCAATCCTAGCAGTTACCAAAAATTTTCAGCCTTGTCCAGATTCATCCACTAAAATACATGTCTAGACAACAGTCAAGACACATGTCTCAAGTATCATTTCGGAAGACACTTGTCAGGACACCAGTCATAGTACACGTCATACGAATATCTTCTCAAAGTACGAGTCAAAACTCATAACTCCGTGTGTTTGCTAAACCAGGCCCTCAGAAATTTAGGGTACCCTCCAAGGGAGTATACCCGTTTTGTCATGCCATGCATAAATCAAACCATTAAAGACTTAGTCACCACCACAGGAGTATTGTCCAAATTAGACATGCACTGTTCGTTCCGTGAAGTTACAGGCGATATAAATTCAGTAAAATCTGCCACGTCTACTTCACATATTCATATGTCGGCTTCATCTTAAAACAGGCTTTATCTACCCCCATCCACAAAGACTCCACAGTACAACCCATGGTTATTAAATTTATCCTTTCAGTTAACGACGAGATCCGTCTTACTAAATCCTAAATATATTCATTATATTTTCTACCAGAAAAATCAGTACAAATTGTTTCTGCCTTACTAGCGCGTAATTTATCAGTCCAAAGCTATGGAGACTTATAGCTACTAGTTATAAATCAACTTCTAAAATTCCTTAAATTCAAGACCAGCAGATTATCCCAAAGTTCCCAAAGGTCATTCCAAAAAGTTTTCAAGAAATTCCTTCCTAACCACGAGACAGAGTTTAACTTAGGGCTTTTCTCAAGGACATAACCTATTTTCAGAACTCTTTATCGCAGGACTTCAGCTGAGTTAAAAAGAGTTGCAGCCTTAGCTGCAAGAGTTACCGGAACGAGGCTTTATTCGCCCTAGCGCCCCGCTAGGAGGTGTGCCCTTTCGGTCTAGCAGGAAGAAGGCCGGTAACATGAGATCATATATCGACCACCAGAAAACTTACCGAATCACCATTTTGTCGACATTCATTCCATGTATAGAAATTTTATTTGATCTGCTGCGATGTCTTAAACAATTTTCCAGGACAATTCACGATCAGACAACCATCAGTGGTGAGAGTGATGTTTGTAAGACTGCTTTTGCACACACTGTAATCACTCAAAATTCTGATTTATACTTTTGAGCTCCCAAATACTCCAGCTATAGTACGAGATTTATGAATAAAATTTCTTTTCATGAGTTCTCAGACAAAATCGTCAGTATACTCATTTATAACATCCTGAATTGCTAAACTGTAGAGAAGAACATGAGAAGTATCTTTGCAAGATCTTGCAGATTTTCCGTTAGGAAGAAATTTTATATACAGCTTTCCAGATATGAATTCCAATTTAACAAAGCGGCGTTTCTGAGCCATCCTACCTTAGCAGAATGAAATTTCAAACAATACTGCCAAGGTGAAGACCATCACCAAATGGTCAAGACCGACGTCTGTGACGAACATACAAAATTTCTAGAACTCAGGAAACTACTACCGCAGAAATTCCTGACAATTCTCACGATCAGCCTTCCAAGACTAAGATTTCGTATAAAGAAGGGTACCTACACTGAATTATGTATTCACTCAGGTTCCACCAGAATGTACCAAAATTCTAGGAAGGATTTTGATCGAACATTATAACACGTTGAGGGGTGTTCATATTTAATGCCTGCCATCCCAACAGATTCAAGATAGAACACCGACATGCTATTACAACCATTAGAAATTTCTGAACTAAAATGAGATAAGATCCCATGGAGGTTATCGTCAGTTATCACAGACTCAGACAAAGTATGATGCTATTTAAGTCATTGTTAACCAGTTAACCCACCCTACACGTTTCTTTTATCCGAAATGATTGCGCAGTAACAAATCTGCAGGAAATTCAGCAATAGATCGCATGATTCCAAGGTATTTCGTCAACAATCTTGTCAGATGGAAATTGTGTTCGCGAATCGCGCTCACGTTCATGTTCACGATCACGTGTATGTTCGTATTCACGTTCACGTTTATTTTCACTTTCACGTTTACGTCTCATTCACAGTATTATGCTGTTTCAGTTCATGTCTTGTGTTATCTCATGATTTAAGCTCACGTTAGCGTTCATAACATTGTTCACGTTCAAGCTCGTGTGCCATTTCGTGATACACGTTTTACAGTCTATTACCGAATACGATTACAGAAAGCTTAAGAAACCAGACTCAAGTTTAGCACAGCTATTCCATAACCAGGCAGACGTTTCACATCTCAGATCGTACCGTTTAAACATTCTTTCCTCAGTTAGCATACGTTCATGATATGTTCTAGTATCACGTCCCCAGTATGTTTCACGTATTACATTCATGATATACTTCATGCACAACGTTCCTCATATAATCGTGAACCACGTTCATAATTGCTCACGTAGTACGTTCACAATTGTTCACGTAGTTCGTCCCTATATGTTTCAGCAGCTTGCTCAGATATATAAATATTATCTTGTCAGGATATTTGTACTTACCAGTTCATGTATACTACATGCTATAGCTTATTCGTTCCATCAGATTCAGAAAATCCATTTTAAGTATGGAACCTAAAACTATTCAGCATCATCAGGACAAGTCCATCCAGACCTCTCATTCCTTTTCCTTTAATAAACCCAGTTAAGTTCTTTCAGTCATGTTACGTTCCATGTCCTCTTCAGCCATGTCACGCTTAATGTTTACTTCAGTCATGTCATGTTTATACACTTTCAGCAACAATATGTTTTAAATCAAGGACGAATGAATCCTTCAGCTTATATGTTTTTTCAGCCTTCATGCTCTTTCAACACATATGTCCCTTCAGCTTTTATAACTTCACCAGCTTAATTACCGTTAATTCGAGGACGAATTCCTTCTTTTTAGAGGGGAAAAATTGTAAAACCCAGTATAGTGTACCGTTAATTCGGGGACGAATTATTCTTTTAGAGGGGAAGAATTGTAAAACCCGTATTTAAAAGTCCAATATTAAATACGCAGTTTTATTTCATTATAAACTATTCACATATTCTTCAAGAAAATAATTGTTAAGTTCAAAAGTATTACGAAAGATAATTACGTTTCAGAAAATTAAAACACGAGAAATATAAATACGCTTACTTAATAATTTACTAGTGTCGAAAATCAATCGAGAACTTATATATATAAAGGGTGGCAGTTTAATCTATTAAACAAAAAAGGAGAATGGGCTTTTAGGCCCGGCCCTAACCAAAGAAAAAAAAATGTGGTGTATGCTCTACATCCTTCACATTGGAGCTGATCTCTCCACCAGCACAGTTATTTAGAGGTCACCCCTCTACAGCATGACGAGGTCACTCCTCCAGTTATTCATGCAACGTTGTTACAGCACATGACCTATATAAGCTCTGGCAATTAAAATACAGTAAATGCATGTTTTCAGATTTAACAGATAACAGTTCAGCTTTATTATTTATAAATCAGCCTTTACAGATTATACACAGATTTCCGCTGCACTTTACTTATCAGTCTTACAGCTTCAGTATTCTATCATCTTTTTCATTTCTGTAATTTCTTATCATGCTTTATATCCGTTCACTGAGCGTTAAGCTCAGCCGTAGTTCCTTTCATGTTCTAACGGCAGGTACACCAGGACGCTTTTAGGATTCTAAGAGCACGTGCATTTGAGATGGAAGCTATCCAGACTTCTTATTTTATGCACTTACATTGTTCTGCTTATTTGGACATTGTTTAGTCCTTTCTTTTAGTATTTTTATTTTCATGTTTTGAGCTTAGGTTGGATTACCGATGTTTGATTCCGGTATATCCGTTATGGTCATTTAATGTTTTAGTACATTTACCTTATGCTTTGATGACACGCCATAAATACACGTAACGGTCCACTTATCCAAGTGGGGTGATACAATATTAGTTGGACCAAACAGGTCCATATGCAGCAAGTGAAGTGGTTTAGAACTAGAGTGCACCTGTTTAGACTTAAATGAGACCTTGTGTTGTTTGCCTTTAAGGCATGCAACACAAGAGTGGTCATTGTGGAAAGCCTTTTCAGGCAAACCATCAACCAAGCCATGTCTCACAAGCCTGTTAATATTTTTAAAGTTAATGTGCCCTAGTCTCCTGTGCCATAGATTACTCTCATCAACTGAAGCTTTTGCATAAAGACATGACAAGTTATTATTCATCCTAATTCCATTAAGATTCACATTATAAATGTCCTTATGCCTAGGTGTCCTATAATCAATGAATTTCTCATCTGGTATTTTAAAATCCTTGCTCAACACCAAACATTCAGTATCAGTGAAAAGAACCTTATTTTTGTTATCACAAGCTTGTGATACACTAAAACGATTATAGTCAAGTTCTTTTACCAGAAACACGTTTTAAAAACGCAAAGTGTTGGTGAGAAGAGCTCATTTGCCTGTGATAGTTCAATATCCGCCTCCAAAGTAAACTTTATCACCATCCTTAATGGGAGTGAAGTTTGTGAGATAATCTTCCTTCCCAGTCATGTGCCTAGAGCATCCACTATCCCAATAGCCATAATCATTTACCTTCTTTTGAATGCCCTGCACATAAAGAAAACAAATTAGTTTTCTTTGGGAACCCAAGCCTGAGAAGACTTGGATTCATTTGGTTGTTTAACAAGAACAAACTTAGTCCTCATAACAACCCCTTGGTCATCCCTTTTTGGATTGAACACCCAGTTAACCCCAATTGGTTTTGTGATGACCTTTGAAATATAATTAAATCTGTTACAGGTTATAGAAATCCCATTAGAATTAGGGTTTTGATCTTACTTAGGTCTCCATGTTAAGCTAGAAGTAGCTTTAGACCCCTTTCCCTGTGGTTGCAAATATTTACCATTATTTGGTCTGGCAACGTTTCTATCAGTGTTTGATTTGGTCTTGTCAACGCTGAAATTACCATTATCAGCGTTGAACCTAGGGTTTGCTACAGGAACCCATTGCCTATTAGACCACGTATTGGTCTTCTGAAAAGGTCTTTGTCCCTAAGTGTTAGACCCTTTAGTAAAGAATGGGGCTGGTCTAACAACTTGTGGACTTTGCTGAACAAAAGTTTTGGGTTTGACAGTGTTTGACTTTTTGTCAGCGTTGACCTTGGAAGCTTTGACACACTTATAGGCTAAATGTGAAAATCTACCACAAGTATAACAGGCTTTTCTAGACATAACTCTAGGTCTAGAAGAAAAGAAACCTGTTCCATTATCACTAATTTGGCTTTTTGGTGACCTAGTATTTCTATACATTTCTGCATATTTAATGCTAGGTTTTTGAACAACGTTTGAGCCAAGGTCAACAGTCTTGCCAGTGATTGGGTTTGTTATTTTGATAGGGGTAGGCTCATTTGGACTATCACTCAGCATGCCACCTTTGACAAACAAGGTAGGGTTGGCTTTCTTCCATTGATCCAAATCAGTCAACGTTTGCCTATATTCTTCTACTGAGGTAAGGACTCTTGGTGGAGGAATGAATTCCTCTTCTTAGAGTTCTGGTAAACCAGTCCAAGATAAGTCCTTTCTTTGGACACCATAGAAGTCCCCAGTTGGTGGTGGAACACAAGCATACTCTTTCATCCCAATCCCAGTCATATCCATAGGATCCCTTTGTTTACTAACACATTCTCCTAGGGTTTGTGACGCTTTATCAAATCTCTGAATTTTAAGATCTACATTATCCTTATTCTTGCTAGCCTCATCTAACTTAACCTGTAATTCAGCATTGACCCTTTCCATGATGTTTCTAATATCAATACTAGCATTTAAATCATGTTTTAAGATATTTATTTTATCTTTTAGGTCAAGCTCCATTTTCTTATACTCAGCTACAGTCTTTTCAGTTTGAGTAAGAGCAAGTTGATAGTTAGACACCTTGCATCTTTCATTACCTAGATCTGTTGACAATCTTAAAACTTTTTTATTAAGTCTTTTAGTATTTAGACGACAACCCTTACTACAAAAAGCATCATCATATACCTCATTCTTTGATGAAGATGAGGAGTGTGCCATGAGAGCATAGTGAACATGCTCTTCTTCTTCCATCTCAGCAACCAAAGCTTTATTCTCTTCCTCATCCTTAGCCAAATAGCTCCAATCCCATCCAACACCATCAATTTCTTGTATTGCAACCATGGCCTTGGGATCCTGAGCCTTAACAATTTGGCTTGAGGGTTTTCCAGCATCAGATCTTCTTAGAGATATGCATTCTCTCATAAAGTGACCCATACGATGACAATTATAACACTTAACCTTGGATTTATCAAATCCAGCAGTGTCCTTGGCATTAAAAGTCATCTTCTTCTTTAATCTTCTATTCCATCTGTTTGCTCTTATACTTGCAAGAGCCATATTGCACTTTATGTCCATCTCCTCCAAATGCTCATCACTAATTTGCTCAAGGTCCTCATATGTAATCACTGAACCATTAGGCATTGAAGTAATGTATGCACACACAATATCCAGATCAATACCAGCAGGCTTAATTCTTGGTGAGTCAATGTTGTATGTGTCAGCGTCTGAATGTGAGGCGTTGACAGGATATGATCCAGCGTTGACACAAGTTGATCCAGTAACGGGGAGCATGTATGACTCCTTTGGATCAAATTGACCTTCACTATGTGAGAAGAAGGCCATGTTTCCATTGGTAGACTTACTTCCATGGTCCAAAAGAGTTCCATTCTCCAACAGCCTCAGTTTGTTGTAAACATCATCATAAGTAGAACTTTTGTGAGTGTTATTGGCAATATAGACCTTGCCTCAATCTTCCATACATCACCAAGGCTTTTAAGAAAAGTGGCAATAATGTCAACATCACCAATCACTGTCCCCATGAAGGACAGCTTACTTGTAATGTCAAGAAGTCTGCTTCTCACACTACTTAGCTTCTCATTAGTTTGAGCCTTTAAAACAACATACTCATGCAAGAGTTACTTCTTTTTCTCGTCCACAGTATCAGCATTACCACCATAGGCAACTTCAAGGGCTGCCCAAAGATCTTTTGCAGACTCATAACCTCTGTATTTGTGCTGATTTTCTTGTCCCAAAGAGAGTTTCAGAATGCTTAGGGTTTTCATATCAACCCTTCTCTTTGCTATGTCCTCAGCAGACACAGCTTTACCATCTTCAGGTTTTTCTTTTCTATCTTCTTCAGTAGAGCCTTGAACAGCTGTTCTTGTAGCTATGGCAGCTGCAATCTTTGGAGCTTTATTGAATGTGTTTCCATATTCAATGATTTCCCATAGGGTGTAATCATGGATTTGTGGATATTGCTCAAAGTTGAATTTCCACAGCTCAAAATTGTCTGCATCTAGCATGGGAATCTTAATGTTGTGGTTTGAGGAGGAGGAGGAGTTTGTTTCTGGGGTAGACATGGTGTTTTTAGGGTTTTGTGAAAATTAGGGTTTTTGGCAGTTTAGGGTTCTTGTGTTCTTTAGATCAAAGTTTCTCAACAAGCTCTGATACCACTTGTTGATCCCAAACTTATATCGATTTAGCTTGTGTAAACGAGATTAAATCAAGTTAAACATGTAGAGAAACTTTGTTGTGTATAAAACAATTTAAGTATTATGCGGAATTAATACTTAAACAAGAACACACAAAAAATTGTAAAACAAACTTTCACTTGATTGATAATAACAAACTTGCTTACAATGAAAGTGTTAAACGTATGAAAAACTTATATGAAACATAACCTAAAGGTCTTCTTTTATAGACATAAGAATCCTTGTGCAAGAGTCTACGTATCAGCTATTCTAGGTAAAGATAATTATAGAAAATACATTGTTGATCCTATCTTTACTAGAAACAAACTAGAAACATAATATGCGTAGACCATATCTTTCTATCAGTGCTTGTCTTCAACCTATCAACGCTTGACTTCTTCGTGTCAACGCTTGATCTGTCAACGCTTGTTTTCTTCTTATCAACACTTGTTTTCTTCTTGTCAGCGTTCAAGTGTACTGGCTACATTTTATTCCCAACAAAAGATTCAGCCAAACTAACCACTAATCATCTACTAATGATAAACCATCAATCCAAATCAGTAAAAACACAAAACCCACATGATTTTAGAAAACCAAAATCAACCAAATCAAAACTTAGAAACTTAGAATCAAAAAGAAAAAGAAGAACAAGATTAAATAAAAGCTTATATTAAAGATTAAGATTCAAACAAATAAAAAATAAAAATCAAACTTACATGAATGGATTGAAGGATGAAGAAAAGTGCCAAACACCATAGTGGTGTTGGTTTCTACGTACCAAAAGAAAGAAAGAAAAAAATAAAACTAAAACCTAGTCTAAACCATGAAGGGTGGAGGCTTTTTATATGTGTGGTGAAAGTTTGGTGAGTGGGCTTTTCTCCATTCTTTTTGTCTTCTCGTCTCTTTAATGAAGTTGACGTTTTCGACTTTGATTCGGGATTTGTCGATGAATAAATTCAACTCGTCTTTTAATTTCTTCCTTTAATAGACTTGAGTTCTTCGACATATGTAAATCTTCCGTCTTTGGTCCTTTTCATCGATAAATCTTCAATTAGGCCCATTAACTTCAAATCTTTTGCACTCTTGGTCTTTTGAGTTCGTCTTTTCTCGTTTTCTTCGATAAAAGCCCGTGATAGCCCATGTTTTCTTCATTTTTCATCTTTTGGTCCTAAAAGACAATAAAAATACAAACCACGCATAATTCCGACTTTTACGACATAAAATACACGTTTTGGTCTTGTTATTATTGGAAATAAGTGGTAAAAGGATAAATGTTTTCACACTTATTAAATCCCCTACACTTGACCATTGTAATGCCCTCATGCAATGCATTAATTTCAAAGCACATATTACATTTCTCATCATAAATAACCCACCTTGGCCTTTATTAAATACTAAACTCTAAGGAGACAAAAAGAACAAAACAAGTAAAGAATTCAAAGACTTACATTAGGGTTTTAGGTTGTCATGAATGTTCATCATTCTCAAGTTTCACGTTCCCCATACCAAGCTTAAAAACGATGTCATTGTTATTATAAGTTAGCAAACTAACACGAATTCATGTGGCCCAATTATTTACTTAGACTCCCTTATTCCTAGGTGTATCTCTTATATTTTAATATTGTCTTAAATGATCACGAGGATACATTGTTTGACTTATTTCGATAGTTTATTTAGGCCGAAAATAAAGTGGGACGATTTAATCAATAGCTAGCTAAAGGACAAAATCTTTTAAAACTGCTTCTCGGAGCCTCATAAAGTTCATATATTGGCATAACTCGCTTCACGATTTGAGACCTTTCTCGGACCGATATTTGGCAGCGACTTCATACTTCAAATCTTTTAGAGACTGATGAGACTGTATTTATACATAGTCTCATCGTCAAAATCGGGCTTAAAACGCTTAAAATATCGTCAAAATACCAAATATATGCTTGTGTTTATTCATTGTGTATTTTAGGTACGGATATCATGAATTCACCAAAAGATTACAAGAATCAAGCAAAAACGAACACGGGAAATGAAGCCGCACAATGAACCAGACCCGAATCATGAATTTCCTTTGAAGTCCTTGAAGTTTGAAGATTTGGCAAGAATAGTCCCTCTAATTTTGAAGACTTGTCATATTATACCCTTGTAAAACCGCAAAATTACAATAAGATCCTAATATTTCAAGAATACTCATTAATGGCCCTTGAAGTAACTTAAATTGCAAGTATAGTCCTTATCCAAAGTATTGTGATTTAATTGTGCCACAAATGACAATGTGATCAAAGTATAATACAAAGGGAGTGAAGTTTTAAGCTGTGAATCTTTATTTGCCAGCTTTTGTGAAGATTAAGGGGCAAATGTGTACAAACCAAACCTAAAACCGGTTTACCCAACCCATAATCCACCACATTACCCCACCTATTAACTAATATCATTTAAATTATATTAGTTAATTCTAATACCTGGTAAAACATTACTATTTAATCATCACACCCCCAAATCCCTCTTTCAAGACCCACGAACCCTAATTCCTTATATCCACTATGCCCAAAATTAAAACCCCTACTAATTTAGATCGATGATTAACCATTAAGCAATCCCAACCCCACTCTTATTTTTGCATCCACGTCACCTGTGTGGTCCATACAACCCTCCCCTGCACAAGTCCTTTTGCCCCTTTTTCCAAAACCTGACAAGATCAATGGATTGTAACAACTCCTTGTTCCCAAAGGCTGAATAAACGCTCAAGATCAAAGATTCTAGCTGGATACATCACATGGGGATGGCAGATTTACAAGAGGGCATCATTGACCAAGAAGAAAATCAAGAATCAAGGGGCAGAATCGGTAGTTCATAACTAGGGTTTGTTATCATTGTATTTTTTTTATTTTGAATTTTAGAATAGTCTATCTTGTAGTATAAATACAAGGAGCCTGTACCTTGTATTCTTGTTCCAGTTTTTTCTTAATGTGTAAACTTTTTTATAGAGTATTTATAGCAATTTAAAAGCCTTGCAATTGAGAGAATATTGTGTTCCGTTTTATTTTTCTGAATTTGATTTAAGTTAGTTCCAGTTTTGATTTAAAATCGGATTGAGTTCCATTATTTTTAAGTTTAATGAAATTCTACTTTTATGCAATTTAATTACCTTGTCTACTTTAAATTTCTGTCAATTTTTAATTGACTTGCACTTATACTTTCATTTGTGAGATTGCGAAAAACAAAAGAGTATTGGTTTGTTTTTTTTACTGGTGTCGAGAAAAAAAAAATACAAACACAGGTAGTGATAAAAAAGAGATATTAGTTTTGTTTCCTTTCCTGTTACTGTTTCGAAGAAAAAAGGAAAGTGTGGTTTGTTTGTTACTGTTTGTTCACAACAAAGAAGAAGAAAAGGATTGTTTTTATTGTTATAAAAAAAGAGAAAAGATTTCAGTTCATGCTTCTTTTACTGTAAAAAAAGAGGGTATTTTTGTTTGCTGTAACTGCTCACGAACACAAAAAAAGAGGTTTGGTTTGTTGATAGTTGCTGGGTCGACGAGAAAAAAAAAGGAGGATTTGTTTTATCGAAGCTGTTTGAAGCTTAGTTTGTAGATGATTTCAAGTGTTTTCATGGTTTTGGAGTTATTTTGGGTGTTCCTGAGATGGGCAGTGGGTAATAAGTTTGGAATAAGATGAGGTGTGGGTAATAAGCTCAAGTGTAGTTGAGAGAAGCTGAGGTTGAATGATATGGTTGAGCTGCTAGGAGCATCGGTAAGTTCCCTTTATTTTTCTTAAGTTTTACTCCTACTATTTTGCTACTGCTTATTGTGAATGCTTATGTGCTTATTTGCTTATTTGCCCGATTTCTTGCTTCATTAATTGCTTATTTACTTTTCAAGTTACTTACCTTATATGCTTTTCAAATATTCTGCTTTTCGTAGTGTCGAATTTTCATTTTCAGCGTTTATGCTAGTGTTTGGTTTTGATTTGATTTCAATCATAAGCATAGCTTTAGTGCTTATGTTCGATTGCAAATAATTTTAGAGGTTAGATGTAATAGATTTCAGCTTTGGTTTCATGGTAAATCATCAAAAAAAAAATTAAAAAAATAGATAGAATTTAAGTTACTGCTCTTCCTTGGGTGTTCGATTATAGGACTTTAATTTGCTTATTATGATGCTTGTTTATGCTATATTTAAGTATTTTCCGTCTTGTTTTAGTGTTATTGAAGGTTTAGAAACGTTGCTTTAAGTTTGGAATAGTTGTGGTTGAAAATCAGTCCACTCTTGGACTTGCGTTTGTTATTGCTGAGACCATTTGCACCAGATTTGAATTATCCATTGGTGAGTGGATATTAAGCTTTGCAATTCTGGAATTCAAGAGTTGAGAGGTAGTGTTAAATCTTTTTGAGTTTAAACTAGTGTTTACAGCTTATTTAGTGGCTTAATTTGCAGCTGGAGATTGGCCTTTTGGAAATTTTGTTGCACTTTGTTGCTATAGCTGCTGTTAATAACCAATCTTTGATTCCGTAAGTTTGATTTGAGGTCTTAGCTGTTATAACTTAGGGATTAGAAAGATGTAGGATACTTTTGAATCTGCTTTTTGTAAAATGTGGTTTTTGAGATTTGGAAATAGCTTATAAATAAGCTTGAACTTGGCCAAATAAGATCATATTGCACCTAGCTTTACATAGGCTGCTGGTATTGTTCGTTTGTTAAGATTGTGTGTGTTGATCTGTTGCTGTGTTCTTGGTGCTTCTGTTTCACTTATCTTTTGTTGTTCTCAACCTATAAGTCAACTGCTTATAGGTTGAGCTTATTATTGCTGCAAAAAAATATAATACCAAAAAGTGCATCTACAAAGATTTGAACACCTGACCTTGCAGGTAAAACAGACAAAGCAGAAGAATCAACAACCATCTAGTCTAGTTGATTTCTGTGTTATCATTGTGACTGTACAATTACTTAATTAGTTCAATCTAAAGAAAGAAGCTAAAAAAATAAACATTGCAAAAAAGTAGCTAAGAGTGGGATTAGAACCGGTGACCTGCTGCTTAGCAAGCCACGCCTCAACCAACTGTTCTACCTTTAATTTCTTGTTATAGTTTACTTTTTATTTTAGTTATACCTTTATTACACTTTAAGCTAATCAGCCCTTGCAGCTTATTTCGAGCTTATTTTGGCTTATTTTTCAGTTTTTTCATTTTTCTTACATTTCTTATTAGATTTTAGATTTTTCTGCAAAGTTTTATATTTATCCCTTTTATAGTTTATTTTTATGCATTTTTCTTTTTAAATTAGTTTTTAAGCTTTTAAAAATAGAAAAAAAAGGTTTAGAAAAGGTTTCAAAAAAATATTTTTAGCTTTCATTTAATATTATTTAGGGTTACAAATTTTAAAATCGGGACTTCGTCTTTTTCTTAGTTATTTTTATTTTTGGGGTTTTTAATTAACTTAAAAATTCATAATAATTAATTAAAACCTTTTCAATTTTTTTTTTGTTTTGTTTTCATATTTTTCTTAGTTAGGTTTTTTAGAACATTTAACGTATTTTTAATTATTTTTAGGTAAATTGTTTTATTACGTCGCGTTTTTACGTTCGTGCGCGCACGCGTTTTTGTCCGTTTTAAATGTAATTCATCTTCGTTTTCTTTTCTTTCTTTCTTTCCAAAAGCGTACTCACTTAAATAACGTCTATAATTATCGGTTAAACACCATACCTCCTCGAGAACGAACTCGATTGTCGGTATTTGCGTTTTTCCTAAAACGTAATTACTAATACTTACCCAACGACTTTTGTTTTGCTTTGTTTTTCCAAAAATAAAGTATATACAAAAATACTGCATCAGAGACGTTCTTGAAATTATGGTCTTCTCTTCATAATAGGAATTTCTTCACTTGAAGTTTTGAGAGATTCTTCATACTTGGACCACGACTTCTTCATTTTTTTCCAATCTTTATTTTGGACTTTGATATACAACGATCCGCCTCCTTTTAGGACTTGGATCTATTTATCCTCATACCTTTTTAAGGCCTTTTTGGATAGACTTCTCCATGATCTTTTGGGGAGTATTTTCTTTTCGTGTGTGTCTCGATCCTTCATATTGATTTTCGATAAATGATTCTTCACATCACTTTTGGACCTTTAGCAACAAAATGTAGCCCTTATGTCTTGTTAGGACCTTTTTGGACTCGCCAATCTTCGCATCCCGCTTCAATAAGTTATGCCTTGGCTATGAACTCTAATTAATACCGAGCAACTTTTAAACGATCTTGTGCTAGAAGCTAAGTAACTTTTCAAATCGTACAACCTTATTTATTGCAGATATATTTATTAACAAGCGATGGGAGAATAGGCTTATAATCAACTCACATAAATTCACGAAAGAATACCAAACTTATAATTGACTCTATCATCTTTCGTTCTCCACAGTTTAAAATCTCAAGGAATGAGACTCGTGGATGCTTAGCCAATTAAAACAAAGTTTTGGGTTTTCGAGTCATCTATAGGATCTTGCAAACTCTTAGACTTTTTCAAGTTTAGAATTCGCATTTTAAAGTTTCCTTGATAAACGACTTTCTAGGATCAATTATAGGAACTTGCTAAAAGTTCTTGTTCTTAACCCGTAAGAGTTAAGACTTTCGCGTTTTAAAGTTCCCTATATAAAAGCCTAGCAAAACTTGACTTAAACACGTTAAGGATACTAGCTAGAGTAAACTTAGATAAGTAAACTCGGGTTTAGTCAAAATATTCACGAATTTGAAAAATTTAAAACCACTTTATTAAACTTTTATTTTAGCAAGAAAAGTAAATAACGATAACAAAGGAAAATACTACTATACTAGTAGGCCAAAATAGATTAAAAATTTTGAAAAATGTTGAAAAATCAAATTTTCCGGTTAAAATGAGGAAAATTCATGGAAAAGACCACTTACTTCGATAGAAGTCCCCCTACACTTGATATAAACATTGTCCTCAATGTTTAAGCATGTGGGAGTAAACGCCCCTACACTTATGACATTGTGCATTTTGTTTAAATCTTGCTAAGGGAAGGACAACTAGAGTGATTTCAATGTGAACATATAAGATATGAAATATTGAATCACGATAGTTTAGGATAGAACCAGGAAGACGGGTACACGGGATTACGGTTCGTCAAAAGTCATCGAGAATGGATCTTTGAAGCTTTAATCCCTGCACATCATAAGAAACAAGACAACAAACACATACGGGGCTCCCCTACACTTTTTATGAAAACGACAAAGGATAGATCACGGGTTGCCTCCCGAGAAGCGCTTGTTTTTGTTCACCGAGTCACGAGCCTGACTCGACCCAGAACTTAATTCAAGGGAAACGTGGTGAGGGATGGAATCATCTCATGAGAGATGTCCTCACCAAAGTACAACTTCACGCGCTGGCCATTCACCTTAAAATTGGGCCCATTTGGCTGAGAAAGCTCAATGGTTCCGTAAGGGAAGACTTTGGCGACGATGAATGGACCAGACCAGCGGCTCTTAAGCTTTCCTGAGAAGATCTTCAACCGAGAGTTAAAGAGTAAAACTTGATCACCAACGTGGAACTCTCGGTTCTTAATCCTTGCATAATGGATGATCTTGGTCTTCTCCTTGTATATCAACGAGTTCTCATAAGCTTCATTCCTTAGTTCATTTAGCTCATTGAGTTGAATCTTCCGAAGATCGCCGGCTTTGTTGATGTCGAAATTGGCCCATTTCAAGGCCCAGTATGCCTTATGTTCCAGCTCGATAGGGAGGTGGCATGCTTTCCCATACACAAGACGATAAGGTGTACAACCAATCGGGGTCTTATATGCGGTATGGAAAGCCCACAAAGCATCATCTAACTTATCGGCTCACGAGGCACGATGCTCTCCCACAGTACGCTCAAGAATTCGCTTCAATCCATGGTTAGATATCTCGGCTTGACCATTTGTTTGGGGATGATAAGCGGTGGAAAGACGGTGATTGACACCGTACTTAGCCATGACTCGAGCAAATTGATCATTGCAAAAATGAGTCCCGCGGTAACTGATTATAGCACGAGGAACACCGAATCGAGCAAAAAGTTGCTTCAAAAAGTTCACAGCCACCCTCGCATCGTTCGTAGGGAGAGCCTTAGCTTCAACCCATTTAGAAACGTAGTCAACGGATACGAGGATGTACTTGTTCCCTTTAGATGATGGAAATGGCCCCATAAAGTCGATGCCCCATACATCAAAGATTTCATATTCTTGTATGAAATTTTGAGGCATCTCATCTTTATGTGTGATCTTGCCTTGTCTTTGGCAAGAATCACAATGTTTAACCATTTCATGAGCGTCATGATAAATGGTGGGCCAATAAAATCCAGAGTCGAATACTTTCTTCCCGGTGTAATTGGGACCAAAGTGACCACCGGTGGGTCCTTTATGGCAAGCATCAAGGATTTGTAAAGCTACCGGCCCATCAACACATCGACGAATGACAAGATCCACACATTGTTTGAAAAGGTAAGGGTCATCCCAAAAATAGTGTTCAATGTCTTTAAATTACATTTTCTTTTGTTGGGACGTTAACCCTTCCTTGAGAATGCCACCGCTAAGTAGTTTGCAATGTTCGCAAACCACGGGGTGTCATCAAGATTTGGATTGATAGACATTAAGGCTTGAAGGGGAAAAGAGTCATTGATCTCTTGATTCGGATGATCCCCTTGATAAGGATCCTCAAGTCTACTTAGATGATCCGCAGCTAGGTTTTCGGCTCCCTTCTTGTTACGAATTTCAATGTTGAATTCTTGAAGGAGCAAAACCCAGGGAAGATGTCTTGGCTTAGAATCTTGTTTAGTCAACAAGTACTTCAACACGGAATGGTCGGTATAGACAATTATGGTGGAAAAGACAAGATAGGGGCAGAACTTCTCAAAAGCATACACTACAGCTAAAAGCTCTTTTTCGGTAGTGGTATAATGCAATTGAGCCCCCGTCATTGTCTTGCTAGCATAATGGATTGGTTGGAAGTGTTTGTTCACTCTTTGGCCCAAAACCGCTCCAATAGCAAAGTCGCTAGCGTCACACATCAATTCAAAAGGTAGCTCCCAATTAGGGGTAACCAAGACCGGTGCCTTAGTTAGCTTATCCTTAAGAATATTGAAGGATTCAAGACATTCTTTGGAAAAGATGAAAGGAGTATCTTTTTCCAAGAGGTGGGTCATCGGGTGATCGATTTTAGAAAAATCTTGAATGAATCGACGATAGAAGCCCGCATGACCAAGGAAACTTCTCACACCCTTCACGGTTGAAGGTGGAGGTAATTTGGATATGACATCCACTTTAGCACGGTCCACTTCAAGACCGGCTTTTGAGATTTTATGTCCAAGCACAATGCCTTCTTTTACCATGAAATGGAATTTTTCCCAATTTAGAACAAGGTGAGTGTCTTCACACCGCTTAAGCATGCGTTCCAAATTGGCAAGGCAATGAGAGAAAGAATCACCATAGACCGAGAAATCATCCATGAAGACTTCCATAGTTTCTTCAACCATGTCATGGAAGATGGCCATCATACACCTTTGGAACGTCCCAGGAGCATTGCATAAGCTGAAAGGCATTCGTTTGTAAGTAAATGTTCCATAAGGACAAGTGAATGTGGTTTTCTCTTGGTCTTTGGGATCGATGGGAATTTGAAAATACCTGGAGAAACCGTCTAAAAAGCAGTAATAGTCATTACCCGCTAGACGTTCAAGCATTTGGTCCATGAAAGGAAGGGGAAAATGATCCTTTCTCGTAGCGTCATTGAGTTTGTGATAGTCTATACAAACTCTCCACCCTGTAACAAGACGAGTAGGAATCAACTCGTTGTTTTCATTGGGCACAACGGTGATTCAGCCTTTCTTAGGCACACAATGGACAGGACTAACCCATGGTGAATCCTAGATAAGGTAGATCATTCCCGCATCAAGAAGTTTGATAACCTCTTTTTTGATAACTTCATGGATCTTAGGATTCACCCTTCTTTGGCTTTAAATAGTGGGTTTAAAATCGTCCTCCATGAGAATTTTATGTGTGCAAAAGTAAGGATCAATTCCACGAATATCGGAGATTTTCCAAACAATCGCTTTCTTATGATTCTTCAGCACGACGATAAGTCGAGATTTTTCTTCCTCTTTCAAGTCCTTTGCAATGATGACAGGTGACTTCTTGTTGTCTTCAAGGAAAACGTACTCGAGATAAGACGGTAGGTCCTTAAGCTCTAAACCCGGAGGATTTTCGATGGAAGGCGTAGTCAAATTCGGATCATCGATAGAGATATCCTTAGGAGATGGTGGAAAAATATGGTCCTCAGTGAGAAGTTTCTCAATTGTACGAATGTCTTCATCCCAATTGGAGGGAGAATCGTCATATTGCAAATCTACATCTCCCAAAGTTGCTTCAAATTCTTTCAAGATGAAATCACTTTCTCCAAATGGAGTTAGTGAGGGAGCAATAGAGGCAACGGTCTCAATAATGGGTAGAGAAGAAGAACCACTTTTACAAGCATCTTTGAAATGTTCTTCACAAGCCTCATCAAAAACGTCAATGAAATTAACACTCTCGTTTTCATAAGGCTGTTTAGAAAGTTTACCCATATTAAAGACGATTTTATCTTCACCAACTCTCATGATTAATTCGCCCGTGGCTACATCAATGAGAGTGCGACCGGTCCTCATGAATGGACGTCCAACGATTAATGGAACACGGGGGTCCATCTCGTAGTCAACGACAACAAAATCCGCCGGAAATGTGAATTTGTCGACACCGACGAAGACATCTTCGGCTATCCCCACTGGATAAGCAACCGTAGGGTTAGCTAATTTCAAAGTCATTCGGGTGGGGACTAGCTCGGGTAGAGATAATTGTTTCCAAATGCTTAAAGGCATTAAGTTGATACTAGCACCTAGATCGGCTAGGGCCATACAATTCTCTACCCCGGGGAAGTTACAAGGAATCAAGAAACGACCCAGATCACCAAGTTTGGTTGGTAATTTCCTTAAGAGGACTGTAGAGCAATTCTCATTAAGTTGGGTCTGAGCGATATCAAGGAGTTTCTCCTTATCACTTAGAAGATCTTTAAACATTTTGGCATACTTTGGCATGTGAGCGAGAGCCTCACCAAAGGATATATTGAAATTCAGTTGTTTAAACATTTTGAGAAAGTTAGAAACCTGAATATCATCCTTGTTCTTCAACTTCTCTTTCCTCAACCTTGAGGGATAAGGTATATTGGGTTGAGATGAAGGCTTTGGTATGGAATTCTCACTCACATCCTTGGGTGGTGGAGGGGTGGAAGTAGAAGGTGGTGGAATTGGACAAATAGAAGGTGGAGGAATTGGAGAAGTAGAAGGTGGAGGAACTGGAGACGGAGACTCATTTTCCTTTGTCACAATCACCGGTGTAGGTGTAGGAAGCTCGGGTTCCTTTAAACCTTTTCCACTACGAGTGGTGATTGCTTTCATCTCCCCTTTGGGATTAGCAACGGTGTTACTCGGAAGAGAACCCGAACCAGAGGCTTTATTACTTGGGAAGAAACTAGCCATCATGTTCCTTAAGTCATTTGTTTGACTGGCCAAAGAGTTGCGCATATCGGCTCAGAGATCATTCCCTTGTTTCACCATATCTGCTTTCATGTTGGCCATTTCCCGCTGAAGATTCTACACTATCACATCATTAGTCCTCATGTAAATTTCAACCTCATGATTGAATACGGTGGGTTGGTTGGGAGGAGGAGTATGGTAGGCAGGTGGTTGATAAGCGGGTTGTTGGTAAACTTGGTTGTTTCTTTGAGGTGGATATGGTTTCTTTGGGTTTGATATTGATTTGGAACACGAGTGTAACACCCCATTTTGATAATGGAATGTCACGCGTAATTATGGCGTGTCATCAAAGCATACAAGGATAAATGTATAAAACATTACATGACCATAGGGATAACCAGAATCAAACATCGGTTCCCAAACATAAGCCCAAAACATAATAAAGCAAAAGAAATGAATGAAAGACTACACAAGCATAAATATATGAAGGCAAAAGGAAAAGAAGTCTCTAGCAACTTCCATCCTATGCACGTCCTCCAAATGCTCGAATCTTTCCTAGGGTACCTGCCGTTTTCGAACATGGAAAGGAAAGTAAGGGCTGAGCAAAACGCTCAGTGCACGGATATAGACATAGTATAAGTGACTAAAACATAATAGAGACTTAATAGCAGCGGAAATGTATAAGTCCTGGAAAACCTGAAACATGTTCATAAAACTGGTTTTATAGTTTGAAAAGCCTTATGTTTATCTTATGAAAACTGTTTAACATATTTTACCATTAGCCAATATAGGTCATGAAAATCCACCGTGCATGAATACTTGGAGGGGTGACCTCATCATGCAAATTAGAGGGGCTGCCTCTAATTTAATATACTGGTTTTCGGGTAGGAGGGATCAGCTCCTTGCGAAGGATGTAAGGCACACACCACATTCACCATGTAATCCTGAATAAAAACATGTAACTAGGATGCACCCATACGCCCCACATGATAAATATAAATAAATGGCCAAAAGCTGAAGGGACGTCACGAGCAATCACTCCGCCGTGGTGAAGTCATAACATCAGTGCCTCTAATGTTATGGTTATGGTACCTCCATAACTAGGTGAAACTGGTCATGCATGTGTATGGCTATAGGTAATCTTAATTAAACATAAGCAATCAAACACATAACTTATACTACGGGAAAACAGTTGGCTGCATACGGGGAATCCTAATAAGGAAAGAATGTCCATACTGAAAAGACGGGAATCCGTACCTTATGTCCAGTGAACGAAGAAGATGAACTGAGCGGAATCCTACTTCCGAATCCCTAGTGCTACATAAATACATACGTGAATAAGTATCTGCTTACTAAATACGTAGCTGGTTTTATGTCATGTCTTAGCTTATTTTATATGTTATTACCATGTTTTACTGTTTTTAAGCCTTAAACCGTGTTTATCTTATATTCTGTTTAATCTTATTAAGTATTTCTGGTATTTCATGTGTTATTATACTTATTGTGTAGTAATAAGTAACTTTCCAAAAATAGCAGGTTTCCTAAAATAGAAAGTTTCCAAAAATAGAAAGTTACCAAAAATAGAAAGTTTCCAAAAATAGAAAGTTTCCAAAAATAGAAAGTTTCCAAAAATAGAAAGTTTCCAAAAATAGAAAGTTTCCAAAAATAGAAAGTTTTCAAAAATAGAAAGTTTCCATAAATAGATTAGCTGCCTTAATTAAATAAGTTTCCATAAATAGATTAGCTGCCTGAAATAAATAAGTTTCTAAAAATAGTTGGTTTCCATAAATAGATTAGCTGCCTTATTTAATTAAGTTTCTAAAAATAGAACGTTTCCATAATTAGAAATAAGCTGGTTAAATAAGCTAAATATATAAGCCTAAGTGTTTTTATGATTATTTTCTAAGTCATATGATATAATGTATAGTTTAATAATTATTTCACGTAATTAAATTAAACTATAGGTTAAAACATTTAATTAAAGTATAACATGTTTTTAATTAAATAAGTTAAATACTTAGGTTAAAATATGTATTATTATATATTAATAATATAACCTAAGTCATGTTAATTATATCCATGGTTTTAAAATAATTAATTAATTATAAGTCTTAAATATATAAATACTTAGGTTAAAATAATTTTATGATCATTAATAATTAAATGACCTAAGTCATGTTATTAAATTAATCTCATCTTTTATTAATTTAATTTTAACATAAGTTTATAACATAAACAAAACTAACATAACCATGATCCGGATCTAAGCTTAAAAACATGAACCGGACATGAATCGACATCGTACCCCGACCCAAATCGGGGTACCCCTTGCTGTCGTGGGACCCACACGCACCAACCAAGACCAAAAATGGTCTTGGTGGTGTCGGCTAAGCAAACCGAAACCCCTTTGGGGTCGGTTGCTGCCTGCGGCCCAAAACAAAACACCCCTTAATCGACCATTTGATTTAATTAATCATCAAAACATGTTAGATCTATGTTTAATTAATGTGTTTTTATAAAAACATCCCATGCTCATCATTAAAATAAAAGATTAATTAAAAAGAAAAGGTTTAAAAAGGTTTTACCGTATTCGTGGATCAAGGGAATGAAGAACAAACACGAACAAGCAATAAATCAACAAGATCCAAGATCAAGAAATCACCTTGATTGGTGATTGAAGGTGGCGGCACAAAGAGAGGAGAAAAGGGAGGGTTTAGGTTTTTCTTGAATCTTCTGTAAAGTAATTTTTGAGTAGTAAAAATTACTTAACCCCCTTTTAGTAAAATTGGTAATGGGCTTGGCCCATTACCCTTGTTTGGCCGCGGGTAGGGACCCCCCCGTGGGGTTCCCGTACCTCGTTTCGTATCTTGTTATTTAATACTCGTTTATGTTTAATTATGTTCGTGTTTTAAATTTTCTCGTTACGTAAATACCATACTCTTATATATTTAATTACGCTCGTATTAAATATATATGCGTAATTAATAATAGCTCGTGTTTTAATTACGTTCGTGATTTCATGATCGCATGTTCGTGATTAATTATCGTCAAATAATTATTACGTGATCGTGCGTAGTAAATAGTTATCGTGTTCTAACACGTACGTAATACGTAAAATCCTAACACGTAATCGTAATCATGCTATATTAGGAAAGTTTTAATCTAGTACGTATGATCTTAAGGGTACTATTCATGGAAAAATCATGCGGGTTTTACAACTACTCTTCCCCCCTAAAAAGAATAATTCGTCCCCGAATTATAGATAACGTAACTGAAAGAGAAACATACCCGAATCAAACTGAGAGGGTATGTAAGATAAATTAACGTGTAGGTGACCTGGCAGAAAGAACGCGGAACGTGACATGTCTAAAAAGGACATAGAACGTGACGTGGCTGAAAGGACATATCTAATTGATAAGATAAAACGGATAAGAAGTCCGGATGAACTTTTCCGTTTCCAAGTGGCTTCCCTCTTGGAACGGTTCCTTTACAAGATCTTGACACGAATGATAAGTCTTGGTCCTCCTGACCTTGACTTGGAATACGAAGAAGTTCTTGGTTATCAACGTAAGGTAGATCCCCTAAATTCGATCGAGGGAATAAGAATTAACGTGTAAGAGTAACTGAAACATTATGGTGCAAAACAATCCAACTTAACTGTTAGCTAAAAACGATGCGCGAGACATAAAGAAACGTAGTACGTGAAAAATTTTGAACGTGATACGTGAAAAATTTTGAACGTGCTACGTGGAGATACGGCGAGTGTAGTATGAGTAAACCTATCGTGATCACTGATACGTGTAACATATCTTGATCATGATATAAGGAACGTGGAATGAACATGACATGTGAAACATATCGTGATCATAGCATATAATGACGGTAACGACAAACGCTAGAAGGTGAGACATAGATTATGACGAGAAACGTCTATCTGAGGATAGGCAGTTATACTAAACTTGGGTCTGGTCTCTCAAGTTCTTGCAAACTTCCTAGAATGAGAAGAAAATGAACGTAAAATCGTAAGCTAAAATACGATCATGAACGTGAATAGTGTCATGAACGCGAGCGCGAAAGCAAGTCGTGGAATCAGTATGAAGACGTGAAGTAATTTTAGGAGTACAATTGCGAATCTTTGTCTGACCCGATAGCTGAGGGATTACCAAGTGATCGGATGAGCCTTGGCGTGGAATGTGTTTGATCAATCCGTTGATTCTGAAATCCGTACGGATGTAAGGATTTTGCATACTTGATCAAATTGTTGGCAATAACACAGATAGCATCTTGCTTTTTCTGAGCTTGCTTTAATCTGGTAACCAAAATCCGTGGAGATCTTGTCCCATTTCAATTCACAATTTCGGATGATGAAAACATCCCAGTCTGTTGGTGTCCTATCTTAGCCTGTTTGTATGACAGGTCTAAAGATATGAACGTAATTGTATCTTGCTTCGTAGAAACTTGATACATAGAAGGTTGCGAAACTCAGAGTCTCTGAATCTGGACTTCTCTTAACGTAGGATTTCCTAGAACACCTAATGTAGTGTAGGGTTCGTTCCTTTACGCATAAGCTGAGTCATGGTAAGATTAACCATGCAAATCCATGTGATCCAGCGTGTCACTGTAATCAAACAGAATTGATATTAGAAAATTCCTAGGGTGAAATTTCTCTTGTCATAGAATTTGCAACATAGTGCAGATATGGTCTTCCTGTTCTTCTTCTAGGCTTAAAGGAAATCAGGTTATCCTCAATGAAAACGCTGATGAATTTGCTTATGAGTTCATGGAACTCAGTTTATTAAGTTCATAATGCCGTTGGAGCATTTATGAGACTAATACAGAATCATGAATTTAGCATGACCAAGTCGTGTACGAATAGCAGTCATGGACATGTCCTGCTCTTTCACTCGTCACTGTTGGTAGCCTGATCATGAGTTCGATCTCGGAAAATGATTAACACTATAAGGTCGATTGGACATGTTGTCAATACGTGGAGGAGAATAACGGTCATGAATGGTGATTTGTTTAAGCCGACGGTGGTCAACACATAATCTCATGGTACCGTCCTTCTCCTTGTAAGTTTTTCTGGAATGTATGGGAAGATTTTGGAATAATCAACTGGCTAAGCGTAAAAGACTTAAGTGGTCGTGTCTTACTGACAGCTAGAAAATTTAGCGACCATGGCTAACAACGCACATGCTTGTAAGCATAGATAATTTGTACCGATTTTCCTGATGGAAAATCAAGCTGAATGTATTCAGGAGCCTGAACATTTCTGTACATAATTATGAATCGTAGCATGGTGTGTTGTTCATAGTACATAATTAGGATAAAAATCATCTCGTGTCTGTCCGAGGAAATGCGTTAGCAGCTTGGATCTCATCATTAAGCTGAAGGAAAAGCTTCGTATACGTGGGAATACGAAAGGCGTCCTTCATGGTCATGAATATATGAACCATGGTGAAAGAAATGAAAGTAACATCGGCAACGTGACAGTTCTCACTGATGCGCTGATAATGGTATAGAAATTCTTGTGGCCTGATTAATACATGGCACAACAAAATAGATATACCCTTGGAGGGTACTCTGAATTTCTTAGAAATGTTCCATAGTTGGACGTGAGTCATGTGTCTTGACTCGTTTCTTGGAACTATAAGCATGACATATGTCTTGACTGGTGTCTTGACATGTGTCTTCAGGAGGTATACGTGAGACATGTGTCTTGACTGATGTCTTGACATGTGTCTTCAGAAGGTATACGTGAGACATGTGTCTTGACTGATGTCTTGACATATGTCTCGAGATGTGAAACAAATATAACCACAATATAAGGTTATTATGCCAGAATTGGCGGATTGGTTAGACTACTAATCCTTGTATTTCTGATCACGTCCGTGGCCAGAGTTTCGGTTGCGATTTCTAGGATAGTTGCTGTCATAGTAGTGGTTACTATCGTCCTGTCTGTCAGTTCCATGATGGTCATTCTCATGACCGTGATTCATGTAACTATTCAGCTGAGTGGCCGGCTGGTACCGGTTTGCACTCATATGGCTGAAATGACAGCCGAATGACGTGTGACATGTAACTAAGAATTAGGGACAATGGTTGATGGGAATCGTCTGATGGTGAAGCATCTTCTCGTCCAATTGCTTTGCTCCGACGCCTTTGTCTTCGTCTTGTAGGATCTCCAGGTTGTGAACAACATCCGCATCTCGTAGCGTCTCCGAACGTCAGCAGCATCAACCTTTAGTAACATCTCCAAGTTATGAGCAGCATCAGCAGTTTGTAGAGTATTAGCAAGTGGACATATGCCTGAGATGATTCAGAATCGACTATCGTATACTCGTGCAGTATTGCAAGTGAAATACACATGGATTTAGGTACGTGTAATACATATGAAATACGGTACGTGGAGTACACGTGGAATGCACATGAAATGATCGGTATGGGGTCGATCATTTGTCATGATTTTAGGAAAGTATATCGGTTAAACGGTTAGGAAAACCATCATGATAACCTAGAGTATTAGCATAGACATCATTCTGGTTGTAACGGAAACGTTAAAGTGTGGTTACACAAAATTTAACGATGATTTGCCTGACAGCATGATCATTGAAGACCAACCATGACTATCATGAAAGCAGGATTCAATGAAATCTAACAATGTCTTGCAAGACAGCATAAATAACAAAAGAGGCGTAAAACATAATCAACATGAAGACGAAATTATCATGAAGAAACATGAAACCATCTATCACGAAGGAGTGTATAACATAATCAGCATGAAACTGAAGTTAACCATGACAGTATGAAAACATACTTGACATAAGACATAATAACTTATGAGGGGACATGAAAAAATTTAATGCCAATTTAAATCATGAGAAAAATTTTATGCATGAAAAACAGTGCATGAATGCGTAATGTAGTTTATAAAATCTTTATATGTGCGAGGGAATGCCTATGGGTCGGTTCCAAAACAAAAGATGGCGAAGGGACGCCTATGGGTCGGTCCCAAAGTTAAAAGTTTCGATAAAAGCACATGCGACTAAATAGGGCCAGTCCTGTACCAACCATTACTTAGTCATAATCCATGCAACAATGATACATGAAACATAAATAAATGAAACTCATATATCAAAACTTATCAGAAAAATTTTTATGTGACTAATTATGAACTACTGGGGTTCAGTCCATATAGCCACAGTTCACTAGGAACATTATGCATGAAACAATGACACATAACTAAATATGAATGACGGTTGTCCATCCATATTAGTAAAACAATATCGATGAAAACATCAAGGTTAAAACCTCAAGGTGCTGAAAACATCATGGTTAAAACAACAATGCGCTGAAAACATCAATACGTAGAATAACAGACATTGGCTTAGGAAGCTCCTGGTGACTACCCACTAGTCACAGGTCGAGTTTTAGAGCCTATAGGTCGAAGCCTTGGCTCTGATACCATAATTGTAACACCCTATTTTGATAATGGAATGTCACGTGTAATTATGGCGTGTCATCAAAGCATACAAGGATAAATGTATAAAACATTACATGACCATAGGGATAACCGGAATCAAACATCGGTTCCCAAACATAAGCCCAAAACATAATAAAGAAAAAGAAATGAATGAAAGACTACACAAGCATAAATATATGAAGGCAAAAGGAAAAGAAGTCTCTAGCAGCTTCCATCCTATGCACGTCCTCCAAATGCTCGAATCTTTCCTAGGGTACCTGCCATTTTGGGACATGGAAAGGAAAGTAACGGCTAAGAAAAACGCTCAGTGCACGGATATAGACATAGTATAAGTGACTAAAACATAATAGAGACTTAATAGCAACGGAAATGTATAAGTCCTGGAAAACCTGAAACATGTTCATAAAACTGGTTTTATAGTTTGAAAAGCCTTATGTTTATCTTATGAAAACTGTTTAACATATTTTACCATTAGCCAATATAGGTCATGAAAATCCATCGTGCATGAATACTTGGAGGGGTGACCTCATCATGCAAATTAGAGGGGCTGCCTCTAATTTAATATATTGGTTTTCGGGTAGGAGGGATCAGCTCCTTGTGAAGGATGCAAGGCACACACCACATTCACCATGTAATCCTGAATAAAAACATGTAACTAGGATGCACCCATACGCCCCACATGATAAATATAAATAAATGGCCAAAAGCTGAAGGGATGCCACGAGCAATCACTCCGCCGTGGTGAAGTCATAACATCAGCGCCTCTAATGTTATGGTTATGGTACCTCTATAACTAGGTGAAACTGGTCATGCATGTATATGGCTATAGGTAATCTTAATTAAACATAAGCAATCAAACACATAACTTATACTACGGGAAAATAGTTGGCTGCATACGGGGTATCCTAATAAGGAAAAAATGTCCATACTGAAAGGACAGGAATCCGTACCTTATGTCCAGTGAACGAAGAAGATGAACTGAGCGGAATCCTACTTCCGAATCCCTAGTGCTACATAAATACATGCGTGAATAAGTATCTGCTTACTAAATACGTAGCTGGTTTTATGTCATGTCTTAGCTTATTTTATATGTTCTTACCATGTTTTACTATTTTTAAGCCTTAAACCGTGTTTATCTTATATTCTGTTTAATCTGATTAAGTATTTCTGGTATTTCATGTGTTATTATACTTATTGTGTAATAATAAGTAACTTTCCAAAAATAGCAGGTTTCCTAAAATAGAAAGTTTCCAAAAATAGAAAGTTACCAAAAATAGAAAGTTTCCAAAAGTAGAAAGTTTCCAAAAATAGAAAGTTTCCAAAAATAGAAAGTTTCCAAAAATATAAAGTTTCCATAAATAGATTAGCTGCCTTAATTAAATAAGTTTCCAAAATAGATTAGCTGCCTGAAATAAATAAGTTTCTAAAAATAGCTGGTTTCCATAAATAGATTAGCTGTCTTATTTAATTAAGTTTCTAAAAATAGAAAGTTTCCATAATTAGAAATAAGCTGGTTAAATAAGCTAAGTATATAAGCCTAAGTGTTTTTCATGATTATTTTCTAAGTCATATGATATAATGTATAGTTTAATAATTATTTCACGTAATTAAATTAAACTATAGGTTAAAATATTTAATTAAAGTATAACATGTTTTTTAATTAAATAAGTTAAATACTTAGGTTAAAATATGTAATATTATATATTAATAATATAACCTAAGTCATGTTAATTAATTAATTATATCCATGGTTTTAAAATAATTAATTAATTATAAGTCTTAAATATATAAATACTTAGGTTAAAATAATTTCATGATCATTAATAATTAAATGACCTAAGTCATGTTATTAAAATAATCTCATCTTTTATTAATTTAATTTTAACATAAGTTTATAACATAAACAAAACTAACATAACCATGATCCGGATCTAAGCTTAAAAACATGAACCGGACATGAATCGACATCGTACCCCGACCCAAATCGGGGTACCCCTTGCTGCCGTGGGACCCACACGCACCAACCAAGACCAAAAATGGTCTTGGTGGTGTCGGCTAAGCAAACCGAAACCCCTTTGGGGTCGGTTGCTGCCTGCGGCCCAAAACAAAACACCCCTTAATCGACCATTTGATTTAATTAATCATCAAAACATGTTAGATCTATGTTTAATTAATGTGTTTTTATAAAAACATCCCATGCTCATCATTAAAATAAAAGATTAATTAAAAAGAAAAGGTTTTAAAAGGTTTTACCGTATTCGTGGATCAAGGGAATGAAGAACAAACACGAACAAGAAATAAATCAACAAGATCCAAGATCAAGGAATCACCTTGATTGGTGATTGAAGGTGGCGGCACAAAGAGAGGAGAAAAGGGAGGGTTTAGGCTTTTCTTGAATCTTCTGTAAAGTAAGTTTTGAGTAGTAAAAATTACTTAACCCCCTTTTAGTAAAATTGGTAATGGGCTTGGCCCATTACCCTTGTTTGGCCGCGGGTAGGGACCCCCCCGTGGGGTTCCCGTACCTTGTTTCGTGTCTTGTTATTTAATACTCGTTTATGTTTAATTATGTTCGTGTTTTAAATGTTCTCGTTACGTAAATACCATACTCTTATATATTTAATTACGCTCGTATTAAATATATATACGTAATTAATAATAGCTCGTGTTTTAATTACGTTCGTGATTTCATGATCGCATGTTCGTGATTAATTATCGTCAAATAATTATTACGTTATCGTGCGTAGTAAATACTTATCGTGTTCTAACACGTACGTAATACGTAAAATCCTAACACGTAATCGTAATCATGCTATATTAGGAAAGTTTTAATCTAGTACGTACGATCTTAATGGTACTATTCATGGTAAAAGCATGCGGGTTTTACAACGAGGTTAGTTTTGATTTTTGCGATTGAGGTTGTTTGGGTTTTGTGGGGGAAAACCGGGTGGTGAAAGAAAGTTGTTTGAGTGATAGCTGAGCAAATTGCGGTCACCTTGAGGACGTGCTTGATAGCCTCCTGTAGAAAAGTTACCGTTGGCGGCATACACATTTTCTGGATTGTCGTGAGTCGAAGAACAATCGGTGTATGAGTGAGATCCCCCGTATATTTCACATGATTGACTCAAAGCATTAGCTTGGGCAGTGATTTGTTTGGCGTTTTTGGTGGTTTGTACAGCAAGCTATTCCACAAGCGAAGTAAACTTATCAATTCTCTTGTCAGCGTCGCTAGTACTAGCACTAGCCACAATAGTCCAAACACTCTTGGTTTGCACTCTAGACTTATTTTCAATAATATCCCAAGCGCATTAGAAGACTTAACCAAAATATTACCCCCTGAGGCACTATTTAGTGAATCTTGGTCATTCATGCATAACCCATTGTAAAAAGTATTTATTTGATGTACTTTTGTGAAACCATGTTGTGGACACTTTCTTAAAAGTTCCTTAAAACGGTCCCAAAATTCACTAAATGTCTCACCGTACATTTGTTCAAAGGTAATAATTTCATTCCGCAAAGCGGTAGTACGTGAGGGTGGGAAAAAATAATTGATGAATTTAGTCTCTAAATCCGTCCACGTAAGAATACTTTGTGGCGGTTCCTTATCAATCCAATTCCGGGCTTGTCCCTCTAAGGAGAAAGGAAAAAGTTGCAAGCGAATCACTTCTTATGAAACCCCATTATACTTAACCGTATTGGTGAGTTGAAAAAACCTTTTTATATGGTCATGAGGATCATCAAGCGAACGCCCCAAGAAAGGTTGAGCAAAGACCATTTGAATGAAGCCGGATTTGAGTTCAAAATTGTTGGCTCCAATCTCGGGTATGACAATAGCATCAGTGTTGCCCTCTACGTGTGATTGCAAAAGCTCGATCATTGGTTGATTGTCCATGGTGACAATAGGTGGAGTAATGACTTCGGCTTGAGCTGCTTTCTTCTTACGAGCACGAGTACGTATACACACCTACAAAAGGAAGAGAAAAATAGAAAAGAAATATTTTTGGTTTTTAATGTTTTTCTATTTTTTTGAATTTTTGAAAGTTTTATATTTTTTAGGATTTTTTGAAAACTTTAAGCAAGAAAAATTTAATCCAACGCGTCTCTCACAAAAAACCGTTAATCTTAACGAAAAGAGCCGGCAGCGGTGCCATTTAATACATGATTTTTAGCCAAGTATAAAATAATTTCGTTCCAAGTCTTTTCGAATTGATTACCGGTTAAAAGTGCGACTCAATCGTTCTTGGTGGAAAATTAAATGGTTTGGGTATCTATTTTAAACTAAAAGTAAATGTGAAAATGTCGTTGAGTAAAATACAAGCTTTAAAAATTAAACTAAAAATTTCTAGAGAAACACTTGGTAAAAACAGAGATTTCGGGAAGCGTGCAATTTTGGAAAAAGTAAAAATTACAAAACTAAGTAAAATAACTTCGTTCGGGAAAAAGTATTGGTTCGGGAAAAATTGCTCACTCGGGAAAATACCTTATCTCGGGAAAAACACCTTCACTAGGAATAAAGTCCTTCGTTCGGGAAAAATACCTTCACTCGAGAAAATACCTTCGTTCGGAATTTCTGCCCTTCGTTCGGAATATTAACCTTCGTTCGGTATAAAGTGAATGGTTCGGTATAATCTGGTGGTTCGGTAAAATTACCTTCGTTCGGTAAAAAGGAAGTTGGTTCGGGAAAATCTACTTGATCGGTAAACTGGTTCGTTCGGTAAAGAAGACTCGTTCGGAATAATAAGTTGGTTCGGGAAAATTAAACTCGTTCGGTTAAATTAAGAACTGGTTCGGTAAAATAAGGTGGTTCGTAATAGTATACTGGTTCGGAATAACAGGCTCGTTCGGAAACTTGGTTGGTTCGGGAAAATCTGGGGAAACAGAAAATGAAGAACAAGGGAAATGGAAGCACGAATTTTATCAAAAATATACCAAGTTAAATCTAAAGATTCAACCAAACTAACCACTAATCATCTAGTAATGATAAACCATCAATCCAAATCAGTAAAAACACAAAACCCAGATGATTTTAGAAAACCAAAATCAACCAAATCAAAACTTAGAAACGTAGAATCAAAAAGAAAAAGAAGAACAAGATTAAATGAAAGCTTATATTAAAGATTAAGATTCAAACAAATAAAAAATAAAAATAAAACTTACATGAATGGATTGAAGGATGAAGAAAAGTGCCAAACACCCTAGTGGTGTTGGTTTCTACGTACCAAAAGAAAGAAAGAAAAATATAAAAGTAAAACTAGTCTAAACCATGAAGGGTGGAGGCTATTTATATGTGTGGTGAAAGTTTGGTGAGTGGGTTTTTTCCATTCTTTTTGTCTTCTCATCTCTTTAATAAAGTTGACGTTTTCGACTTCGATTGGGGATTTGTCGATGAATAAATTCAACTCGTCTTTTAATTTCTTCCTTTAATAGACTTGAGTTCTTCGACATATATAAATCTTCCGTCTTTGGTCCCTTTCTTCGATAAATCTTCAATTAGGCTCATTGACTTCAAATCTTTTGCACTCTTGGTCTTTTGACTTCGTCCTTTCTCGTTTTCTTCGATAAAAGGCCGTGATAGCCCATGTTTTCTTCTTTTTTCATCTTTTGGTCCTAAAACACAATAAAACACAAACCACGCATAATTCCGACTTTTACAACATAAAATACACGTTTTGGTCTTGTTATTATTGGAAATAAGTGGTAAAAGGATAAGTGTTTTCACACTTATTAGTTTCTCATTCTATGGTTAGGGAGGTTTCTAATCAAGAGATTCGGGATGCCATGTTTAGCTTTGGTGATGATTAGGCTCCGGGACTGGATGGTTTTACGTCCTCTTTCTTTAAAAAAAGTATGGAATATTGTTGGGGATGAAGTTTGTAATGCAATCTGGGATTTTTTACGAATGGGAAAATTCTTAAGGAGATTAATCATACTTTCATTGCTCTGATTCCTAAGATTACTACTCCGTCCAAGGTGACTGACTATAGACCTATCTCTTGTTGTAATGTTATTTACAAATGCATTAGTAAGATGCTTACTAAGCGTATTATTGAGGGAATTCAAGAGGTGGTTAGTGAGAATCAATCCGCGTTTGTACCAGGTAGGCGTATATCGGATAATATTCTCATCACGCAGGAACTTATGCATAACTACCATAGGAACCGAGGCTCTCCGCGGTGTGCGTTTAAGGTTGATATCCAAAAAGCTTATGATACTGTTGACTGGATTTTCTTGGAGAATGATCTTATGATGTTTGGTTTTAACACGATTATGGTTGAATGGATTATGACATGTGTTACTTCGGCTTCATTCTCGTTATGCATCAATGGTAATGTTCATGGTTATTTTAAAGGGAAGCGGGGGCTGAGACAAGGAGATCCACTATCTCCTTATATTTTTACGTTGGTTATGGAAGTTCTTGCTCTTATATTGAAGCGAGAGTCTGGATGGATAATAATTTTAGGTACCATCATAAATGTGACCAACTTGAGATTATTAACGTATGTTTTGCAGATGATCTATTCTTATTTACTTATGGGGATTTTGATTCGGCTAGGATTATTATGGAATCCTTAGATGAGTTTAAGGCTGTGTCGGGGCTTGTTCCGAGTATTCCAAAGAGTATAGCTTTTTCCTACAATGTTCAGGATTTGGTGAAGCATAATATTCTAAGTAGTATGCCTTTTGCTGAAGGTGTTCTTTCGGTCAAATATCTTGGTGTTCCTCTTATTTCCTCACGTTTACTGAATAAATATTGTAAGGTCCTAGTTAAAATGTGAGAAATCAGATTGGGGACTGGAAGAATAAGTCTCTCTCGTTCTCGGGTCAGCTTCAATTGTGTAAATCTGTGATGTTATCTATGCAAGTGTATTGGGCGTCCGTTCTTGTTATTCGTCAAGGTATTGTTGATGATATTCACCAGCTTGTAAGGGGGTTTTTATGGTGTAATGGGTAATTTAAGCGAGGGAAAACCAAGGTTACGTGGCATGATATTGTTCTTCCTAAACAAGAGGGGGGCTCGGTATTCGTAGTTTGGATGTCTTTAATATGTGTTTAATGGTGACATGTTTGGAACATCCTTGTTAACAAGAACTCTTTATGGGTATGATGGATTCACGTTTATAAGGTAGGTGGTCGATCGTTACGGGATGTCCCAATGAGTGCTAATATAAGTTGGGGATGGAGGAAATTTCTTCAACTTAGAGATAGCATTAAACCATTTTTCTAGTCTATTATTGGTAATGGGAAGAATACTTCGGCTTGGTTTGATACTTGGGACAATAACTGCCCTATTATTACTCATATTACGCCTCGTGATATTAATACGTCTGGTTTCAATATGAAGTCATGTGTCGCGGATGTGATTTCTAATGGATCCTGAAATTGGCCGCAGGAGTGGCTTCTTAAGGCTCCAAATTTAATTCATTTGTCGGCTCCTATTCTTGATGCTAATAAAGGTGATGTGATTAAATGACGGGAACCCAGTGGGAATTTTCTGAGTTCATGGTATCTAGGGCTTGGGAGGCATTAAGACCTAGAGGGATTGAGGTAGAATGGCGACAAGTTGTATGGTTTTCTCATGCAATCCCATGCCATAGTTTTCATCTATGGTTGGTGATGAGGTTTGCGTTGAAGACTCAAGATAAATTCCAACAGTGGGATGTGGGTGCTGATGTGGATATTCATTCGCTTCGCTGTGCGTTGTGTCAACTCCAACCAGATTCACACTCGGACTTGTTTTTCGAGTGTGCCTATGCGACTAAGGTATGAGATTTTGTTCATCCTTTGGCAGGGAGCGGGTAAATCCAAATTTGCATGATATAGTCACCATCCTTAAATCTTTAGCACATAAGAGGACAACAAAGAGCATTATTGGGAGGATGGTAACTGCTGCAACAACGTATTTTATTTGGATGGAGCGTAATGGCCGTCATTTCAAGCAGGTGAGGCGGTCTCTGGAGGAATTTCGTGATGCTATTATGGTAATGGTTCAGCTTAAATTATTTTCGTTTAGGTTCAAGAATCGTGAGTCAGTGAAACGAATGTTGCTTCGGTGGAATATGCCTAGTTATTTTCGTGTGTATGGGGATGATTAGGCTTGTTTAGCTTTTCATTAAGCTTGATGGCTTGTATCAAGCTTTGGTTATGTTAAGCTTTTTGCTTGAGGTAAATGTGGTATTCAGCTACATTCCATTATACTCTCATTGATTCTATGATTAATACAAATTTACCAGGGTGACCCTTTACCCAAAAAAAAGTCATAAACTATACTTTGAAGGCGTAATAATACCTAAGAATGGCAAGAATAAACTATACAAAGCTAAGTAAAAGTAAACGTACATAATAGTCTAAATCATCACCTAGAAACCTTTGATAAACAATGTTCCATGCAATATAATTACCTAATATCTATGTACAAGTATCAAAAACAATATACTAAGTATGATATACTATATAAAGGAAAGATAATTAATCACAAAATGCTAATATTCACTAATCCAAGGCTAATTACAAATTAAGACCTAGCAACCAATATTAGCATATAAAATCCATTATACATTAAATTAGAGTCTAATCTTTTGCAACTATTATAAAACTTAACTATGTATTATATTAAGATTATACATTTACTTCAAGATAAGTTACAAGTTGGTAAAGCATAAGGTATATGTTATCAAAGCATAGGATCTTAAGATCCCATAATTATCCCTATAATATGATCAACCTATACAATCTAACACCCCCATGATGGTCAAATGCAGCGGAATAGTAATTGGGTGGATCGATAGCACACAGTATATAGAGCAATGATCATAATAGTCATTTAAAACATATTACATGAATTAATTGTACACACTTAGTATCTTGTCTGAAAAACAACATTTATTATAAAATTGAAGTAAATATCCCAGCCCGATGGTAAACATGATGCTTCCTATAATGCTAGAATCCAATGCATGAACCTGCTTATTTTCCTGAGAAAACATATAAAGTAAAATGTGGGGGTCAACACGAGGTTGGTGAATTCACATGTTTAATTAAATAAATAAATTACTGATATGCCAAACACCATGGTCATAGTAGGACAACCACAGCCCAATGCTATAGTAGTTCCTACTGCCCTATAATAGAAGTTAGACAATGATGCTCAGTACGCCCATTTGGGTCTATCCTGATGGTGTTTCCCTCAGTCCGACAATGAAATAAACCTGTTGCTTGGCCTTAGCGTTTTGTGATAGCAAGTCACGCAGGCCGGGTGTTGTCAATACCCGAATATATCTATTCATACATTTCGCGCTACACTATTAACTATTACAGTCCACGGGAATGGGGCAAATAATAGGCAGTAAATTGTTGTTTGTTGTATGTGCATGTTTGAATATTTAAATATATAGTTTTTGTATATTTTCTCCCCCAGTTATAAAACAGTAAAGATGGGGCCATGAACTCAACTTAGTGGTAATGATGTAAGGATGATGTCACTGAATAAACTGGCACAGTACAATCACGAAGTGATGAAATTACCTAAGTAATTTAAAATGACTCAGTAGATGCAAAATAATGCATGATAAATGTACGGATAAAAATGCATGATCACGAATTAATAAGTTGTTACGATGGTTTAAGTATTTCAATTTATAGTGTGTTGCCAAATACATATAATATATTTTTAGTCTCTAAAAATATATTTAGATTATCACATAAAGGGTTATAAATTAAATAGATAGGTTTTTACCTAATTTAATTCATTGTAAGAAATTAATATTATAATATTTTCTTAAGGCATTACATATTTTTAATGTGATTTGTCGGTTTATAAGGTTTCGTAAATAAATCTTAATAGTTTATTTAATTATCTAAAATGACTTAATTTAATTTATTAATAAAATATTTTATTAATACTTTCAATTAAATTAAATTTACACATGGGTCCGTGTAGTATAATAACTTACAAAAATAACCTTTAAAGTTTTGTTCATTAAGTATATTGCGTCGTTAGTCCTTGTCCGTTATATTTATTTTCAAAAACTCCCCTAGGGCTTAGAAAACTTTGAGGAAATGACAAAACACCCCCCCCCCCCCACAAGTCTCGAAATAATTAATGTGGGGCTAGGGTTTGTTTTAATTTTCCAAAATGGCACAACTAGTCCCTAATGTTTCAAAAATATTTATTTGAAGCACAAAAAGTGACCTAGGTTTCGTAATAAGTTACCCAAATGACACATTTGGTCCTTTAATTCTCGGAAACTCATAATAGAGTTTTTAGGGCTTGTAACAAGTTTCAAAAGTGGCAAATATAGTCCTCGTGGTTTTGTTTAGCTCACGGTTTCAATACATACGCACCCTATACTTTTAGAAATGACGAATTTGGTCCTTAACTTCTTTAATGTCACGAAAACATATATATATATATATATATGTTTTATTAAGTTACAATTTTGACTATAACTTTCACCAAATGACAACAAAGGCACAAAAATTTTCTAAAAATGGTTTTGGGCTTGGTTGGCCCAATAGGGTCACGGTTTGGATTAATGGGCCTAACCTTTGGGCTTGTTTAAGTAACTAGTAATTTCACTAAGTATGTTAATTAATCTAATATTTACTTCTTGGGCTTATGGGGTTATTTATTAGGCTAATAGTGGGCTTATATGTCACGGCTTATATATGTTTTAGGCTTATGTGACTTGGCTTATATAAGCCTTCATGTCTCGGCTTATATAACTTATGGGCTTATATTGGTTAGCTTATCTAGGGTACCAACATACCAGTAGTTCCTTTACTCCTAATCAACTTGTGCTCATTTAAATGGTCTTAATACACTAGGGTTACACTCGGCTTAATTATAAGCCGAGCCTTAAGGCTTACTTGTTTGAGCTTATTGTTTGTTTATAGCACCTATTTACTAGTCAAGGCTTATCGTTTCTTTTAAGCAAGGTGTCCAACTAGTTCTTCCTAATCTAAGGATTTCTAGTGAATCTACCCATGAAACTTAATAAGCCGTGGGATTATAGGGTGTTTGTGGTTTGATTCGTGATAGTTTTACGTGTGCATGCAAACATGGATTTGTTTCCTAAGCTTTTACATGCATGACGTGTCATGAGGAATAAGAAAAGATTGAAATTGAATCATGGAAGTCTTGTACTTACTTGTTTGTAGAAAACGTGGCAAATGGCTATGGAACCAAGATTTCTAGGCGTCGGGTTCTTCTTAGACGTGACCTAGGATGGTCTTGGCTCGTCTTAAATGCTAAATATCTTGTGTAAACTTTCACTAAAGGCTTGAGAATACCAAGAAATTGTAGGAGTAAATGCTTTGGTTCGTCTAGGCGTTTTGTGAAGAGAGATCCGAATATGGATGTGTAAGTGGAAAGTGAAGTTCAAGTGTTTGATAAATATCAAGTTAGAGCTTGTTTATGTGGCTTAGGGAAATGCCACGACAAGAGTGAGGTTGTGGCTAGATATGATGTGATCTTGGGGTACAATTGTGGTACTAGGTTTGTACCAAGTCTTAATGAGCAACAATGTACACTTGACCCAAACTAGCCTCATGTTGTCGCATATATGCAAGCCAAGGGGACATTTAGGACTTGTATAGTGTTAGAATTTAAGGGAAGTGTTGTACATTGCATTTTGCTTGTGTGGTGTGGGTGTCTCACACGTCTAAGGTAAGGAAGAGAGTGCTAGGTGTCTTTGTGTTAAGCACTTGAATATCTAAGTCTAGATATTAGTTAGTGCATTCCTTAAATGCCAAAAATGTACATACGGTCTTGGTTTTGGGTTATAGCCGACGGTTTTGGCTAGTCAAAAGGGAAGGAGTGAGCTAAATAGTGTATGGTTTAATGAGAGTGTGTTGTATAAAGTCTAGAAAGTCAAATGTATATTTGATAAATATTACAAGTAGGTATAGTTGTGTATGGTGTATATAATTGGCTAGTTAATGAGTCTAAGATAGTTTTAGGTTTAAATGTAGTGTCTAAGTATAGTTACTAGGTGTTTAGGTATGGTATTGTATGAGTAGGTTTAAGTATAGGTCGATTTTTGTTAAGTTATGGGATCCTTGGTGAAAGTATAGTCGAAATTAAATGAGAGTATAATTTACTTTAAAAAGCAAGACAACTTAATTTAAATAAGTTAGTATTGTTATTTTTAATAATAAATAGCCGTTGATGTCGTATCGTAGTATCATTCATGAGTGAGGAAAATATATATATATATATATATATATATATATATATATATATATATATATATATATATATATATATATATATTAAAGCTTAAAATAGTTCCTAGGTAATTGTTATTAATTGTGATCATGAGTCTAGATTTTTATAAATCAATATGATGAATACTTATGATCATGTGTTCAGGTGACTTAAATGTCCCAAAAGAAGTGATTGTTTACTGTCCCGTATGCTCATATAATGTAGTCATACAAATGTGACTGTGTCCTTATGATTAAATACTCATAATCATAATATAATGCTATGTGATCTAATGTTTCCTTATTCTGATGATTAAAATAATGTATGCTCATGTATAATTCAAATGATTGCTCAAAAGATTTCATGCAAAGGTGGTAATATATACAGATATCATGAGGTGACCTATACAATGATGACATAGTCAAAACCTGAAATTTACAGGTTTTACAGCTTTAACCCGTTATTTTAGCTTTGTCCTCAAAGCTTAAGATGACGTTACTGCTCAGGTGTACAGGTGTGGGGTACTTAGCTCAAAACGAGTCTTCGCGTTCCCAAGTGAACTCAGGACCTTTCCTAGAGTTCCATCGTATCTTAACTAACGGGATTTGGCTTAGCTTCTTGACTACTCTCTCCATGACTTCTACCTGTAATAACCCATATTTTAGAGATTGATATTTAATTCGTGTTTCGTTCTTCATTTTACTTTTGAGTTAAATGTTATGTTCACAATTTACCCGATTTCCATTTTTTCGAGTTTTTACTTATTTTAAACCGTGTTTGGGGCTTTTAACTATTTGAGTGTCTCACATAGCTTATAGTACCCTCAAAAAATACTCGGATGATTTATGAAAATTAACTTTAACATTTTACTTCACTTTTTTGCATTTTTATCGCGTTTTGTCGAAAACTGCGCATTGTAACTTAAACCGGCAAACTTTTGTTAAACATTTACAAACTTGGATCACTTCACATTTCAAGAGTTCTATGTTACCCGGTAAGCCCGATTTTACGTTAAAACTCGCGTTTGTGCACTAATACCTTTAAATTATGTACCATAAACTATATTTACACCAAATACATAATAAAAACCAGATTTATATCCCCATTGGGACCTTAAAAATGTGACACCACCCCCCAAATATACCAATAGAGTTTAACTCTTCCTTCCACACTAATTTACTCTTCATCTCTTTCTCTCTCTCCCACACACACATGCAAATAGATCTAATAAACTCCATCTTCTTCCTCCTCATCTCCAGCCACGAAATCATCATTATCATTATCATAAAAATCATTTTTCCAACATGCAAACACAATCCACCCTTTATAATCATTAGAAATTAACCTATGCAAAGTTTGAAGCATTGAATAGAAGAAATAAAGAAGTTATGCAAAAATATTTTGAAAAGGATTTATGAGCTGCAGTTATGAGATTAATAGAAGGTTTTTCTTATGATTAAAATCACAAAGGATTTGTGTTCTTGGTTTCTTAGGTCGTTCGAATCAAAACAGCCCCAATGGAGTGGGTGATTAATTTGTGTTTTTCTTCAATTAACCTCATTGTAAGCCCTAATCCATGTTTAATTACTTTATTTTAATTGATCATTTCTTATTTTTATTTCTGAGATTTATTGAGGAATGCATGTATTTAGATGATCATAAAAGTGATATGGCATTAGGTCTTAGTTTGAAATTGATATTGGGATAAGATAGATTGGATTTAAAGTGGTGTTTGGATTAATAAAATTGGGACAGCAGGTGGTTGGTGTTATGACGAATTATTTTGGACTTGAGGTCTGTGATTTCATGGCTTGGTTAGGTAGATAATAACCTAAGGTATAATTGGTGATTTGGGTGGACCCATAACTCATTCGGATGACCAAGTTATGTTCAAAACGGTTTTACTTGTTTTATTGGGTGTTCTTATAGTGTTGTGCAGTTAGTTTAGAACTTTGGTTAATATTTTTTTCTTGAAGCCTACTGTATTTTTATATAAATTTATATCCTATAATCTCAGGTCCATTTGGTGAATTTGATGGAGCCGTATCTCTTCCGGACGAGTGAGATACGTCTAAATTAGCAAGCTAGTCTTAAAAACAAACTCAGAATTTACTAATCATATTGTTTGGCCTAAAACGAATTATTTTTATATTGGGTACTACTGGGTATTTACATTTTTGATTAGTAAAATATATTAGGACCATGTGGTTCCTTGGGTATAGTCGTAATCTTTCCGGGTGATGGAGTTATGACTAAAATGGCTTAAAGAACTAAAAATGATGTCCAAATTTTCAAATAGAATTATGTCCAGGTATTTTCAAAGTGAGTAACGTATTTCATGAGTCCTAAATGTAGTAATTAGACAAAATTGTATTTGAGATTTCATTTCGTATCAAAAGGAGTTATGGTTTGAGAATTACACTAAAAACGGTTAGACGTAAAAACGTTTTAAATAATCAGATTTGACACTTGAGAGTAAAATGATAATTTCACCTAGGATCTGAACACTTTGGGTTATTTTTCTTCTTATATCAGTAAACTAAGGACTTATATCTAGTTTGGGGCGAAAACCTCATGTTCATACCTATTATGGATGTTGAGATATGATTTCATTAAGTCGGGGTATGGGCAGAATTTTTACAAAGGCACGTTGTTCTAAAAAAGAGTTAAATAACGTAAATGATTTGTAAATGAATTGGCTAAGACCTATAGATAGATGAGGATGTTATTGATTTATATCAGGTTCTAAAGAGGTGTTTGGGTGAATTTAACTTGGTTTAGAAAGTACCTAGTAACGCCATATCACGATCATTGATTTTTCTTGCATCTTTTATTTGTTTTTGTCTTGTGTGTTTATTTCTCGATATTAAGGCACCGTTTCTTCTAGGTAACACTTAGGCGACCGTTGTTTCGCGTCTTCATTGATCTAACTTCAGTACTTCTACTTCATTACTCTTGTGGCTTAAGGTGAGTTCATAGCCTCGCATTTAAATCCTTTTATGTTTTACAAACCCGCGAGGGGGATACATGCTTGTTTTAGAAATTGAACACAAGTAGTTTTATTATGTGAACGTTGCTATGGGTGTTATGTTGTGGCCTTTCCTTCATGGACCGTTAATTACCGATAACCGGTAAACGCTAGTACAATAATAATAGATCTATTTTGGCCTAACGACCTGTCCGGAGTATGTTTCTTGCGAGGAACATACAAGGACATATTGTATTTAGTATACGGGGTGTATCACTTCAGGTTGGGCACACGGTTAAGGTTCGGTTCATGGCTCGAGCATCGTTTGATTGTTCTATGAATATAATGTTTATTAAGCTTGTGTTCAAAGTTATTGTTTATAAACTCTATGGATTCACTCAACATTTTTGTTGACATTTTAGAATGTTTATCTCAGGTTTATATTAGCTTGCTTGGATTGGATTGGATGCGGACATCGAAGGAAGTGGACTTGGTGAATTTTATACATTGGATAAAAATGTTTTTTTAAAAGATAAACATTATATATTGCAACTTATTTGAAAAAATAAGTTTTCTTAAGTTTATTGGGACCTTGTAACTCTGATCTTTTTGATGAAATCATTATTGGTAAACGTTTCTTTTAAATTCGTTTACTGTGACTCGTGAGCTTGTATTATGAAGTAGCACCCCAATGTTGTATTCCGTTGCGTTGTAAATTTGGGGGTGTTACAGATTGATATTAGAGCACGAGTCATAGCGATCTAGGTCGTTTTTCAAAACCTGGACTATGACTGTTTTCGAAAAATTCTCACGAGTCGTTCACCGATGTCCGATATCCGCGCGTACAATCCTTCCCGATTCTTTATGTGCTTTGTGCTAGGCCTTTAAATGTTTACTTTATACCAAATGCGTGGTATAAATTGTAATTATATACGTGTGATACCGCTCTTTAAGGAACCATTAGATCGCAATTTACACTTTTCGATCATCTCTATGGACGCACTTTCGTTTGTACTATTTATACTAAATAATGGTGTTTCCATTATCATCTGATATGGTTAATTTCGTACATATGTAATAATATACGTTACGATATTATATATATCTATATATATGAAACATGGTTAGATTTTGTTTTTGTTATGGTTTGGTTTTCTCTTTTGAGCCGCGACTAAGGAACGCACGAAGGAGGCGAAACTATTTCATCTCTATTCTTTTTGGTAAATCATTTAAAGTCATTTCTATTACTAATATAATCATTTGTTTTACGATTTAACTTGTTATTGATAAATGCTTGTGATGAGATCCGTCGAAAACTTGCTTAGATTAGTTGAAAGGGTTATTGAGAAATTTCACGGTTTCAAACGCATGTATACATGGGTTTAAACATGATATAAATTGATTTTTGGGTCAAATATAAACTTTGGCATGTTTCATAATATACGCTCGTGAATGGAAACTTTGTCACGTATTTGGAGGTTTGAGATTTTGTAAAAACTTATTGTTAAATTTTAAATAAGATAAAATTTATTTTTACGAATATTTTAACGTAAGACAAAGCTTGTGTTTTGTTATAATGAATAAATTAGAGAAAAATCAAAATATACACTTTAAGTGTAAATTTAAATACTTGAAATTATTAATTAAAAGTTGACATAAATTTTGAAAGAGCGATTCGAGAATTTTAGAGTCAGTTTTAACCATCCGGCAAAACACGATTTTTGTTTGAAATGTCGTTTTACGTTGCTACGAGATTGTAAAAAGAAAAAGATAAAAAAAAGTCTAATTATTTTTGATATATACATTTATATTATTTAAGAAATTAATGACAATAAAACTTTGACACAAGTATAGAAATCTTTAATTCTAATAATTTTATCGATTATGATAACCCAGTAACCGAATCTACTCAAAGTAGTATTTTTCTCGAAATGATAACTTTTCAAAAACAACAACTTTATAAAGTTAAAAACATAAAAAAAATATAGGAAGTTTTCAATGGTAACGTAATTTAAATATTTAAAAATAATCGCTTATACAATAATTTAAATGATATTAATTAGAACGCGCAAGTAGATTTCTCATCACATGCATACTAGTATTATTTCTTTTATGGATTTATAAGATATATATCTAATGTTCTAGGTACGTATGGTTCCATCATACCTTATCACTCCCCTGATCTTACGATTCTAACATTGGAATTGAGTAGTCCAGATTTGTTCAACTTTGATCTTGTCCTTGGTATAGGACCATTTTATATACATCGTTATTTTTCTAGTACTGTTAGTAAGGATATGTTGCCTGCTGTATTTTTGTCCCCTTCACGGATCCCGCAACCTGTCCTTCTCTTGTTATTGGAAACTAAATTTGGGTGCAATATGCATGTAACGCAAAACAGTGGAGATAACCTTTTAGATATTGAATGTATAATTGGGGAGCGCATGTACTACCCTTGGCTTCATTATAGAGATTATGATCGTTGTTTAATTTTCGGCATTTGTGATGATGCTTGATGTTCATTTCACGATTTCTATAGATGTTGTTGTTACCCTGAAACTCTTGACATATCTTAGGTATATCTGAACTCATAGGGTAAGTAATTTCAGTAGCAAATATATTGCTCGTTCACCTCATTCAATCTCATTAATTCTTTATTTCTACTCTTTATACTTGCATTGATCCTTGATTCCAAACCACTCTAGCGTCATTTTATGAAATAAAAATTTCCAAGAGTATATTAATATATAAAGTATCTTATCGAACTAAATACCAAATAGTGTTGATTTTTTTACAAGAAGACGAAGGAAAAAAATGTTTCCCAAGAATGAATAAACAAATAGTTGATGTATTTCTAGAAACAAGGGTAAAAATAATTTCTGATTTCTATGTCACGTGATTTACTTATTTTCAAGAATAAGTCAAAAAACTTTCATAATCTTGTATGTTGTGCAATAATCATTAAGTTTCTTTTAGTAGCGTCGAATATGTTGTCACTTGGTCCTCAATTATGCATAGCCTAGCTAACTATGCATAATTTCAGAAGAGTCGTGATGTATTAGATGTGTCTTTGCTCGGTCCTTAATTATACATAGCCTAGCTAACTATGCATAATTCGGGAAGAGCCACGTCGTGTCAGGTCAATCGTTGCCTTTAAAATAGTGGTTTTGAATAAATGTTTGGGTGAGAACACTTCCAAATGGTGGATCCTTATGCAAGTAATCATGTTCAATTCGATTCAGTAAGAACATGTTCAAATTCCTTGTATTCCTTGACATCTTCTCTTTCGATTGGTGTTGACTTAGAAAGTCACTTTGACCAAATATTTCCGTAAAAAAAAATTGTCATGTACAATGTGTGAATCCCGTCAAAATCACCATGTTGGTGATGAATTACCAAGAAACCTCGTACTGACACTAAGTAGAAATTTTAACTAGATCAGCAGACTGCCAACTAGAGGAAAATCGAGTTCGAGTAACTTCGAGGCCAATGAAGAAGACTTCTTCCCCCGAAACGCATGTGTTCGGTCAGCTAATGCCAAGGACGAATTTTCATAAACTCGAGTTTTGAATTCGAGGTGTTTGATTTGCTCCTATTCTGCCTTGTGAACTCGAATACCAACGTAGAGTGCTGACTCGTATACCAACGTAGGGTCACACAAGGATGGCTCAAAAAGGAGACCCTTCGGCGCGAGAGCCAAGCACGATAGTCGGATCCTACTAGATCCAGTGGTGTCGTCCGTCATAATAATCTGTAGGGAATAAAACGGTATGCGATGGATAGTTGAAGTTTGTCGACCGTGCATCGGTAGATGAAAGACAATCCGGGTTGCCGTCTTCGTTTATTCAATTGAGGAATCCTTGTGCTTGACTCGATCCCCTTTGATCGTCGATGATCAAACGCTGGATAGCCATAGTTGAAATTTATGTGCAAAACCTTGCTTGTTATGTGTTTATGTGATATGTGATTTAGTCGAGTGGTCGTACGTTGTGCGTGCTCGAGGCGGCATTGTGAAATGACGTCCGATCGGAAGGTAACGTGATAGGTGTGAAAACACCCATCTTTTCTACCACTTAATTACAATAATAACCGGACCAAAACGTGTATTTTATGTCTTTTATGTCAGAATTATGTGTGGTTTGTGTTTTTGTTGTGATTTAGGACGAAAAGGTGAAAAGTGGAGAAAACACGGGAATTCACGGGCATTTACGGACTTTTATTGAAGAAAAAGATGAAAGACGAAGTCAAGAAGTCAAGAGTGCAAAAAGAACGGAAGTCCAAAACCAATTCTGAAGATTTATCAAAGAAAAAGTCAAAAGACGGAAGTTTACTTAAAGCCGAGGAACTCAAGTCTTATTTATCGAAGAATTGAAAGACGAGTCCAAAGAAATCCCGAGCCAAAAGTCATCAAAGTCTAAGATTAACAAAAAGATTAAGAAGGAAGGACTTAAGGGCGCAATTAAGAAGAAAGGAAGGAGGGGAGGAAGTTTCCTCTAACCATTCCCCTAATCACCTATAAATACTTCTCATTTTCATTTCATTTAGTTTTGTTGACTAATCGTGACAATTAGTTCTTCCACCTTTATTTACTTGCACCTTTACTTTTCATGTCAATTTAAATACTTGTCTTGCACTTTTAATATCTTTAATTTCAAGTAAGTGTTTCTTTTAATTCTCGCACCTTTACTTTATCTTGTTGATCTCATTCTACCTTTCTTTAATCTTTGATTTATATGCTTTTTATCTTGCTTACTTGTTTAAAGATTACATTTTTATGTTTTTGATTGTTTTAAATCATTTATTTTCATAGCTTATTTTGTTTATTTTCAAGTTCATATAGTTTTTATAAAAGTAATTTTTATATAAAAGTTTGTTTTTCGTAAAGCTTATCCTTTTCGTGTCTTAAAAGTTGTTAAATTTCAGTCTAGTAGCTTATTTTTACACGTTTTGTCTTAGAAACTTCGTCTTGTGCTTATTAGGATTATAGCTTAATTTTCTAGCTTATTTTGTGTACTTTCCTCCGTATTCCGATTTGACAAATCGGAAAGGGGTTTATATATTCTGATTGGAGTGATCGGAAGAGGGTTTTGACATTCCTATCGTCATTCCAATCTGGGGAGCTTTGGTATTCCGATCAGGACAAGGTAAGTGGTATTCCGATCTGGTCTAGTGACAGGTATTCCGATTGGAGCTTTTTCCCCTTATTCCGATCGAGGTGTTATGTGGTATTCCGATCTGGGTAGCTTTGATATTCCGATCAGGAGTTCTACTAAACATTCCGACCAGGGTTTATTCCATATTCCGATCAAGAGGTAAGACAATCATTCCGATCAGAGGGTTTTGGTTATTCCGATTGGGTAAGTGACAGCATTCCGATTGGGTTCCGGCCATAATTCCGATCTAAGGTGATTGTGGACTGATCGGAATATATTCCGATTGGGTTGTTTTTCTTTATACTTTGTCTTGTTTAATTTTTACGTTATCATTTTAATACTTTGTCAATTTTAATTCCGCCACGCTTTTATTTTTACTCATTTAATCAATTTACTTTCCGTCAAGTTTTTAAATATTGCACCTTTCGTTTAGTTAGATTTAGATTTAATTTCAACGCCACTTTACATAAACGCACTTTTACTTTTAATTGTTTTTGCACATTTAAATATAGTACAACGACAACCTTTTTGTTCCACCAAAATAAAACTGAGTCACACATTAAACACAAGTTTTTCAATTCGAAGAGATTGGTACAACGATAATTTTTATATGGGGTGTCAAAAGCCGTGTATCAAATGGCGCCGCTGCCGGCTCTTTTCGTAAAGATTAACGGTTTTCTGTGAGAGACGCGTTGCTTTTTGGGATCCGTTCACTTGTGAGCGTTATTTTTCTTGCATAAAAATTCAAAATCCATAAAAATTAAAATTTTCAAAAAAATCCAAAAAGATTTTATCTTTATTGTGTATATATATTGTCTTTGTGTTTGGTTTTGTTTTCTTTTGTATTTTCAGGTGTATGCGTACTAGATCTTCTAATTATCAAGAGCCCGAGACTCAAGAAGATTTAGCTATGTCAGGTGTCAACAACAATATTCCACCGCACCTCAACAATAACAACAATGTTCTTCCACAGCCCGATCTTCGGACAATGGAGGAGCTTTGTCAACCTACCATGTTTGGACGAGGAGGACCGATTGCGCTGATGCAAATCAACGCTCCTGAGTTTTCGTTGAAGCACCACATGATTCAGCAAGTGCAAACTAACCCATTCCGTGGATTGCCTGATGATGATGCCAACAAACACCTCGACAAGTTCATTACAATCACCCAAAACATGAAGTTGGCTGGTGCCACAATGGATGAACTTCGCCTACAACTCTTTCCACATACTTTATTACATCATGCCGAGAAACGGTTTGATCGTCTCCCGAAGAATTCTATTCACACTTGGGATGACATGACTCAACGATTTTTGTCGCGCTACTTTCCACCATCCATGGTCACGAGCCTTCGTAATCAAATCAGCGGTTTCATGCAAGACCCTGATGAATCTCTTTTTGATGCTTGGGAGAGATATAATGTCTTGATCGATAGATGTCCAAACCAAAACATGCTACCTGTGACCTTAATAGATACTTTCTACAACGGTTTGACTTTTCGAGATCGTGATACGATCAATGCAGCCGCCGGTGGCACATTCATGAAAAGGAGACCCGAGGAGTGTAGAGAGCTTATTGAAAACATGACTACTCACCACAAAAACTGGGATTCCTCTGATTCTTCAAGGAACAATCCGAGAGTCAATGTTTCCTCCACTTCAGCAAACCCTGATATGACCGAACTCACCAGTGTACTGACTGAAATGAGCAGAAGTATGCAACTCTTGGCTTCAAACCAACAACAACAACAAGTTAAAGCTGTTGCTACTCCTTGTGAAACATGCGGTGGTCCACACCCATACACCGATTGTCCTTCGACTCAAGGAAATCCGGAAAATGTGTATGCAGCTTATGGTAATTATTCACCAGAAAATTACCAAGCTCGACCTCAAGGGGATAGAAATTTGCTGAGCTACCGTTCCAACAACTACCTTTCACCCGGTTTTTCTCCTCAAAACCAAAACCCCGCCAACAACTACACTAGAAGCAACCAAATCCCACCAAGAGCTTCTAATCCTTATCACCCACCCGCTCAACAACTCCCACCCATTAACCCGGATGTTGAGGCCATCATGAGAACTCAAGGTGAGCAAATCAAGAACCTGCAGAGCCAAATTATCAATCTGAAAGGAGATATTACCAAGCAAGGAAATGAGATTAGATCCGAGCTTCGAGATAATATTCAATCCTCCTTCAGCAATCAAACCAATGATTTGAAGAATATGCTTGCTAGTTTCTTGCCCGCCGCTCAACCTTCTTCTTCGAGTTCTCTACCTTCAAACACCGTCACCAATCTGCGAGCAAATGTGAGTGCTATTACTACCCGTAGTGGAGTCACCATCGTAGGACCACCAATTCCCCCACCATCATCTACACCTCCTCCACCACCATTTATCCCTACTCCTCCTACACCTAGTATTAGTGCACCATTACCGTCTCCGCCTCGACGTGATGAAGTTCCCACGAATGACCCTTCAACATCTCAACCTTTACCTACCCCTGCACCTTCACCACCCAAACCCAATATCCCTTATCCCTCTCGTTTAGGCAAGACCAAAATGCTAACTAAGGAGGACTCTGAAGTGACACGCTATGTGAAGATGATTTCTCAAATGAACTTCAACATTAGCTTTCTTGAAGCACTTGTCCACATGCCCAAATTTGTTAAAGCATTTAGGGAATTGCTTAACAAGAAGGAGAAGCTGATTGAACTCGCCAACACACGATTAAATGAAAACTGCTCTGCAGTTATTCTTAAAGAACTTCCGGAAAAGCTTGGAGATCCCGGTCGTTTTGTGTTGCCTTGTGTGTTCAACAAAACTGAAGAATTTACTGCCCTTGCTGATCTCGGGGCCAGTATTAATTTGATGCCATTAAGTGTTTGGAAAACACTATCATTGCCCGACCTCACTCCAACAAAGATGACTCTTGAACTTGCAAATCGCACTCTCGCTTACCCCGTTGGTATAGCCGAAGACGTGTTCATAAAAGTTGGCACATTTACTTTCCCGGTCGATTTTGTCGTCGTTGATTATGAAATGGACCCTCATATTCCTTTAATACTTGGTCGGCCATTCTTGAGAACCGGACGAGCTTTAGTGGATGTGGCCGAAGGTTAGTTAATCTTAAGAGTCGGGGATGATGCACAAGTTTTTAAAATGGGGAAGCTTACCAATACAACCTTTGGAGGACGAGAATCAGTGAATATGATTAATGTGCATGATGACTTCGTTGTCTACAACAATCCTCTATTCGACTCTTGCATCGATAATCCACTTTTTCATGATGATGTGGATGATTCTCTCCCTACTTTGGAACCTTCTCCCATTTATGATTCTCCACCGGTTTTTGATTCTTATGATGATGATGATTCTAGCTCAGATTCGGATAATTATGATGACCTTACTTCTGAGTATCCCGATCTGCCCACGTATGATGATTTCGATGAGGCTGATACTCTTTCGAGCGATTCTTCATTTGATGAAGATCCTCCGCCATCACTCGATCCTACTTTGGACGATTACTCATTTGAGGAAGACTTCTCTATGTTTCTCAACACTTACTTCCCTCATGAGAGTGATGCTCCTCCTTATGATTTTGAAGATTATCGTCTTGATCCTACTTTGGATTTGAAGCACATTCTTTCAAAGGAGACGAAACCGGTCGACTCCGATATCCGCAGCACGTATGAGTTAACACCTCTTTGTCCCACTTCTGAGGACGAGGTTGTGCTTCTTCGCGGATCTTCTTCCCATTCTGCTGAGCCTGAGTGCTATTTTCCCTTAAAGGAAAAGGTGTTCGATCCTGGTATTGACAATCTGCAGCCATCTCAGTATCCACCTGATGAAATAAAAGGAAAAATCTTTGGAATTATTGAAGACATGCTTGCACCACTTCACCCTTTCTTCCACCGTGCTCCATCACTGCTTAAGGGAACCTTGCCTACTCTTCTTTGGCTTGCCTTGTTCGCCTTAAGCTTGTGCTTATTGATGGACGAAAACTATGTCTTTGATCCTGGTGGATATGTTTCATGCTTCTTCCGTTGATGATCAAGGTCGAGTCAGGCTAATGACTCGGTTAACAAAAATCAAGCACTTCTTGGGAGGCAACCCATGCATCTATCTTTTCGCTTTCTTTATCATAAGTGTAGGGGAGACCCGTTGGTTTGCTATTTCCTCTCCTCTCTTCTTATAATCAGGTATTCGAGCTTCAATGATCCACTCTTGATGATTCTTGGCGACCCGTGATTCCGTGTCCACTACTTCCCGGTTCTATCCTAAACTCTTTTTGATTCACTATTTTATATTTTCTCAATATTAAAATAGGAATCTCTTTAGTTGTCCTTTCCTTAGCGAGAGTTAAACAACGTGCACAATGTCCTAAGTGTAGGGGAGTTTACTTCCACATGCTTAAACATTAAGGACAATATTTATATTAAGTGTAGGGGGACTTCTATCAAAGTTAAGTGGTCTTTTCCTTGTATTTGTCCTCATTTTAACCGGAAAATCAATTTTTCGACATTTTTCAAAATTTTTGATCTATTTTGGCCTATTAGTTATGCCCTTTGCATAGTTATTTTCTTTCCTTATTAGAATAAATGTTTGAATAAGTGGTTTTTATTTTCAAACGTTGTGAATCTTTTGACTCAACCCGAGTGTACTTATCTAAGTTTACTCTAGCTAGTATCCTTAACGTGTTTAAGTCAAGTTTTTCTAGGCTTTTATATAGGGAGCTATAAAACGCGAAAGTCTTAACTCTCACGGGTTAAGAACAAGAACTTTTTGCAAGTTCCTATAATTGATCCTAGAGAATCGTTTATCAAGGGAACTTTAAAATGCGATTTCGAAACTTGAAAAAGTCTAAGAATGTGCAAGATCCTATAGGCGACTCGAAAACCCAAAACTTTGATTTAATAGGCTAAGCATCCACGAGTCTCATTCTTTGAGATTTTAAACTGTGGAGAACGAGAGATGATAGAGCCAATTATAAGTCCGGAATTCTTTCGTGAATTTATGTGAGTTAATTATGAGCCTATTCTCCCATCGCTTGCTAATAATTTATCTGCTAATAAATAAGGTTGTACGATTTGAAAAGTTACTTAGCTTCTAGCCCAAGATCGTTTAAAAGTTGCTCGGTATGGATTAGAGTTCATAGCCAAGGCATAACTTATTGAAGCGGGATGCGAAGATTGGCAAGTCTGAAAAGGCCTTAACAAGGCATGAGGGCTATATTTTGTTGCTAAAGATCCAAAGTGATGTGAAGAATCATTTATCGAAAATCAATATGAAGGATCGAGAACGACGAAAAGCAAATACTCCCCAAAAGTCATGGAGAAGTGCATCTGAAAAGGCCCTAACAAGGTATGAGGATAAATAGATCCAAGTCATAAAAGGAGGCGGATCGTTGTATATCAAAGTCCAAAATAAAGATTGGAGAAAAATGAAGAAGTCATGGTCCAAGTATGAATCTCTCAAAACTTCAAGTGAAGAAATTCCTATATGAAGAGAAGTCCATAATTTCATGAACGTCTCTCAAGGTTTGAAGTATCAAGTCGCTGCCAAATATCGGTCCGAGAAAGGTCTCAAATCGCGAAGCGAGTTATGCCAAGATATGAACTTTATGAGGTCCCGAGAAGCAGTTTTAAAAGATTTTGTCCTTTAGCTAACTATTGATTAAATCGTACAATTTATTTTCGGACTAAATAACTATCGAAATAAGTCAAAAATGCATCCTCGTGATCATTCAAGACAATAATAAAATATAAGAGATACACCTAGGAATAAGGGAGTCTAAGTGAGTAATTGGCCCACATGAGTTCGTGATAGTTTACTAACTTATAATAACAATGATCTCGTTTTTAAGCTTGGTTTGGAGAAAGTGAAAACTTGAGGATGATGATTATTCATTACATTTCCAAAACCCAAGGTATGCTTTTGATTTCTTTACTTTGAATATTTATAGTTTCTATCTCCTTAATAAAGGCCACTATGGATTGATTATGATGAAAAATGTAAACTTGCTTTGTAACTAATGCATTGCATGAGGACATTGCAATGGTCAAGTGTAGGGGATTTGATAGGTGTGAAAACACCCATCTTTTCTACCACTTAATTACAATAATAACCGAACCAAAACGTGTATTTTATGTCTTTTATGTCGGAATTATGCGTGGTTTGTGTTTTTGTTGTGATTTAGGAAGAAAAGGTGAAAAGTGGAGAAAACACGGGAATTCACGGGTATTTACGGACTTTTATTGAAGAAAAAGATGAAAGACGAAGTCAATAAGTCAAGAGTGCAAAAAGAACGGAAGTCCAAAACCAATTCTGAAGATTTATCGAAGAAAAAGTCAAAAGACGGAAGTTTACTTAAAGCCGAGGAACTCAAGTCTTATTTATCGAAGAATTAAAAGACGAGTCCAAAGAAATCTCGAGCCAAAAGTCATCAAAGTCCAAGATTAACAAAAAGATTAAGAAGGAAGGACTTAAGGGCGCAATTAAGAAGAAAGGAAGGAGGGGAGGAAGTTTCCTCTAACCATTCCCCTAATCACCTATAAATACTTCTCATTTTCATTTCATTTAGTTTTGTTGACTAATCGTGACAATTAGTTCTTCCACCTTTATTTACTTGCACCTTTACTTTTCATGTCAATTTAAATACTTGTCTTGCACTTTTAATATCTTTAATTTCAAGTAAGTGTTTCTTTTAATTCTCGCACCTTTACTTTATCTTGTTGATCTCATTCTACCTTTCTTTAATCTTTGATTTATATGCTTTTTATCTTGCTTACTTGTTTAAAGATTACATTTTTATGTTTTTTATTGTTTTAAATCATTTATTTTCATAGCTTATTTTGTTTATTTTCAAGTTTATATAGTTTTTATAAAATTAATTTTTATATAAAAGTTTGTTTTTCGTAAAGCTTATCCTTTTCGTGTCTTAAAAGTTGTTAAATTTCAGTCTAGTAGCTTATTTTTAGACGATTTGTCTTAGAATTTTCGTCTTGTGCTTATTAGGATTATAGCTTAATTTTCTAGCTTATTTTGTGTACTTTCCTCCGTATTCCGATTTGACAAATCGGAAAGGGGTTTATATATTCCGATTGGAGTGATCGGAAGAGGGTTTTGACATTCCTATCGTCATTCCGATCTGGGGAGCTTTGGTATTCCGATCAGGACAAGGTAAGTGGTATTCCGATCTGGTCTAGTGACAGGTATTCCGATTGGAGCTTTTTCCCCTTATTCCGATCGAGGTGTTATGTGGTATTCCGATCTGGGTAGCTTTGATATTCCGATCAGGAGTTCTACTAAACATTCCGACCAGGGTTTATTCCATATTCCGATCAAGAGGTAAGACAATCATTCCGATCAGAGGGTTTTGGTTATTCCGATTGGGTAAGTGACAGCATTCCGATTGGGTTCCGGCCATCATTCCGATCTAAGGTGATTGTGGACTGATCGGAATATATTCCGATTGGGTTGATTTTATTTATACTTTGTCTTGTTTAATTTTTACGTTATCATTTTAATACTTTGTCAATTTTAATTTCCGCCACGCTTTTATTTTTAGTCATTTAATCAATTTACTTTCCGTCATGTTTTTAAATATTGCACCTTTCGTTTAGTTAGATTTAGATTTAATTTCAACGCCACTTTACTTAAACGCACTTTTACTTTTAATTGTTTTTGCACATTTAAATATACTACAACGACAACCTTTTTGTTCCACCAAAATAAAACTGAGTCACACATTAAACACAAGTTTTTCAGTTCGAAGAGATTGGTACAACGATAATTTTTATACGGGGTGTCAAAAGCCGTGTATCATAACGCATAGCTATATTCTTTTGGGTATATATCCGTTTTTGAGCACCCTTGATATTTTGATTTTGCTAGGGTTCAATTTTATTCTCGGTATCCTCTCGAATTGATCTTGGTTCTAAGTGGAATGATTGTTCTTGGTTACTAAAAAAGGGGGGTTTAGTTTTCTAATCTATTAAAAAGATTAAATGTATTAAAATGAGAACTTAAATAAAAAATAATTAATTTAATGACAAATAATAAAACTAGAATTAAAATTAAAATAAAATGAAGAGTAAGAAACAGTAACACAATAACACAGAAACAGTAACACAATAACACAGTAACAGAAATAACCTTGATTCGGAAGTTTATTGATCCGGAACTTCGTTCGGAACCTTCACTCGGAAGTTGACTCGGAAGCTTGATTCGGAACTTTACTCGGAACTTTGATTCGGAAGTTTATTCGGAACAATCAACTCATTCGGAACTTTTTAGCTCATTCGGAACTTTTAAAGGAAAAACTCATTCGGAACTTTTCAACTCATTCAGAACTTTTAAAGGAAAAACTCATTCGGAACTTTTCAAAAAGAAGTTGATTCGGAACTTTTGCTCATCCGGAACTTTTTGTTCATTCGGAACTTTTGCTCATCCGGAACTTTTGGTTCATTCCGGAGTTTTGCTCATCCGGAACTTTTGGTTCATTCGGAAGTTTAAAAGATAAAACTGATTCGGAACTTAAAGACTGATTCGGAACTTTTTGTTCACCCGGAACTATTGGTTCATCCGGAACTTTGTGTTCATTCGGAACTATTGGTTCATCCGGAACCTGGGAAACACTCAAGAACAGTAACAGCAGGAAAAACAGGGAAGGCCGATTTTAATCCAAAATCAAACCAAATACGCAAAAAGGTTTTACCAAATTAACCACAAATCATCTACCAACTACAAGGATCAAATCCCAATCACAAAAACATAAATTCAACAACTTTTTAAAATCAAAACTCAACCAAATAAGAACTTAAGAACTTGAATAAAAAGATGATGATAAACAAGATGAAATGGAAAGATTAAACAAGAACTTGTATTGATGATTAATGTTTTAACAATCACAAAACAAAGATTAAAATTACAAGATTGAAAAACAAAGATCAAAATCACCAAACACCCTAGTGGTGTTGGTGATGCTACGAAACAGAAAGGGAGAAAAAGAAGGAGGAAAGAAAAACTGAAAACTGGCACTATTGTGTGAGGGGTGGACTTTATATAGGCCTTCCTTTTGGTTGGTGAGTGGGCTTTCTCCCGTTCTTCTTGTCTTCTCGTCTTTTCAGAAAAGTTGACGTTTTCGATTCTGATTTGGGATTTGTCGTCGATTAAATTCAACTCGTCTTTTAATTTCTTCGTTTAATAGACTTGAATTTCTTCGACTCATGTAAATCTTCCATCTTTGGTCCTTTTCTTCGATAAATCTTCGAATAAGCCCATTGACTTCAAATGTTTTGCATCTCTTGGACAATAGACTTCATCTTGAGTCTTTTTCTTTGATAAATCCCGTGCAATCCCATGTTTTCTCCATTATCCATCCGGTTGGCTCTGAAAACACAATAAACACAAAAACAACGCATAATTCCAAACAAATGATATTAAATACGCGTTTTGGTCTCGTTTTAGCCAGAATTAAGTGGTAAAAGGATGGGTGTTTACACACCTATCAAATCCCCTACACTTAACCATTGCCATGCCCTCATGCAATGCTTAGTGATAAAGCAATTTTACAATTTTCTCATAATTAATCAACCTTGGCCTTATTTGAATACTACTAAAATTAAGGTACTAAAAGAAATTAAAACTTAAAAGGAAACAAAAGGATAGAAGACCATTTTCACTTGAAAATAGCTACATGGAAATAACTTGCAAAGAGATCAAGGACTTACATTAGGGCTTTGGTGCTGCGAAGATTTATCACCCTCAAGTTTCACGTTCCCCAAACTAAGCTTAAAAATGAGATCATTGTTATTATAAGTTAGTAAATCAAACACTTACACACATGGCTTAATTATATGCTTAAACTCCCTTATTCCTAGGTGTATCTCTTATATTTTATTTTTGTCTTAGAATGATCATGAAGATGCATTTTTGGACTTATTTCAATAGTTTATTTAGGCTGAAAGCAAAGTAGGATGATTTGATCAATAGTTAGCTAAAGGACAAAATCTCTTAAAATTGCTTCTCGGGATATCAAAAAGTTCATATCTTGGCATAACTCGGTTCATGATTTGAGACCTTTCTCGGGCCGATATTTGGCATGTACTTCATACTTCATATCTTGAGAGACGTGCTTGAGGTAATGGTCTTCTCATCGTTCATAGAGTTTCTTCACTTGGAGACTTTTGAGAGGTACTACAACTTTGTTGACCACGACTTCATGATTATTTCTTCAATCTCTATTTGGGATTTTGAGATACAACGATCCGCCTCCTTTTCGGACTTGGATCTATTTATCCTCATACCTTGTTAGGGTCTTTTCGGATAGACTTTTCCATCATCTTTATGGGAGTTGATTGCTTTTCGTCGTGAGTCTTGATCCTTCATATTGACTTTGGGAATAATGCTTTTCACATCATCTTGGATCTTTAGCAATAAAATGGAATCCTCATGCCTTGTTAGGGCCTTTTCGGACTCGCCAATCTTCGCGCCCTGCTTCATAAGTTATGCCTTGGCTATGAACTCTTATCATTACCGAGCAACTTTTAAACGATCTTGGGCTAGAAGCTAAGTAACTTTTCAGATCGTACGACCTTACTTATTGCAGATAAATTATTAGCAAGTGATGGGAGAATAGGCAAATAATTACACCAAGTGAGCTTGTGCAAGAATACCGACTTATAATTGACTCTATCATTTCTCGTCCTCCACAATTTAAAATCTCAAGTAATGAGACTCGTGGATACTTAGCCTAATAAACCAATTAAGGTCTACATGGTTAAGGATACTAGCTAGAATAAACTTGGATAAGTCTATTCGGGTTGAGTCAAAATAAACGTAACGGGCCTAATATGTCAAAGATTTCTAAACTAGCTACACCACTTTATTAAAATTTGACTTTATTGCGGGATATATACATATGAAATCAACGATAAAAATTTAAAAATTATGACTAAATGGCCAAAGTTAATAAAAAATTTGAAAAATGTTGAAAAATAGGATTTTCTGGTTAAATGAAGGCATTTTCATGGAAAAGTCCACTTAAAACTTCGATAGAAGTCCCCCTACACTTAAGATAAACATTGTCCTCAATGTTTAAGCATGTGGGAAAAGTCTCCCCTACACTTATGACATTGTGCACGTTGGTTAACTCACGTTAAGGAAGAGACGACTAAAGTGATCAATTTCAAATGTGAGCATGAAGAAAATTGAATCACGATAGTTGAGAGATAGAACCGGATTTCGGATAACACGGGAGTACGGTTCTTCAAAGGTTCCAAGAGTGCATTTATCCCTGTAATCACATCACCACACAAATACAAACACGTATAGAGGTCCCCCTACACTTAGGAGGTAAAAACATAAAAGGATAAATACTCGGGCTGCCTCCCGAGGAGCGCTTGTTTTTGATAACCGAGTCACGAACCTGACTCGACCCAAAATTAGTTCATGGGGAACGTGGTGAGGGATGGAATCACCTACTGAGAGGTGTCCTCACCAAAGTACAACTTCACTCGTTGGCCATTCACCTTAAAATTAGGTCCATCAGGTTGAGCGAGCTCGAGAGTACCATATGGAAAAATTTGGGCAATGGTGAATGGGCCGGACCAACGAGATTTCAGCTTGCCAGAAAAGATTGTCAACCGAGAGTTAAAAAGTAAGACTTTGTCTCCAACATGGAACTCTCGGTTCTTAATCTTAGAGTCGTGAATGAGCTTAGTCCTTTCCTTATAGATCAAAGAATTTTCATAAGCCTCATTACGGAGTTCATTGAGCTCATTAAGTTGGATCTTGCGTAGGTCACCGGCTTTGTTGATATCAAAATTAGCCCACTTCAAGGCCCAGTAAGCCTTGTGCTCTAACTCAATGGGGAGGTGGCACGCTTTCCCGTACACGAGACGATATGGCGTACAACCAATCGGAGTCTTGTAAGCAGTACGGAAAGCCCACAAAGCATCATCAAGTTTATCAGCCCATGAGGCACGATGCTCTCCCACGGTTCGTTCCAGAATTCGCTTAAGTCCTCGGTTGGATATTTCAGCCTGGCCATTAGTTTGTGGGTGGTAGGCTGTGGAAAGACGATGATTTACACCGTACTTAGCCATGACTCTAGCAAATTGGTCATTGCAAAAATGAGTCCCACGATCACTAATGATGGCACGAGGCACACCGAATCTAGCGAATAGAGATTTTAAAAAGTTACAAACCACCCTTGCGTCATTAGTAGGTAAAGCTTTGGCTTCAACCCACTTTCAAACGTAGTCAACGGCTACAAGGATGTATTTGTTTCCTTTAGACGAAGGGAATGGCCCCATAAAGTCGATACCCCAAACATCAAAGATTTCACACTCTTGAATGAAATTCTGAGGCATCTCGTCTTTATGTGTGATCGTGCCTTGTTTTTGGCAAACATCACATCGTTTAACCATATTGTGAGCGTCACGATATATGGAGGGCCAATAAAATCCCGAATCAAACACTTTTTTGGCGGTGTAGTTGGGACCAAAGTGACCACCGGTGGGTCCTTTGTGGCAAGCATCAAGGATTTTTAAAGCTGCCGGTCCATCAACACATCGGCGAATAATCAAGTCGGCACATTGTTTGAATAGGTAAGGGTCGTCCCAAAAGTAAGTCTTAATGTCGGTGAAGAACTTTTTCTTTTGTTGGGACGTCAACCCTTCCTTGAGAATTCCACCCGCCAAGTAGTTTGCAAAGTCTGCAAACCACGGGGTTTCATCAGAATTCGAATTTATAGACATTAAGGTCTCCAAGGGAAAAGAATCATTGATTTCTTTGTTTGGATGATCCCCTTGGTAAGGATCCTCAAGTCTGCTGAGATGATCCGCGACTAGGTTTTCAGCTCCTTTTTTATCGCGAATATCGATTTTAAATTCTTGGAGTAGCAAAACCCAGCAAAGAAGTCTTGGTTTGGAATCTTGCTTTGTCAACAAGTACTTCAATGGAGAATGATCGGTGTAAACGATTATGGTGGAAAGGACAAGATAGGGGCGAAATTTTTCAAAGGCATAGACAACAGCTAAAAGCTCTTTTTCGGTTGTCGTATAATGCAATTGGGCCCCTGTCATTGTCTTGCTAGCGTAATGGATTGGTTGGAAGTGTTTGTTCACTCTTTGTCCCAGAACCGCTCCAATAGCAAAATCACTAGCATCACACATCAACTCGAAAGGCAGCTCCCAATTAGGGGTAACCAAGACAGGTGCCTAAGTTAGCGTATCCTTAAGCGAGTTGAAGGCTTTAAGACACTCTTTGGAAAGGATAAAAGGAGTATCTTTTTCCAAGAGGTGGGTCATCGGGCGAGCGATTTGAGAAAATCTTTGATGAATCGAAGGTAGAAGCCCGCATGACCCATAAAACTTCTCACACCCTTCACGGTTGAAGGTGGAGGCAACTTAGCGAAAACATCGACTTTAGCACGGTCTACTTCAAGACCGGCTTTCGAGATCTTGTGTCCTAGGACGATGCCTTCTTTTACCATAAAATGGCATTTTTCCCAATTCAGAACAAGGCGAGTGTCTTTGCACCGCTTAAGCATACGTTCCAAATTGGCAAGGCAAGAAGAGAAGGAATCCCCGAAGACCGAGAAATCATCCATGAAGACTTCCATGGTTTGTTCAACCATGTCATGGAAGATAGCTAACATGCACCTTTGGAAAGTCCCGGGGGCATTACATAAGCCAAAAGGCATTCTTTTGTACGCAAATGTGCCATAGGGACAAGTGAATGTTGTCTTCTCTTGATCTTGGGGATCGATGGGTATTTGGAAATAACCCGAGAAACCATCAAGAAAGCAGTAATATTCATTACCCGCTAAACGTTCAAGCATTTGGTCCATAAAAGGTAGAGGTAAATGATCCTTTCTCGTGGCATCATTGAGTTTGCGGTAGTCTATACAAACTCTCCACCCAGTAACGAGACGAGTGGAAATCAACTTGTTGTGTTCATTGGGAACAACGGTTATTCAGCCCTTTTTGGGCACACAATGGATTGGACTAACCCATGATGAATCCGAAATAGGGTAAATCATACCCGCATCAAGAAGTTTGATAACCTCTGTTTTGATGAATTCATGGATTTTAGGATTCACCCTTCGTTGGCTTTGAATTGTGGGCTTAAAGTCGTCCTCCATGAGAATTTTGTATGTGCAGAAGTGAGGATCAATTCCGCGAATATCCGAGATTTTCCAAGCAATAGCCTTCTTGTGATCTTTAAGCACGGCAATGAGGCGCGATTTTTCTTCTTCCTTCAAGTCCTTCGTGATAATAACGGGCGACTTCTTCTCTTCTTCAAGGAACACATACTCGAGATGGGGCGGCAACTCCTTAAGTTCTAAATCCGGAGGATTTTCGACGGGAGGCGTATTCAAAATCGGAGTATCGATAGCAATAACCGTGGGAGATGGAGGAGAAGGATTGTCTTCGTTGAGAAGGTTGTCAAAGAAATGCATGTCTTCATCCCCATCGGTGGGAGAATCATCATTAGCTAAATTCACATCTCCCATGGTGTCTTCAAGATTATTCCAAAACAAATCACTATCTCCAAATAGAGACAATGATGAATCAATAGAGGAAACGGTTTCAACATTGGGAAGAGAGGTAGGAATACTTTTACAAGCACCTTTGAAGTGTTCTTCACAAGCCTCATCCAGAACGTCAATACAATTAACACTCTCGTATGAATAAGGTTGTTTAGACAACTTTCCCATGTTGAAGACGATTTTATCGTCACCCACTCTCATGATAAGCTCATCGGCTTCAACATCGATAAGAGTGCGACCGGTCCTCAGGAATGGACGACCCACGATCAAGGGCACACGAGGGTCCATCTCGTAGTCGACGACGACGAAATCGGCAAGAAAAGTGAATTTGTCGACTCCTACAAAGACGTCTTCGGCTATCCCCACTGGATAAGCAACCGTACGGTTAGCTAATTCCAAAGTCATTTTGGTGGGGACTAGCTCAGGTAGAGATAATTGCTTCCAAACGCTTAGAGGCATAAGATTAATACTGGCACCTAGATCGGCTAGGGCCATGCAATTCTCTACTCCCGGGAAATTGCAAGGGATTAAGAAACGACCCGGATCACCAAGCTTGGTTGGCAATTTCCTTAAGAGTACTGCAGAGCAATTCTCATTAAGTTGGGTGTTGGCAATATCAAGAAGCTTTTCCTTGTCACTCAGAAGATCTTTAAACATTTTCGCGTACTTAGGCATGTGAGCGAGAGCCTCATCGAAGGAGATATTGAAATTCAGTTGTTTAAACATTTTAAGAAAGTTTGAAACCTGAATATCGTCCTTGCTTTTGAGCTTCTCTTTCCTCAACCTAGATGGATAAGTTATATTGGAAGAAGAGGAAGGCTTCGGGAGAATAGAATCACTCACATCCTTGGGTGGAGGAGGGGTAGAAGGAAGAGGCGGAGAAATTGGGGAAGGCATAGGATGAGGAATAGGAGCAGGTGACTCGTTCTCCTTAGTCACAACCACCGGTAGAGGTATAGGAAGCTCGGGTTCCTTGGTACCTTTGCCACTGCGAGTAGTGATTGCTTTCATCTCCCCTCTTGGATTCGCAACGGTGTTACTCGGAAGAGTACCCGAAGAAGAGGGTTGATTACCTTGGAAAAAGCTAGCCATCATGTTCTTCAAGTCATTCGTTTGACTATCCAAGGTGTTTCTCATGTCAGCTCTCAAATCGTTCCCTTGTTTGACCAAGTCTGCTTTCAGGTTGAGCACTTCTCTCTAAAGATTTCCCACGATCACATCGTTAGTCCTCATATAAGTTTCCACTTCTTGGTGAAGAGCGGTGGGTTGGTTGGGAGGAGCATTATATGCGGGTGGTTGATAAGCGGGTGGTTGATAAGCAGGTGGCTGGTAGACTTGGTTGTTTCGTTGAGGTGGTTGTTGCTGCTTGTGAGGAGGAATGTATGGTGTACGAGGTTGTTGTTGTTGAGGAGGGCGATTGAGGGTTTGTTGTTGGTTTGGGTTATTTGGAGGAAAAACGGGTGGTGAGAGGTAGTTGTTGGAGCGGTAGCTAAGAAAATTACGGTCACCTTGAGGTCTAGCTTGATAAGCAGGTTGAGGATAGGTGCCATAAGCTGCATTCACATTCTCAGAAGGGTAGTCTTGGGTGGCAGTACAAGTGGTGTAAGAGTGAGGACCCCCTCATATTTCACATGGTTGGTTAACAGTACTGACTTGAGCGTTTTTAGCGTTGCTGCTGTTGTTGTTGTTAACGGTGTGGGTGACAAGTGATTCAAGAAGCGTAGTGATTTTGTCAAGTCGCTTGTCGCTGTCACTAGTGCTAGCACTAGAGACATTGGTCCGAACACTCTTGGTTTGCACACGAGACTTATTCTCAATGATATCCCAAGCAGCATTGGAAGTCTTAGTCAAAAGATTACCCCCCGAGGCACTGTTTAGTGAGTCTTGGTCACTCATGCTTAAACCATTGTAAAAAGTATTAATTTGATGTACTTTGGTATAACCATGTTGTGGGCATTTTCTTAAAAGATCTTTAAAACGATCCCAAGATTCACTGAACGACTCATCGTACTTTTGTTCAAAATTGATGATTTCATTCCACAAAGCGGTAGTACCAGAGGGTGGGAAAAAGTAATTGATAAACTTGGTCTCCAAATCCGTCCACGAGAGAATACTCTGTGGCGGTTCCTTAGCAAGCCAATGCCGGGCTTGTCCCTCTAAAGAAAAGGGAAAAAGTTGTAACCGGATTACCTCTTGTGGAACACCATTGAATTTGACCGTGTTAGTGAGTTGCAAGAATCTCTTGATGTGGTCGTGTGGATCATCAATGGTACGCCCCAAGAATGGTTGAGCGGAGACCATCTGGATAAAGCCGGATTTGAGCTCAAAATTGTTGGCGGCAATTGGAGGTATGACAATTGGATCATTGTTGCCGTCTACATGAGCTTGCAGCAGTTCAATCATCGGGCGATTATCCGGAAGAGGCTCATTGTTGTTGTTATTATTCATGTTGTTGAAAGGTGGGTTGTTGTTGTTATTATTATTGTTTGGAGGTGGTATGTTGTTGTTGTTTTGTACACCGGCCATGTCTAAGTGATCGAGAGGCTCGGGCTCTTGATAAGACGTGGATCGAGTGCGCATACACCTGCAAAAGAACTAACAAGAGAAAAACAAAGCAAAAATATTTTTGGTTTTTTATGTTTTTTACTTTTTAGGATTTTTGAAAATTTTATATTTTTTGTGTTTTTGAAAGTTTTTATGAAAAAGTAACGTTCACGGGGAACGGATCCCAAAATCCAAGTTCTCACAAAAAACTTTTGATCTTAACGAGAAGAGCCGGCAGCGGCGCCATTTGATATTTTGATTTTGCTAGGGTTCAATTTTATTCTCGGTATCCTCTCGAATTGATCTTGGTTCTAAGTGGAATGATTGTTCTTGGTTACTAAAAAAGGGGGGTTTAGTTTTCTAATCTATTAAAAAGTTTAAATGTATTAAAATGAGAACTTAAATCAAAAATAATTAATTTAATGACAAATAATAAAACTAGAATTAAAATTAAAATAAAATAAAGAGTAAGAAACAGTAACACAATAACACAGAAACAGTAACACAATAACACAGTAACAAAAATAACCTTGATTTGGAAGTTTATTGATCCGGAACTTCGTTCGGAACCTTCACTCGGAAGTTGACTCGGAAGCTTGATTCGGAACTTTACTCGGAACTTTGATTCGGAAGTTTATTCGGAACAATCAACTCATTCGGAACTTTTTAGCTCATTCGAACCTTTTAAAGGAAAAACTCATTCGGAACTTTTCAACTCATTCGGAAATTTTAAAGGAAAACTCATTCGGAACTTTTCAAAAAGAAGTTGATTCGGAACTTTTGCTCATCCGGAACTTTTTGTTCATTCGGAACTTTTGCTCATCCGGAACTTTTGGTTCATTCGGAAGTTTTGCTCATCCGGAACTTTTGGTTCATTCGGAAGTTTAAAAGATAAAACTGATTCGGAACTTAAAGACTGATTCGGAACTTTTTGTTCACCCGGAACTATTGGTTCATCCGGAACTTTGTGTTCATTCGGAACTATTGGTTCATCCGGAACCTGGGAAACACTCAAGAACAGTAACAGCAGTAAAAACAGGGAAGGCCGATTTTAATCCAAAATCAAACCAAATAAGCAAAAAGGTTTTACCAAATTAACCACAAATCATCTACCAACTACAAGGATCAAATCCCAATCACAAAAACATAAATTCAACAACTTTTTAAAATCAAAACTCAACCAAATAAGAACTTAAGAACTTGAATAAAAAGATGATGATGAATAAGATGAAATGGAAAGATTAAACAAGAACTTGTATTGATGATTAATGTTTTAACAATCACAAAACAAAGATTAAAATTACAAGATTGAAAAACAAAGATCAAAATCACCAAACACCCTAGTGGTGTTGGTGATGCTACGAAACAGAAAGGGAGAAAAAGAAGGAGGAAAGAAAAACTGAAAACTGGCACTATTGTGTGAGGGGTGGACTTTATATAGGCCTTCCTTTTGGTTGGTGAGTGGGCTTTCTCCCGTTCTTCTTGTCTTCTCGTCTTTTCAGAAAAGTTGACGTTTTCGATTCTGATTTTTGATTTGTCGTCGATTAAATTCAACTCGTCTTTTAATTTCTTCGTTTAATAGACTTGAATTTCTTCGACTTATGTAAATCTTCCATCTTTGGTCCTTTTCTTCGATTAATCTTCAAATAGGCCCAGTGACTTCAAATCTTTTGCATCTCTTGGACAATAGACTTCATCTTGAGTCTTTTTCTTCGATAAATCTCGTGCAATCCCATGTTTTCTCCATTATCCATCCGGTTGGCTCTGAAAACACAATAAACACAAAAACAACGCATAATTCCAAATAAATGATATTAAATACGCGTTTTGGTCTCGTTTTAGCCAGAATTAAGTGGTAAAAGGATGGGTGTTTACACACCTATCAACCCTGTAATATCTTTTGGGTATGGATCCGTTGGTGAGTACCCTGTAATATCATTTGGGTATGTATCCGGTTGTGAGCACCCCGTAATATCATTTGGGTATGTATCCGTTTGTGAGCACCCCGTACTATCTTTAGGGTATGGATCCATGTATGAGCACCCTCCTATGAGACAAATCTTTTTGGATATGTATCCATGGCTATCAGGCCCGTGAACATCCTTTAACATGCAAACTTTCTTTTGACTGGACTTATTCGAAAATCCTGTCAAATATTCATATTTATCATGGCTTGATTATTTAGAAAGCATGAGTTAACTTGATTGAACTGATTTATTTGGCATGGCTTGGTTAGTTTGCAAGCATGTCGTAATGTGATTATATGTGCTTAGTGATAACATTCAATGCTTTAATTTATGTCGTAGTGCGTTCGATAGAGTAATGTATACTCCAAATGATTTCTTCTTCGAAGAAATCTCCTTTGATGGAAGGTTTCCCTGTTAGTGATCATGTGATTTTGAATGATTAGTAACGATTACCTTGTTTTGAGTAATTTTGTAACGCATTGGATGAAGTTATGTACTATCGAGAAGATTTTATATGGCGCAATCTCTTTTAACGAGACCCGTGACAATATGTGTTTCGATTTAATTGGCGTGATCATCGATGGTTATGAATTTATTTTCGCTTTGAAAATTTTCCAAATGTGGTCGCTCCTTTCCACTCGTAAATTGTTATATGGATTTATTTCCGAGTGTGTATCGACCGTTGCAATCCATATAGATATAAGTCGAATTGAGTACCGGGACGGCGCTCCCTTAAGGTGGGTAGTATGTAATAACCCATATTTTATAGATTGATATTTAATTCGTGTTTCGTTCTTCATTTTACTTTTGAGTTAAATGTTATGTTCACAATTTACCCGATTTGATTTTTTTCGAGTCTTTTCTTATTTTAAACCGTGTTTAGGGCTTTTAACTATTTGAGTGTCTCACATAGCTTATAGTAACCTTAAAAATACTCGGATTATTTATAAAAATTAACTTTAGCATTTTACTTCACCTTTTTGCATTTTTATCGTGTTTTGTTGAAAACTGCGCATTGTAACTTAAACCGTCAAACTTTTGTTAAACATTTACCTTTTAACATTAAAATACATACATTAATAATTCATATGAAGTTAAGTTATTATATTTTTACAAACTTGGGTCACTTCACTTTTCAAGAGTTCTATGTTACCCGTTAATCCCGATTTTACGTTAAAACTCGCGTTTGTGTACTAATACCTTTAAATTATGTACCATAAACTATATTTACACCAAATACATAATAAAAAACAGATTTATATCCCCATTGGGACCTTAAAAACGTGACACCACCCCCCAAATACACCAATAGAGTTTAACTCTTCCTTCCACACTAATTTACTCTTCATCTCTTTCTCTCTCTCCCACACACACATGCAAATGGATCTAATAAACTCCATCTTCTTCCTCCTCATATCAAGCCATGAAATCATCATTATCATTATCATAAACATCATTTTTCCAACATGCAAACACAATCCACCCTTTATAATCATTAGAAATTAACCTATGCAAAGTTTGAAGCATTGAATCGAAGAAATATAGAAGTTATGGAAAAATATTTTGAAAAGGGTTTATGGGCTGGAGTTATGAGATTAATTGAAGGGTTTTCTTTTGATTAAAATCACAAAGGAGTTGTGTTCTTGGTTTCTTGGGTTCGAATCAAAACAGCCCCAATGGAGTGGGTGATTAATTTGTGTTTTTCTTCAATTAACCTAATTGTAAGCCCTAATCCATGTTTAATTACTTTTTATCTTAATTGATCATTTATTATTTTTATTTCTGAGATTTATTGATGAATACATGCATTTAGATGATCATGAAAGTGATATGCCATTAGGTCTTAGTTTGAAATTGATATTGGGATAAGATAGATTAGATTTAAAGTAGTGTTTGGATTAATAAAATTGGGACAGCAGGTGGTTGGTGTTATGACGAATTAGTTTTGACTTGAGGTCTGTGATTTCATGGCTTGGTTGGGTAGATAATAACCTAAGGTATAAGTGGTGATTTGGATGGACCCATAACTCATTCGGATGACCAAGTTATGTTCAAAACGGTTTTACTTGTTTTATTGGGTGTTCTTATAGTGTTGTGCAGTTAGTTTAGAACTTTGGTTAGTATTTTTTTCTTGAAGCCTACTTTATTTTTATACAAATTTATATCTTATAATCTCAGGTCCATTTGGTGAATTGGATGGAGCCGTATCTCTTCCGGACGAGTGAGATACGTCTAATTAGCAAGCTAGTCTTAAAAACAAACTCAGAATTTACTAATCATATTGGTTGGCCTAAAATGAATTATTTTTACATTGGGTACTACTGGGTATTTACATTTTTTATTAGTACGATATATTAGGAGTTTAGGACCATGTGAGGTAGAGCCGTAATCCTTCCGGGTGATGGAGTTATGACTAAAATGGCTTAAAGAACTAAAAATGGTGTCCAAATTTTCAAATAGAATTATGTCCAAGTGTTTTCAAAGTGAGTAACGTATTTCATGAGTCCTAACTATAGTAATTAGACAAAAAATTATTTGAGATTTCGTTTCGTATCAAAAGGAGTTATGGTTTGAGAATTACACTAAAAACGGTTAGACGTAAAAACGTTTTAAATAATCAGATTTGACACTTGAGAGTAAAATTTTAATTTCACCTAGGATCTGAACACTTTGGGTTATTTTTCTTCTAATATCAGTAAACTAAGGACTTATATCTATTTTGAGGCGAAAACCTCATGTTCATACCTATTATGGATGTTGAGATATGATTTCATTAATTCGGGGTATGGGCAGAATTGTTACAAAGGCACGTTGTTCTAAAAAGGAGTTAAATAACGTAAATGATTTATAAATGAATTGGTTAAGACCTATAGATAGATGAGGATGTTATTGATTTATATCAGGTTCTAAATTGGTGTTTGGGTGAATTTAACTTGGTTTAGAAAGTACCTAGTAACGCCATATCACGATCATTGATTTTTCTTGCATCTTTTGTTTGTTTTTGTCTTGTGTGTTTATTTCTCGATATTAAGGCACCGTTTTTTCTAGGTAACACTTAGGAGACCGTTGTTTCGCGTCTTCATTGATCTAACTTCAGTACTTCTACTTCATTACTCTTGTGGCTTAAGGTGAGTTCATATCCTCGCATTTAAATCCTTTTATGTTTTACAAACCCGCGAGGGGAATACATGCTTGTTTTAGAAAATCGAACACAAGTAGTTTTATTATGTGAACGTTGCTATGGGTGTTATGTTGTGGCCTTTCCTTCATGGACCATTAATTACCGATAACCGGTAAACGCTAGTACAATAATAATATATCTATTTTGGCCTAACGACCTGTCCGGAGTATGTTTCTTGCGAGGAGGATACAAGGACATATTGTATTTAGTATTGGGGGTGTATCACTCCAGGTTGGGCACACGGTTAAGGTTCAGTTCGTGGCTCTAGCATCGTTTGATTGTTCTATGAATATAATGTTTATTAAGCTTGTGTTCAAAGTTATTGTTTATAAACTCTATGGATTCACTCGATATTTTTGTTGACATTTTAGCATGTTTATCTCAGGTTTATATTAGCTTGCTTGGATGGGATTGGATGCGGATATCGAAGGAAGTGGAGTCGGTGAATTTTATACATTGAATAAAAATGTTTTTTTTTAAAAGATAAACATTGTATATTGCAACTTATTTGTAAAAATAATTTTTCTTAAGTTTATTGGGACCTTGTAACTCTGATCTTTTTGATGAAATCATTATTGGTAAACGTTTCTTTTAAATTCGTTTACTGTGACTCGTGAGCTTGTATTATGAAGTAACACCCCAATGTTGTATTCCGCTGCGTTGTAAATTTGGGGGTGTTACACTACCGGTTCTTCTATGAATTGAAGTTTGTCGTCAAAGTGGACTGCCTCCAATGGCATGGCTAACGGTTCATCCGTAGCATTTCTTTAGGTTCGAGACATGGAATGTAGAGTGTACCCGACTCAATTGCTGGGGCAACTCTAAACGATAAGCGACTTTACCGATTCTTGCAGTCACTTTGAAAGGTCCTACGTAACGTGGATTTAACTTCCCACGTTTCCCAAATCGTACAACGCCCTTCTAAGGTGATACCTTTAGCATAACACGGTCACCTACTGCAAATTCCATAGGTTTCCGTTTCCTGTCTGCATAGCTCTTCTGTCTATCCTGGGCAGCTTGAATTCGTTGTTTGATGAGAGTGATCTTCTCAATAGTCTCTTGGATTAGTTCGGGTTCAGTCAGCTAAAATTCCCCCACCTCTGCCCAGCACACGGGTGATCTACACTTGCGGCCATAGAGGGCCTCAAATGGTGCTGCTTTGATGCTGGCATGGTAGCAGTTGTTGTAGGAGAATTCAACTAATGGTATATATTCGACCCATCCTTTTCCAAAGTCGATCACGCATGCCCTCAGCATGTCTTCCAGTGTTTAGATTGTTTGTTCACTCTGATCGTCAGTCTGCGGATGATATGCGGTACTCATGTCCAAGTTATTTCCTAAACTTCGTTGAAAAGCTTTCCAAAAGTTTGACGTAAATCTACCATCTCAATCATAGATGATTGAGATTGGTATACCATGTCTAGTCACAACTTATTTTAGAAACAGCTTGGCTAACTTGTTCAGGGTGTCATTTTCTCTGATGGGCAGGAAATGAGCTGATTTTGTGAGTCGGTCAACTATTACCCAAATTGTATCGTAACCGTGAGATGAATTAGGAAGTTGGGTAATAAAGTCCATGGTGATGTTGTCCCATTTCTATTTTGGTATTTCGGGTTGGACTAACAAACCCGATGGTCTCTGGTGTTCTGTTTTTACTCTGGCACAAGTTAGACATTTCTTCACGTATGTGGCAATGTCTGCTTTCATGTTTGGCCACCAATATAATTTCTTCACGTCCTGATACATATTTTCAAATCCGGGATGTATGGAGTACTTGGACTATGAGATTCGTGCATGATCACGTTTCTCAAGTCTCCGTAACATGGTAACCAACTTCTCCCGTACAAACATAACGTTCCGTCGGCTCTGGCTTCTAATTTCTCCTTGCTTAGATCTGCTAAGTATCCTTCATATGTCTTCCTTTCCAATGTTTTCAGGCTTCTATGCTTGGAGTTGAGCCTCTAATATCTGTTTGGGTAGTTCCAAGCTAATGGTCATGACTAGGGCTCGAACTCTCATGGGAGGATCAGTTCCCTTTCAGCTTAGTGCATCTGCAACTACGTTGGCTTTACCTGGGGTGGTATTTGGTGTCACAGTCGTAGTCACTGAGAAATTCTATCCAACGACGTTGCCTCATGTTCAGCTCCTTCTGGTCTAGGATATGTTGCAAACTTTTGTGGTTGGTATGCACTGTGCACTTTGTTCCATACATGTAGTGTCTCCAAATTTTCAAGGCAAAAACTATAGATCCAAGCTCTAGATCATGAGTAGAGTAATTCTGCTCGTGCTTCTTCAGTTGTCTTGAAGCATAGGCAATAACTTTATGTCTCTGCATCAATACAGGTCCCAAGCCTTTGTGTGAGGCATCGCAGTAGACAACGAAGTCTTCGTTGCCTTCTGGTAGGGTTAAAATGAGTGTGCTGCACAATTTATTCTTTATGGTTTGGAATGCAGCCTCTTCTTGTTCTCCCCAATCAAATTTTATGCCTTTCTAAGTAAGCTTCGTCATAGATTTAGCTATCTTAGAAAATCCTTCTATAAATCTCCGGTAGTAACCTTCAAGGCCTAAGAACTGGCGAATCTCCTTTGGCAAAGCGGGTGACGCCCAATCCTTCACGGATTCGACTTTTGCAGGGTCCACTTGAATTCCTTTGTTATCCATCACATGAACGAGGAAATGCACTTTAGGGATCCAAAAATCACATTTGGAGAACTTGGCGTATAGTTTTTCTTCCTTAAGCAATTTCAGTACTTGAGCAAGATGTTCTCCGTGCTCTTGCTCATTCTTGGAATAGATGAGTATGTCGTCGATAAACACGATCACAAACTTATCTAGATAGGGTCTGCACACTCGATTCATTAGGTCCATGAATATGGCTGGAGCGTTGGTCAGTCCAAATGGCATGACCTGAAATTCATAATGACTGTAACGAGTTCTGAAAGCTGTTTTCGGTATGTCCTCTTCTCTGACCTTCAACTGGTGATATTCAGATCGTAAGTCGATCTTGGAGTATACACTTGATCCTTATAGCTGATAAAATAGGTCGTCGATTCGTGGTAGTGGGTAACGACTTTTCACAGTTAACTTATTCAGTTCTCTGTAATCGATACACATTCGGAAAGATCCATCTTTCTTTTTGAAGAAAAGCAATGGAGCTCCCCAAGGTGAGGAACTGGGTCTGATAATACCTTTGTCTGACAGTTCTTGAAGTTGTTCAGCGAGTTCTTTCATCTCGGTTTGTGCTAATCGGTATGGTTCTTTAGCTACATGTGCAGCTCCTGGTATCAAGTCGATTTGAAATTCCACTTAACGAGTCGGAGGTAAACCAGGTAAGTCGTCTGGGAAAACTTCGGGATAATCACGGACAATCGGTACATCCTTGATTTGATTCTTCTATGGTTCCTCTTCTTTGTCGGTCTTTGAAATATGTGCTATAAAGATAGGGCATCCTTTTAGTATATACTTCTGGACTTTAGTGCATGAGATAACATTCAGTATGGTGTCGGTTCTATCTGAATTTCCTTCTCCTCAGACAATTAGATTTTCTTTTCCCCATGGTATACGGACTAGCTTTTCGTCGCACACAATGGTTGCGTGATATTTGGCTAACCAGTCCATACCAATGATGACGTCGAAACTACCCAAATTTACAGGTATCAAATGAATATCGAATAGATGATTTAGAAGATTTAGGGTAGAACCTCTTAGAATAGTGTTAGTTTCAATGATTTTACCGTTTGCTAACTCGACTCTGTAACAGTCGTCTAGCAACGTAGGTGTGATGTCTAGTAAGCTACTAAATTATGTTGATATGAAACTCCTATCGGCTCCCGTATCAAATAACATAGTTGTATAACGATTGTTTAGAAGAAACGTACCGGTAACCACATTGGAGTCGAGGTTGGTCTTGGTGTCTCCTATGACATAAACTCTAGATGGTGCTCCTCCTCTGTTCTCGTTCCTAACTGCTCGCTTTGGGCAATCAGGCTTGATGTGTCTGATTTCCCCGCAACCATAGCAACAAACTTCCCTACGAGCCATGCTACTACTGTCAGTGTGCTGGCGGTTTCCCTGCTGTCCACTTCCACGGAAGTTCTGACTTTTGCCATTGTGGGGCCTGTGGTTGGTACTAGAGTTGTTCGGGATGGCTGGAGCATGTGAGTTGCCCTGTCCGGGTCTTCGGCATTCAGCAGTAGGGTAGTGATGGAAATTGCACTTGGAGCACTTTGGCTTATTGCCTATATATGGTGGTGGTGCTGAGGAAACAGCACTGCAGACCTGACCCAAGTTTTGTCTCTTTGGTTGCTGGGTCTAGTGATGACTACGGTAGTTCTCATCAACTTTTCTCTTGTACTCTGACTGTCTAAGCACATGATCACGTCCCCGTTTTTTCATCAACTCCGCGGCAAACTCTATGGCACTCTCGACCGTAGTGGGTCGGAATGCGAGTACACTGTCATGAACAAAATCAGGAAGTTCACTGACGTACTTTTCTATCTTGTCTTTCACGTCAGGGAACATCCGAGTACACATCAAAGTCAGATCCTGAAACCTCTGATTGTAAGCTGTGATGTCATGATTTGAGCATTTGAGGTTCCACAAGTCAATCTCTAGTTTCTTGATTTCACCACGAGGACAATATTTTATGGTAAGTCTTTCTTTCAATGCATTCCAGGTCATCCCACAGGCTTCATCATGCCCGAGGGTAGCAACTAGAGAGTTCCACCAGGTGAGAGCATGTTCCAAAAGAGTTTAGGTGGCAAATTTCACCTTGTATTCTTCGGTACAATCACTAATGCGGAACACTGTCTCGGTCCTTTCGAACCATTGCATGAGTTCTACTACCCCTTCCTTGCCCTTGAAGTAACCGGGCTTATGTGACACCCCCAAATTGAGTCAAATGCAGAGGAAATAATATTTGGGTGTCACGTAGGTGGATCAACAGCAGATAGCGTACAGAGCAACAGATAAAAGATTATCATTACATTTATTACATGGATAAAAGTGCAAATAGTATTAAAACTGTCTTAAACGTTGTTCAACAGTTTGAATTATTTCCCAGTTTATAAAACCCCAGATGAGCTCTATAAATGCAGCCTATCATGATGCTTGACTCCATGAAAACCAATACCTGCTTCAGTTTCCTGAGAAAACATGCTTAGAGAGTCAAAATAAAGTTGGTGAATTCACAGGTTTAATAAAATAAGTTTGGACAATAAACATTCACTGAAGTAGTAATGCACAAAGCACCAATACTTAAAAGTAATTACATTCCCATATTGCCTGAAACTGAGACTTGACAGTTAAGTCCTTAACAAATAAGGATCCTTCGCCTTATAAAAAGGAACCCAAAAATAATAAGTGCTGACATGTGGAACATCTGTTGTCTTGGCCTAGGCACAGTGAGCATGACTTACCCAGATGGGGATGGCCAATACCAGATAGATATATTTATAGCATTCAGGTAATTCAATAATTCTAACAGTTACAGATGCACGGGTCATGCGGGTTCATCTACAATAGGCAAATGTAATCAAAGGTTTCACAGTTCAATTTATGTCCATAAAATAAAATATGTTGCATGTTTTCTTCCCCTTTAAAAGGTTTAAAACTTTGTCAATATATAATGTGGGGCCATGAACTCACCTCAATAGTACATCAAATAGTCACAAGTAAATCTGATATGATGCTCACGATACAGTCAAAGACCTAAATAATTATAAGGTCTCAGTAAATGCATAACATAATGCATAAAAGTTTCAGAACAAATCTGCATGCTTATACTGTTTTTAAGCATTTTATTACGATATTTGTATTTTAGTTCATCGTTGTACAAGTTATAGTAGTATTTATTTTAAGTATAAAATAATTAATATTATCAAATTAATTAATCCATTTAATTAATTTTCTTGTATTTGTATTGTTTATAAAATAATTTAAATATTTATAAAAGGAAGTTTTATATATATTTAATGTAATAGAAAATAAATATAATTAATATATTTATTTTTATAAGTTAATCATTTTCAATTTATATTTTATATATAAATAAGGTTTATAAAACGTATAACAGTTTTGCTTAATTTCAACGTTCTCGTAGGGTATATAATTATTCAATTATAAGTTGGAAAACTAATAAATGTTACGTTTATTTAAGTTTTACGTTTTAAGTATCGGGTATAAATATATAGTAAATCTAGGGTTTGTTATACTTTGTATAAATTACATTTTAGTCCATCTATTTATATAATTACCCGCGGTTTATTTACCTTTATACCCCTAGGGTTCCTAAACATTTCTAGTATTTACAACATTGGTCCCTCCCTAGTTACACGTGTAACTAAGGTTTGTTTAAGTTTCAGAAAGTGTCAATTTTGGTCCTCCTATATTCGGCTCATTTTAGGTTTATAAACAAGTTACACAAATGCCCCATAGGTATGCCAAAAACCACCCCTAGGGTCTATCTAGGGCTCATAACAGTTTACTAGGTTGGCAAAATAGGTCCCTAGGGTTTCTATTAGTTTCGGCAATGGGCAAAGGGGCCCCCTAGGTCCTTACTAAGTTCCACAAATTACCTTAACATGTTTGTAATCTCATTTAAGTCTTTGTTGTTAACTTTGGGGTTTCGGATAGTGTCAAAACACCACCCTCAACTCTCGGCATTTTACAAAAGTAGCCCTTAGGTTTATATTTTTGGAAAGTGAGTTTTTATACTTGTTCATTTAGATCCCTTAACTTAATAAGAATACAATATTAACTCAAAACTATTGTATTTGTTCTTTTTAATCCGAAACTTAGTAGATTTACCATTTTAGTCCAAAACTTCATAGATCTATCATTTTAGTCCAAAAATATTTATAGATATATGTTCTTAACCCGAAACTTTATAAAATCACAATTTTGACACCAAAAGTTTTATAAAAACATTATTTATTAATAATGAAGTTTATTTAGGCAAGCTTATATAGTGGACTTAAAACTAAATCCTATAAGGAAAAAATTAGTGAGCTTAACATTCTAAGGCAACTAGTAGTGTAGATATAATGTTTCTAGGCATGTTTATACCTTACAAGATTAACTAATATTGAATCATAGGGTTTAAAACCCCACGTCCAATATATGCATGATTATGTTTTACATAGTTTTCTAGTTTAACTAGTTCATAGTGTTATGTTCATCATGGTTATCAAGATCTTACATCATATTAAACTCACAAAACATTTTAAGCCGTGATCCATTTTAGGTTTAGGGTTTCCATAGTTTTGTTTTAAGATTAAGCTTTACTAGTAATAACCATGTGTATGTTTATGTGCATGAAAGTAATATATTGAAAGATAGGTTTTAAGTTTTACTTACTTGTCTATGTAGAACTAGGAATGGAAAAGAGAATGAGTAGTGACTAGAGCTAAGTTTCAACAATGGTGAACCCTTGTGAATCAACACTAGTGATAGGTGTGAAAACACCCATCCTTTTACCACTTATTTCTGGCTAAAACAAGACCAAAACACGTATTTAATATCATTTGTTTGGAATTATGCGTGGTTTTTATGTTTATTGTGTTTTCAGAGTCAACCGGATGAATATTGAAGAAAACATGGGATTGCACGGGTTTTATCGAGGAAAAAGACTCAAGACGAAGTCTACTGTCCAAGAGATGCAAAAGATTTGAAGTCATTGTGCCTATTTGAAGATTTATCGAAGAATAGAGCCAAAGATGGAAGATACATATATGTCGAAGAACTCGAGTCTATTAAACAAAAGATTATAAGACGAGTTGGAATTATTCACCGACACTTCTCAAATCCAAGTCGGAAACGTTTATTTAAAGAAGCGTGAAGACTAAAGAAGAAAGAAGAAAAAGAAGCCCAAACCAAAGCCCAATCACAAGCCCACCACCACAAGACTTGCCTATATATATGGTTCTACTTCACAAAAATGGGACACTTAGTCTTTTAGGTAGTTTTTAGTTTTAGAGAGAGAAAGTTCTAAACTTTTTCTCACTAGATTTCATCTTTTTCTCTTTCAAGATCAAACTTTTGTATTATCTTTCATTAATCAAGTTCAAGTTTTTAGCTTTTAATCTTTAATCTCATCCTTCCTTTCTTTGATTTTGATTGATTTTGGTACAAATCTCGTATGATCCGTGTTGTTCATCAATGATTTTGTGCTTAAAAAGTTAATCTTTTATGTTTTCCTAAGTTTCTACACAAATTAGCTTTGAGATCCTTGTGCTTATCGGCTTGTTTGTTGATTTAGCTTATTTACTTTTTGAAGTTTTATGAAAAGTTCATCTTTTTATTGATTCGATCTTAGAGTTGTTTATTTTAAGTCTAGATAAATTGTTATTTGAGCTTATTTGATTGGATTTAATTTAGATTCGTGCTAGTTTTGGGTTTTAGCTTATTCTAATAGCTTATTTCCCTTGCTAAGTCTCGAATCTGCACCATTTTAGGAAAGGGCAAAGCCCTTTTCCGACCTGATATTCCGACCAGGCAGCACCCCTTTTTCCGATCTATAGATCGGAAAAGGGTTTAGTATATTCCGACGGTAAGTGTTTTAATATTTCGATCTACTTCATTTGCCCTATATTCCGATTGTAGCCTATTTCAATTATTCCGATCTGGACTTTTTACCATATTCCGATTGTACTCATTTTCGTATTCCGATTGGTATGATTTTCAAGTATTCCGATTAGTGTAGTTTTTGAATATTCCGATTGATCCTCTTAGTCCATTATTCCGATTTGCCAACTCCTCAACATTCCGATCAAGGTGATCGGAATATATTCCGATTACTGCATTTTTCCCTTATTCCGATTTAGTTGTTTTGATATCTTCCGATCTTACTTTCTTTTAGTAGTTTCCAACTGAGTTCATATTTTTACAAAGTTTTCCAAGAGTTAGTTTTTATTGAGTGTCCATTTATTTTTCTAGTATAATATTTAAATTTTCAAACATTTATTTTTAAAACTCGTCTTTTTACTTTAATCATTTAAAGCTTTAAGTTTACTCTTCGACACTTAATTACTTGTCATTAGTTTAAAATAGATAAACAAACCAACACCATTTCATTAACTAAGAACAAATCATTCCACTTAGAGCCGAGATCTAATCAGAACCATAGTAAAACGCTAGTATTAAATGGCACCGCTGCCGGCTCTTCTCGTTAAGATCAACAGTTTTTTGTGAGAACTTGGATTTTGGGATCCGTTCACCGTGAACGTTACCTTTTCACAAAAATTTTCAAAAACACTAAAAAAATATAAATTTTTCAAAAATACAAAAAAAAAAAAAATTACATTAAAAAACATAAAAACCAAAAATATTTTTGCTTTGTTTTTGCCTTGTTAGTTCTTTTGCAGGTGTATGCGCACTCGATCAACGTCTTATCAAGAGCCCGAGCCTCTCGAAGACCTAGACATGGCCGGTGTACAAAACAACAACAACAATAACCCACCTCAAAACAATAATAATAACAATAACAACCCACCTTTCAACAACAATAATAACAACAACAATGAGCCTCTACTGGATAATCGCCCGATGATTGAACTTTTGCAAGCACATGTAGATGGTAACAATGATCCAATTGTCCTACCAGCGATTGCAGCCAACAATTTTGAGCTCAAATCCGGCTTTATCCAGATGGTCTCTGCTCAACCATTCTTGGGGCGTACCATTGATGATCCACATGACCACATCAAGAGATTCTTGCAACTCACCAATACGGTCAAATTCAATGGTGTTCCACAAGAGGTAATCCGGTTACAACTTTTTCCCTTTTCTTTAGAGGGACAAGCCCGGCATTGGCTTGCTAAGGAACCGCCACAGAGTATTCTTTCGTGGACGGATTTGGAGACCAAGTTTATCAACTACTTTTTCCCACCCTCTCGTACTACCACTTTGCGAAATGAAATTATCAATTTTGAACAAAAGTACGATGAGTCGTTCAGTGAATCTTGGGACCGTTTCAAAGACCTTTTGAGAAAATGCCCACAACATGGTTTTACCAAAGTGCATCAAATTAATACTTTTTATAATGGTTTAAACATGAATGACCAAGATTCACTAAACAGTGCCTCGGGGGGTAATCTTTTGGCCAAGACTTCCAATGCTGCTTGGGATATCATTGAGAATAAGTCTCGTGTGCAAACCAAGAGTGTGCGGACCAATGTCGCTAGTGCTAGTACTAGTGATAGCGACAAGAGAATTGAAAAAATCACTTCGCTTCTTGAATCTCTTGCTACCCAAACCGCCAGCAACACCAACAGCATCAACGCTAGAAACGCTAAAGACGCTCAAGTCAATGTTGTTAGACAACCATGCGAGATATGCGGGGGTCCTCATTCTTACACCACTTGTACTGCCACCCAAAACTACCCTTCTGAGAACGTGAATGCAGCATACGGTACCTATCCTCAACCTGCTTATCAAGCTCGATCTCAAGGTGACCGCAACTTGCTTAGCTACCGCTCCAACAACTATCTCTCACCACCTGGTTCTACTCCTAACAACCCAAACCAACAACAAAACCTCAACCTCCCTCCTCAACAACAACAACAATCTCGTGGACCATACATACCACCTCACAAACAACAACATCCACCTCAAAGAAACAACCAAGTTTACCAGCAACCTGCTTATCAACCACCCGCATACAATGCTCCTCCCAACCAACCCACCGCTTTACACCAAGAAGTGGAGACCTACATGAGAACTAACGATGTGATCGTGGAAAATCTTCAACAGGAAGTGCGCAACTTTAAAGCAGACCTGATGAAACAAGGGAACGATCTGAGAGCTGATATGAGAACCACTATGAATAGTCAAACGAATGACTTAAGAAACATGATGGCTAGTTTCTTCCACGGTAATCAACCCTCTTCTTCAGGTACTCTTCCGAGTAATACCGTTGCGAATCCAAGAGGGGAGATGAAAGCAATCACCACTCGCAGTGGCAAAGGTACCAAGGAACCCGAGCTTCCTATACCTCCACCGGTGGTTGTGACTAAGGAGAACGAGTCACCTGCTCTTATTCCCCAACCTTCGACTTCCCTAATTTCTCCACCTCTTACTTCTACCCCTCCTCCACCCAAGGATGTGAGTGATCCTTCGATCCCAAAGCCTTCCTCTTCTTCCGATATACCTTATCAATCTAGGTTGAGGAAAGAGAAGCTCAAAAGCAAGGATGATATTCAGGTTTCGAACTTTCTTAAAATGTTTAAACAATTGAATTTTAACATCTCCTTCGCTGAGGCTCTCGCTCACATGCCAAAGTACGCGAAAATGTTCAAAGATCTTATTAGCGACAAGGAGAAGCTTCTTGATATTGCTAACACCCAACTTAATGAGAATTGCTCTGCAGTACTATTACAGAAATTGCCAACCAAGCTTGGTGATCCGGGTCGTTTCTTAATCCCTTGTAACTTTCCGGGAGTAGAGAATTGCATGGCCTTAGCTGATCTAGGTGCCAATATCAACTTAATGCCTTTAAGCGTTTGGAAGCAATTATCTCTCCGTGAGCTAGTCCCCACCAAAATGACTTTGGAATTAGCTAACCGTACGGTTGCTTATCCAGTGGGGATAGCCGAAGACGTCTTTGTAGGAGTCGACAAATTCACTTTTCCTGCCGATTTCGTTGTCGTCGACTACGAGATGGACCCTCGTGTGTCATTAATTGTTGGTCGTCCATTCCTGAGGACCGGTCGCACTCTCATCGATGTTGAAGCCGGTGAGCTTATCATGAGAGTGGGTGACGATAAAATCGTCTTCAACATGGGAAAGTTGTCTAAACAACCTTATTCATACGAGAGTGTTAATTGTATTGACGTTCTGGATGAGGCTTGTGAAGAACACTTTAATGATGCTTGTAAAAATATTCCTACCTCTCTTCCCAATGTTGAAACCGTTTCCTCTATTGATTCATCACTGTCTCTATTTGGAGAAAGTGATTTGTTTTGGAACGATCTTGAAGCCACCATGGGAGATGTGAACTTAGCTAATGATGATTCTCCCACCAATGGGGATGAAGACATGCATTTCTTTGAAAACCTTCTCAACGAAGACAATCTTTCTCCACCATCTCCCACGGTTATTGCTATCGATACTCCGACTTTGAATACGCCTCCCGTCGAAAATCCTCCGGATTTAGAACTTAAGGAGTTGCCGCCCCATCTCGAGTACGTGTTCCTTGAAGATAAGAAGAAGTCGCCCGTCATCATCGCAAAGGACCTAAAGGAAGAAGAAAAAGCCTGACTTATCGCCATTTTGAAAAAGCATAAAAGAGCTATCGCTTGGAAAATCTCCGACATTCGTGGAATTGATCCTCATTTCTGCACACACAAAATTCTCATGGAGGACGACTTTAAGCCCACAATTCAAAGCCAACGAAGGGTGAATCCAAAAATACATGAAGTCATCAAAACAGAGGTTATCAAACTTCTTGATGCGGGTATGATTTACCCTATTTCGGATTCACCATGGGTTAGTCCAGTCCATTGTGTGCCTAAGAAAGGCGGCATCACCGTTGTGCCCAATGCAAACAACGAGTTGATTCCTACCCGTCTCGTTACTGGGTGGAGAGTTTGTATAGACTACCGCAAACTCAATGATGCCACGAGAAAGGATCATTTCCCTCTACCTTTTATGGACCAAATGCTTGAATGTTTAGCAGGTAATGAATATTACTGCTTTCTTGATGGTTTCTCGGGTTATTTCCAAATACCCATCGATCCCCAAGATCAAGAGAAGACGACATTCACTTGTCCCTATGGCACATTTGCTTACAAAAGAATGCCTTTTGGCTTATGCAATGCCCCCGGGACTTTCCAAAGGTGCATGTTAGCTATCTTCCATGACATGGTTGAACAAACCATGGATGATTTCTCGGTCTTTGGGGATTCCTTCTCTTCTTGCTTTGCCAATTTGGAACGTATGCTTAAGCGGTGCGAAGACACTCGCCTTGTTCTGAATTGGGAAAAATGCCATTTTATGGTAAAAGAAGGCATTATGCTAGGACACAAAATCTCTAACGCCGGTCTTGAAGTCGACCGTGCTAAAGTAGATGTCATAGCCAAATTACCTCCACCTTCAACCGTGAAGGGTGTGAGAAGCTTTCTGGGTCATGCGGGCTTCTATCGTCGATTCATTCAGGATTTCTCTCAAATCGCTCGCCCGATGACCCACCTCTTGGAAAAAGATAATCCTTTTATCTTTTCCAAAGAGTGTCTTGAAGCCTTCAACTCGCTTAAGGATAAGCTAACTAAGTCACCCGTCTTGGTTACCCCTAATTGGGAGCTTCCCTTTGAGTTGATGTGCGATGCTAGTGATTTTGCTATTGGAGCGAGTCTGGGACAAAGAGTTAACAAATACTTCCAACCAATCCATTACGTTAGCAAGACAATTACGGTAGCTCAATTGCATTACACGACAACCGAAAAAGAGCTTTTAGCTGTTGTCTATGCCTTTGAAAAGTTCTGCCCCTATCTTGTCCTTTCAACCACAATCGTTTACACCGATCATTCCGTGTTGAAGTACTTGTTGACAAAGCAAGATTCCAAACCAAGACTTCTTCGCTGGGTTTTGCTTCTCCAAGAATTTAAAATCAAAATTCGCGATAAAAAAGGAGCTGAAAACCTAGCCGCTGATCATCTCAGTAGACTTGAAGATCCTTACCAGGGGGATCATCCGAACAAAGAAATCAATGATTCTTTTCCCTTGGAGACCTTAGTGTCTATCAACTCGACTTCTGATGAAACCCTGTGGTTTGCGGACATTGCAAACTACTTGGCGGGTGGAATTCTCGTTGACGGGTTAACATCCCAGCAAAAGAAGAAGTTCTTTAACGACATTAAGACTTACTTTTGGGATGACCCGTATCTATTCAAACAATGTGCTGACTTGATTATTCGTTGATGTGTGGATGGACCGGCAGCTTTAGAAATCCTTGACGCTTGCCACAAAGGACCCACCGGTGGTCACTTTGGTCCCAACTACACCGCCAAAAAAGTGTTTGACTCGAGATTTTATTGGCCCACCATCTATCGTGATGCTCACGAGATGGTTAAATGTTGTGATGCCTGCCAAAAACAAGGTAAGATCATACATAAAGATGAGATGCCTCAAAATTTCATACAAGAATGTGAAATCTTTGATGTTTAGGGTATTGACTTTATGGGGCCATTCCCTTCATCTAAAGGAAACAAATACATCCTTGTAGCCGTTGACTACATTTCAAAGTGGGTTGAAGCCAAAGCTTTACCTACTAATGACGCAAGGGTGGTTTGTAACTTTTTGAAATCGCTGTTCGCTAGATTCGGCATTCCTCGTGCTATTATCAGTGACCGCGGGACTCATTTTTGCAACGATCAATTTGCAAGAGTCATGGCAAAGTTTGGTGTCAATCACCGTCTTTCCACCGCCTATCATCCCCAAACCAATGGGCAGGCCGAGATATCCAACCGTGGATTGAAGCGAATTTGGAGCGTACTGTGGGAGAGCATCGTGCCGCGTGGGCCGATAAGTTAGATGATGCTCTGTGGGCTTTCCGTACTGCTTATAAGACCCCGATCGGTTGTACACCTTATCGTCTTGTGTACGGGAAAGCATGCCACCTTCCCATCGAGCTGGAACATAAGGCGCACTGGGCCTTGAAGTGGGCTAACCTCGACATCGACAAAGCCGATGATCATCGCAAGATTCAACTCAACGAGCTCAACGAACTGAGGAATGAAGCTTATGAGAACTCGCTGATCTACAAAGAGAAGACGAAGATCCTTCATGACGCAAAAATCAAGAACCGAGAGTTCCACGTTGGTGATCAAGTCTTACTTTTTAACTCTCGGTTGAAGATCTTCTCTGGCAAGTTGAAGAGCCGCTGGTCTGGTCCATTCACCGTCGCCAAAGTCTTTCCATATGGGACCATTGAGCTTTCTCAGCCAAATGGGCCCAATTTCAAGGTGAATGGCCAGCGCCTGAAGCTGTACTTTGGTGAGGACATCTCTCAGGAGATGATTCCATCCCTAACCACGTTCCCCATGAACTAATTTTGGGTCGAGTCAGGCTCGTGACTCGGTTATCAAAAACAAGCGCTCCTCGGGAGGCAGCCCGAGTATCTATCCTTTTATGTTTTAACCTCCTAAGTGTAGGGGGACCTGTATAGGTGTTTGTATTTGTGTGGTGATGTGATTACAGGGATAAGTGCACTTTTGGAACCTTTGAAGAACCGTGCTCCCGTGTTATCCGAAATCCGGTTCTATCTCTCAAACTTTCGTGATTCAATTTTCTTCATACTCACATTTGAAATTGATCACTTTATTCGTCTCTTCCTTAACTTGATTTAACCAACGTGCACAATGTCATAAGTGTAGGGGAGACTTTTCTCACATGCTTAAACATTGAGGACAATGTTTATTTTAAGTGTAGGGGGGACTTCTATCGAAGTTTTAAGTGGACTTTTCCATTAAAATGCCTTCATTTAACCGAAAAATCATCTTTTTCAACATTTTTCAAATTTTTAATTAACCTTGGCCATTTAGTCGTAAATTTTAAATTTTTATCTTTGCTTTCATATGTATATATCCAGCAATAAAGTCAAAAATATTAATAAAGTGGTGTAGCTAGTTTAGAAGTCTTTGACATATTAGGCCCGTTGCGTTTATTTTGACTCAACCCGAATAGACTTATCCAAGTTTATTCTAGCTAGTATCCTTAACCATGTAGACCTTAATTGGTTTATTAGGCTAAGTATCCACGAGTCTTATTATTTGAGATTTTAAATTGTGGAGAACGAGAAATGATAGAGTCAATTATAAGTCGGTATTCTTGCACAAGCTCACTTGGTGTAATTATTTGCCTATTCTCCCATCACTTGCTAATAATTTATCTGCAATAAGTAAGGTCGTACGATTTGAAAATTTACTTAGCTTCTAGCCCAAGATCGTTTAAAAGTTTCCTGGTAATGATAAGAGTTCATAGCCAAGGCATAACTTATGAAGCGGGGCGCAAAGATTGGCGAGTCCGAAAAGGCCCTAACAAGGCATGAGGATTCAATTTTATTGCTGAAGATCCAAAGTGATGTGAAAAGTATTATTCCCAAATCAATATGAAGGATCAAGACTCACGACGAAAAGCAATCAACTCCCATAAAGATCATGGAGAAGTCTATCTGAAAAGACCCTAACAAGGTATGAGGATAAATAGATCCAAGCCCGAAAAGGAGGCAGATCGTTGTATCTCAAAATCCCAATTAGAGATTGAAGAAATAATCATGAAGTCGTGGTCAATAAATTTGGAGTACCCCTCAAAAGTCTCCAAGTGAAGAAACTCTATTAACGATGAGAAGACCATTATCTCAAGAACGTCTCTCAAGATATGAAGTATGAAGTACATGCCAAATATCGGCCCGAGAAAGGTCTCAAATAGTGAACCGAGTTATGCCAAGATATGAACTTTATGATATCCCGAGAAGCAGTTTTAAGAGATTTTGTCCCTTAGCTAACTATTGATCAAATCGTCATACTTTGCTTTCGGCCTAAATAACTATCGAAATAAGTCCAAAAATGCATCTTCATGATCATTCTAAGACAAAAATAAAATATAAGAGATACACCTAGGAATAAGGGAGTTTAAGCATCATACACCTAGGAATAAGGGAGTTTAAGCATCTAATTAGGCCATGTGTGTAAGTGTTTGATATGCTAACTTATAATAACAATGATCTCGTTTTTAAGCTTAGTTTGGGGAACGTGAAACTTGAGGGTGATAAATCTTCGCAGCACCGAAGCCCTAATGTAAGTCCTTGATCTCTTTGCAAGTTATTTCCATTCTTTTGTTTACTTTGAAGTTTTAATTTCTCTTAGTACTTTCATTTTTGTTTAGTAGTATATTAATAAGGCCAAGGTTGATTGATTATGAGAAAAGTGTAAATGTGCTTTGTCGCTAAGCATTGCATGAGGGCATGGCAATGGTTAAGTGTAGGGGATTTGATAAGTGTGAAAACACCCATCCTTTTACCACTTATTTCTGGCTAAAACAAGACCAAAACACGTATTTAATATCATTTGTTTGGAATTATGCGTGGTTTTTGTGTTTATTGTGTTTTCAGAGTCAACCGGATGAATATTGAAGAAAACATGGGATTACACGGGTTTTATCGAGGAAAAAGACTCAAGACGAAGTCTACTGTCCAAGAGATGCAAAAGATTTGAAGTCATTGTGCCTATTTGAAAATTTATCGAAGAATAGAGCCAAAGATGGAAGATACATATATGTCGAAGAACTCGAGTCTATTAAACAAAAGATTATAAGATGAGTTGGAATTATTCACCGACACTTCTCAAATCCAAGTCGGAAACGTTTATTTAAAGAAGCGTGAAGACTAAAGAAGAAAGAAGAAAAAGAAGCCCAAACCAAAGCCCAATCACAAGCCCACCACCACAAGACTTGCCTATATATATGGTTCTACTTCACAAAAATGGGACACTTAGTCTTTTAGGTAGTTTTTAGTTTTAGAGAGAGAAAGTTCTAAACTTTCTCTCACTAGATTTCATCTTTTCTCTTTCAAGATCAAACTTTTGTATTATCTTTCATTAATCAAGTTCAAGTTTTTATCTTTTAATCTTTAATCTCATCCTTCCTTTCTTTGATTTTGATTGATTTTGGTACAAATCTCGTATGATCCGTGTTGTTCATCAATGATTTTGTGCTTAAAAAGTTAATCTTTTATGTTTTCCTAAGTTTCTACACAAATTAGCTTTGAGATCCTTGTGCTTATCGGCTTGTTTGTTGATTTAGCTTATTTACTTTTTGAAGTTTTATGAAAAGTTCATCTTTTTATTGATTCGATCTTAGAGTTGTTTATTTTAAGTCTAGATAAATTGTTATTTGAGTTATTTGATTGGATTTAATTTAGATTCGTGCTAGTTTTGGGTTTTAGCTTATTCTAATAGCTTATTTCCCTTGCTTAAGTCTCGAATCTGCACCATTTTCGGAAAGGGCAAAGCCCTTTTCCGACCTGATATTCCGACCAGGCAGCACCCCTTTTTCCGATCTATAGATCGGAAAAGGGTTTAGTATATTCCGATGGTAAGTGTTTTAATATTCCGATCTACTTCATTTGCCGTATATTCCGATTGTAGCCTATTTCAATTATTCCGATCTGGACTTTTTACCATATTCCGATTGTACTCATTTTCGTATTCCGATTGGTATGATTTTCAAGTATTCCGATTAGTGTAGTTTTTTTGAATATTCCGATTGATCCTCTTAGTCCATTATTCCGATTTGCCAACTCCTCAACATTCCGATCAAGGTGATCGGAATATATTCCGATTACTGCATTTTTCCCTTATTCCGATTTAGTTGTTTTGATATCTTCCGATCTTACTTTCTTTTAGTAGTTTCCAACTGAGTTCATATTTTTACAAAGTTTTCCAAGAGTTAGTTTTTATTGAGTGTCCATTTATTTTTCTAGTATAATATTTAAGTTTTCAAACATTTATTTTTAAAACTCGTCTTTTTACTTTAATCATTTAAAGCTTTAAGTTTACTCTTCGACACTTAATTACTTGTCATTAGTTTAAAATAGATAAACAAACCAACACCTTTTCATTAACCAAGAACAAATCATTCCACTTAGAGCCGAGATCAATTCGAGAGGATATCGAGAGAATCTAGAACCACATTGCAAACACCTAGTATTAACTAGCCGTGACCTTCAATGGAGTTTTTAGGACTTCCTTGTTGACTTGATGATCAAGATGCTTGTAGGAGTTGACAAATGATTAGCATTCAAGATAGGAGATACATAGTTAATGAGCTTTGAAGGTTTTTTGTTGAAGGGAGCAATATGAGCCATGGGTTTTGGAGAGTGAAATGGGATTCAAAATGTTTTATGTTGGAGTATCTTGAAGATATTCGGCTATATGGAAGAAAGATGAGTATCTTTATGTATCTTGTCCTATGTACTAAGTATCCATGGAAGATTAAGTATAGATATGGTAAGATATGTAGCACATGCCATATATAGTAATAAGGTATTTCCCCCTCAAATGGAAAAAGGGTGCCGTGTGGTTTTGATATCCAAGGGGACAAGACTTGTCTCAATAGTGATTTATGTATGTTAGAATAGTAAGTCAATTGACTTGATGGTTCACTTCTAAGTTTGTAAGTAATCATGGAAATGCATGCATATATATATTCGACTATATATATATATGTAGAATCTTGATAACCTATGAATCTATGAAGTGGGTTGATGTTTTCTAGAGAGAGAAACTAGAGAGAGAAAGTGAGAGAGAACTATGTGATATTTTATTAAGTGGAAACTCAAAGTGAACAACAACCAACCCCCTTCCAAGGAGGAAAGGGGTATTTATACTTCCAAGCCACTAATGGACTTGGGCCGGCCCATGACAAGCCCATGGACCGGTTCTTACTTAACTAAATAAGTAACTATTAACTACGAGCTATTACAACATTAATAATATTGTGGAGTGACCGATACTTCTAATATACGTAAAAACGTATTTCTAACAATCTCCCCCTAAGGGAGGTCACTCCACGTTACAAAGTTCTAAACCTAGCATACTATACTAAGTCTTCGTTCTTTAGCTCGTAGTCTTTTCTTCTTTTTCTTTTTGTTGTGAATATGTTCATTGATCTTTTAGGCTTTGGCTTGAGAGCATTGTTCTTTTGGCCTTTCACGTGCGATCTTTGCCTTCTTATGAAACTTGCCTCCTCGTGACTCCATGTTCCACACACTTATGTCTTTTTGTTGAATTCTCGAAAGCTTCAGAGTTTGGTACAGCGGAAGACTTCATTTTGCACTTTCTTGAATTTTTGCTGAAATTTGATGCAGAAAAACATAAGCATGTGGGAACGACTTCTACAGGTACACCTCAACACCACCGTCTTCACTGGTACACAACAACGCCACCGTCTTCAACAGGTACACAGCAACGCCACTGTCTTTAACAGGTACACAGCAACGACACGAATAAAATGGCTTTGAACATTTTATTCTAATTCGGTAGCATTTTACCTCCGGTCGGTGAAGACCGTTGGACGATATTAGATATCGTACCCGTGACGGATTGTTTCAATTAAGTAACTTCCTGACAGGATTTCGCGGTAAACCCGTTCTCTTTATTCGACCGTCCAAAGCTGACTGCGAACATAAAGAGTGAATCACTTGGATAAATTATCCTTGTGATTTGAAGCCGTCAATTCATGAAACCTGGAACAAGTGAATTTTAATTAAGATTTTCACCATCGTTGCTTTCCAGTTGTCACGAGCTCAATTCATAAAGAATCTTGCACGTCACCTACCAAGTGCTGTTTGATGTTAACACTAGAAGGATTTCCACTCGTCATTGTGATCAATAAAGAGTCACTCTGAGTGTTCTAGCAAGATCATATGATAATGCGTAGAGGCCTGGAACGAGTTTAAGTTCAATTAAGAATTAAACCACTGTTTCTTTCCAGTTTTTCACAAGATTGGTTCTAAAAGAACCGCACGTGTAACCTACCATAAGCTTGTTTGATGTTGGCTCAAGCAGGATTTCCATCTTCATTGTAATACTTACGTATTACTCGGATGTTCTGGCAATATTACAGGAATACTGCGTAGGACTCATGAAAATCTCTTACTTTTCACAGTGTGTGAGAAAGCAAGGAATAAATGGAAAGTGTCCTAATGAGACTTTTGATGATCTCTTGGCTCTAGACTCGATTGTGCGTTTTGATTTAGTGAGCGATGGCTGGAGAGGAGTGCCACCTTTTCAATACCAGTCTATTCGGAGTGAATAAACCAATAGATAACGTGTTGATCTCCGTGTGATTAAAACAAATACCTTTTGAGAGATATTTGAGTTAGCTGGGAAGGGTTGTGCATTGCATCACTGGGTCCATGACGTCTTTCTTCAATATCAAGAATCATTAACAAAAATGATCTCAATAGCATATGTATTGACCCGGTTTCTGCCTAAAGTTGTAAGGAGGGCTTCTTTCTTGACACCCTTTATCTTTACAATTCTTTTTCATTCTTCAACCCCTTCAATGCTTACCAATACGTCATCACTAACACCTTGTTGTGATTGTTCCAGTGCTAGCTTAAGTACTTGGTCGGCATTCAGCTACGTTCACATTCTTTCTCCATCTTTCCTAGGACTTCTAAATCAATCTAGGGAATTGTCCTTGGGAAGATTCCATCGGCTCTGATGAATCATTGGACTAAACCTATTCCTAACACCCTTTTGTCACCACATTCGTCGTGAATTAAGCGTGTTTTGGGAAAGTATAGCCACTATGAAAAAATCATTGAAAATCACCTAAGGTACTTGTGATATTGAAATCAAAAGTTTTGTACCTTAGGTGTTTTGTTCATCAAAAACGCTCCCCCTTAACCCGTGCTTTACACATATTAAGTTGGATAATCGTTAAGTATTTTTCATCTTTTAGCCAAGTATCATTTAAGTCTCCTTAATCCCATTTTCTCCCCTTATCCAAAATGTTAACCATTAATATTTGGGATATTGAATGGATTAACCGGTCTTTGGGTAAAAATGAAATCGATGTTTGGCCATAGAACATGTTAATGCTCCCCCTTAGTTTAATAAGGGATAGTTGTAGTGCTTTAGTATGATATGTTTTGAAAGATTTAGAATCTCGTGAGAAATTCTTGAAAAATTATCATACCTTAACACTACATCAAGCCGTAAAAGCACAATATTCACAAATATACATATTCACAATTAAAAAACAATATAAAGTGGACCTGAAATGTACGACCCATTAAATGGATCGTTGTAGTAACTTGTGGTGCACTCCATATGGTCTACCACCAACGAATCTTTCTAAGCTCCTCATCAATCTTCGTTCAAGGGTTCTTGCTTCGGCAATTACGGCTGCTCTAGAATCTTGGAGTTCTTGTACTGTTGGATTAGTCATCGTATTTGCTTAAGATAATACATGAAAGGTTGATGCACAAACAATATATAGACATATATCATTATGACTTCTAAGCATAACACATTTCAAGAAGTAATTATATTAGGCAAACAACTATCAATCCAACAACTCTTCATCCGGAAGTCCTTCATTCGGAACTCTTCATCTGGAAGTTCTTGGAACTCTTCATTTGGAAGTTCACTTGGAACCTATTCATTCGGATGTTTCATTCAGAACTCCTTCATTCGGAAGTTTCATTCGGAACTCCTTCATTCGGAAGTTTCATTCGGAACTTCTTCATTCGGAACTTCACTCGGAACTTCTTCATTCGGAACTTCACTCGGAACCTCTTCATTCAGAACTTCCTTCATCCGGAACTTTTCATTCAGAACTTCCTTCATTCAGAACTTCCTTCATTCGGAACTTCCTTCATTCAGAACTTCCTTCATTCGGAACTTCCTTCATTCGGAACTTCCTTCATTCGGAACTTCCTTCATTCGGAAGTTCTTTCATTCGAAACTTCCTTCATTCGGAACTTCCTTCATTCGGGACTTCCTTCATTCGGAACTTCCTTCATTCGGAAGTTCCTTCATTCGGAAGTTCCTTCATTCGGAACTTCCTAAACGCAGCCTATGGGTGATTATTCTAAGCGCGATTGTGAGTTTTAAGGCATGCTAAGGCAACAGAACATCTTCTAATCCTAATCCGCATAAAACCCAACTAAAACCCCTAATTAATTAATCCTAAATTAAGGCAGAAACCCTAATCTTGATTAACTTAATTAAGTGAATTTAAATGAATTAGGCAATTAATTTTCCAACTTGAGCATCGCATCCTATTAGCATATCTCCAAAATCTTAAAGCAATTCCTTTCACATTGAACGAACACAAATCGTATTCTAAAGCAAGACCACTCATAACCCATTAATTTTTCACAAACACTTTTGAAAATCGTTTTGATGACGAAGATGAGTTAATATTTTCTCCCTCTTAAACGATGACCTGTTTTCTATTTAAAGAGCTGTAGTCATTGTTTAAAGAGTCAAATATTGATGAAAACATTTCCAATTAATGTCTTGAAAAGGATTGATTCGTGGTGGTAATAACATTTCTCTTATTTAGACAAATTAATGCACTGAGACGTACACTAATTCGTGTTAAACCAAGTTGTAAAGTAAACTTGATCCCTTTGCATGATTTGGCTTGTAAATCATGCCCGAGAAAATTAATTCCCGTTCTGAGCCAACGTTTTCCAAGGAAATACGTAACTTTAATATGAAAACCGGGTTGCAGTCTGAAATAACTACAAGCCATAATGGGCATGTTTTTAAAAATGTACAACTTTTAGACAGACTCTATTTATGGCACCGTGTCAATATTGATCGACATTTCTAAGGCCGTAAATATTACCGTACTAAAAGACATGCCCGTTTTAAAAACGAAAAAATATTTTTGGTTTTTCTTGATTTTATAATTTTTATGGTTTTTATAGGTTTTATATTTTTTATGGTTTTTTCTTGGTTTTATATTTTTGTATTTTCTTTTTGTGGTTTATATATTTACGATAATATACTCTGAATAGTTTACCACCACTATTCAGCTGATTCTTCTGCCAACTCTTTGAGAGTCGCTGGAGTGAATGATTTCATACCAAGCTTGTCGATCAAAAACTCGATTCGTCCTCGATCTAAAGCTTTGGTGAACATATCTGCCAGCTGGTACTCAGTAGTGACAAAATACAGCTCGATCACTCCGTTCTCCACCTGCTCTTTAATGAAATGGTAGCGAATGTCTATGTGCTTGGCCCGGGAGTGTTGAACATAGTTGCAGCAAAGGGCAATGGCGCTCTTGTTGTCACAATACATCGGGATTTTGTTGAATCCCAAACCGTAGTCAGTTAATTGTGATCTCATCCAAAGGACTTGAGCACAACAACCGGACATGGCGATGTATTCAGCCTCCCCGCTAGAAATTTCAGCGCTTTTCTGCCTTTTTGAAGACCAACTGATCAATCTATCTCCAAGGAGTTGCACAGATCCAGAAGTGCTACGCCTCGTGTCTTGACACCCAGCATGATCGGCATCTACGTATGATATTAAAGCAATAGAGGAATCTTTCGGATACCATAGACCACGATGAAGTGTTCCTTTTAGATACCAAAAGATCCTTTTAACAACATGTAGGTGCTTTTCGGTAGGCCGAGCCTGATACCGGGCACACATGCATACAACAAATTGCAAATCAGGCCTGCTAGCAGTCAGATACAGAAGGGTGCCGATCATCCCACGGTAAAGTTTTGGATCGACAATAGTCCCATTCCTATCTTCATCTAACTTGGATTTCTCCACCATTGGAGTGTCCACGGGGTCACAATTTTTCAAAGTTATATTTCTTTAAAGATTCTAGAGCATATTTGGATTGATTAATAAAGATGCCTCTGGGATTCTGAGAAATCTGTAATCCTAAGAAAAATGAAATTTTTCCCATCATCGACATCTGAAAGCGTGTGGACATTATCTTCTCAAAGCGATTTGACAATTCTATGTTAGTGGCAGCAAATATTATATCATCAACATAAATTTGTACCAGAATCATGTCGTTGTCCTCCTTGAGAGTGAATAGAGTGGGGTCCACCTTGCCTTTGGAGAAGCCTTCCGAGATGAGATATGTTGAAAGGAGATCATACCACGCGCGTGGAGCTTGTTTCAACCCATAGAGAGCCTTCTTAAGCTTGCACACATGATTAGGAAACTCCGTGCTAACGAACCCATCCGGCTGACTAACATAGACTTCTTCCCTTAGTTCACCGTTCAAAAATGCCGTCTTCACATCCATTTGATAGACGATCATGTTCATATGAGCAGCATACGCAAGAAATAGTCTAATGGCCTCCAATCTTGCAACAGGAGCAAAAGATTCTTCAAAGTCTATACCCAAGGCTTGTTTATATCCTCTAGCGACCAATCTAGCCTTATTCTTCAATACTGCACCCATCTCATCAAGTTTAACCTTATAAACCCACAACAAAGTAAGGATGTTAACCTTGTCAGGGAGAGGAACTAATTCCCATACTTCAAGTCTTTGGAATTCATTTAGTTCCTCCTGCATGGCTTCAATCCAAGATGATTGAGTCATAGCCTGCTGCCAATTTTTAGGTTCAACTTCAGAGAGAAATGCATCAAAGTAGCAATAGAGTGCACTCTCTTGTAATTGATGGCGTGTAGAGACTGGTCGATCTAGATCTCCAATGACATTCCTAATTGGGTGATCTTTTGTCCATTTAGTGCTATGATTTTCAATCCTAGGTGGTCTGGAGTGAACAATAGAGGGAGCTTCTTCTGAGGTAGACGCGGCTGAAGGGTTTTCAGGTATCGCTACACCAAAGAAAGGAAGCTCTTGCAGGTGAGCATATTCCAAGTCGTGATCAATAGAATCCTCTTCCACATCATTAGGCACAAGTAGGGGTGACGATTCAGGTGTAGTTTGAGAATCACTTGGTAAAGGTGCATCCGGTTAAATGTTAATTGAAGATGCATTTGATAAAGCTTCATTAGCTGGAGCAACAACTTCAGGGATTGGAGCTATCACTACGGGAGCTGGAACTTCATCATTCGGGGGATCAAAGAATTCATCAAACAACGGTTGAAATAGTTTATCCCACTCGGGCCTTGTTGGTGGTAAAAATGATGTAGAAGTAGGATTATTGGGAACTAATCCGGAACTAATAGCACCGGGTCCCATCTCATGAAGCGCGGGTTCAGAGCTGCGTTGCTCAGAAGCCATCGCTGTCAGCTCATCGAAATCTGCATCCATAGTTTCTACAATCTTACCAAGACGACGGTTATAAATTCGGTATGCTTTCTTGGAGGGTGAGTAACCAATGAAAATACCTATATCGGCTTTCGGTTGAAGCTTGCCCAAGTTCTCACTATTAATGTTTGGATAACAAAGAGCACCAAACACATGAAAGAATGAAACATCGGGTTTACGGTCATGTAGAAGCTCGTAAGGTGTTTTTCCATGGCGTTTCCGAATGATAGAACGGTTTTGGGTGAAACATGCAGTAGATATAGCTTCTGCCCACAAAAACAATGGAACGTTCGTATAAATGAGCATAGTCCTAGCAGCTTCCATAAGCGTACGATTCCGTCTTTCAACGACACCGTTTTGTTGTGGAGTGCGTGCAGCGGATGTTTCATGAGAGATACCAACTCCTTCATAATAATCACGAAGAGTCTGGTTGACGAACTCTGTTCCATTGTCTGTACGAATACGGCGGACAGTAGTATTTAAACGTACCTGAATGAATTTCAGAAAAGTGATGATAGCTTTCGTTGCTTCATCCTTTGTACGTAGAAATCTAACCCATGTAAACCTGGAGAAATCATCCACAATGACAAGAATGAATTTCTTACCGCTCACACTTTCAGTTCTAATTGGACCACAAAGATCCATATGCAAAAGATGAAGTTTTTCTTGATTGGTGTCTTCAGCTTTGGGCTTGTATGATTTCTTAGTACTTTTCCCCCTTGAACACGCGGAACATAAATGATCCTTGTGAAATTTGAGCTTTGGAAGACCACGAACTAATTCTTTTTTAGCCAGTTGATTAATAGCATCAAAGTTAAGATGAGATAATCTGCGATGCCATAACCATGACTTGGTCGTAGATGCTTTAGAGAGAAGACATACTGGAGAGGCGGCCATCTTGTCTTGTAAGGACAAGGTATAAAGATTTGCACCACGAGATCCCTTCAACAAATCTTTTCCTTCCAAGTTGCGGATGAAACAAGTGTGTTGTCGAAAAGCAACCTCTAGGTTGGAATCACAAAACTGTCCTACTAAGAATAAGTTATGACCAAGACCTTCTACATAGTATACCCTTGAAATCGTAATGTTTCCAATCTGATATTCACCATACCCCATTATCTTTGCTATATGATCATTACCGAATTTGACCGTACCAAGAAACTTGTTGACGAAATTTCGGAGCATCGAGCGATCTCCGGTCATATGCTTTGAACAACCGGAGTCCAAATACCAGAGGATGATTTGGACCACCTGAAAATATCACCAGACGAGGACAATGTAGAGGTATCGAAATCTGAATGTTCCTTGTTATTAGCAGGTACAGATTTAATAATCTTAGATTTGCTAACTTTAGGTTTCTTAGATTTCCTAGCCTTCTTCTTCCTAGTTGGTGGTGTAGATTCTAGTTGGCTTAAATCCTGTGGTATTTCTTCACTGATAGGCACTATAGTGGGGGCTGACCTAATTAAAGGGTGTTGTTTCCATACTTGAGTGCGAGTGTTCCTAACTAAAGGACGCTCAGACCTAACCTCAATGGATGCATTCCTAGTTAAAGGGCACATTGTTCCATCTAATGTAAAGGTCCTACCAGTGGGACGCCATTGCCAGCCAACTTGGGCACGAGTTCTACCTGTTGGCTTCCATTCAAGACCATTCCTAATGGCATTCATTTCATTCACATGATCAATAAGACACAAATCATGACGTTGGGAAAACATACATTCATTACAATTCCAACAATTCAAATTAGAATTCACGAATGGTTTAGGCTTCTGCACAGGCGCAAAGCTTTTAGTCTTAACATGATTCTTTTTATTTAAAACTGAACTAACATTCCTATGGTGAGCTTCTACGTTCTTCTTGTTGGTACTACTAGTGGAGGGCTTGATCTTATCTTTTTTGAGTGGCGATCCTTTAGCCTTAGTAGTCTCTTTTAATCCTGTAGAAGGCAAAGTGGGAACATAAGCAACAGATTTTAAAGGTGCCTTACTTGATTGTGCCAATGACGGTTTTGCTCCTGGAGTCTTATTAAATGGAGTTACAGCAATGGGTCGATTAGTGAGTAGTGCAGAACTTGGTTTACCTATGTATTGCAAATATGCTAAGCAATATTGAACTCGCTTGATATATTCATGAGTTGAGTAATAGTAGCTACTTGAGGGATCTAAGGCATAAAGATCATCTAAAATATCCCTAACAAGATCTACATGCTTAATTACATTCCTCATATAATCATCGTAGGTAACCGGGTTTTTCTTATGGAGCGGGTTCTTATAGAGCACTATTGACTTGGTTGTTGGAGCACTAGTGGATGGTGCAGAGTCGGTAGCTAAGTTATCAACAACTTCTTGTCGGGTGATAAGAAGTGTCTCCTTTAACTCGGCCAAAACCATGTTTTTGTCAATGAGCAGGATGTTTAAGTCAGATATTTTCTTACACTTTTGGTTCAGTTGTTCAACATAATATTGTTGCTGTGCCGCATTAAAAGCGAAGCGTTCTTCTAGTGAACCATAAAGAGCGGATAGTCCCTGTCTTGTCCGATCCATCTCCCCTAGAACAGACGAAAGTCTAATTTCTAAGACCTGGTTTTTAGACTCTGCAGCCTCTAGTTCCAATTTTAGTGTTTTATTTGATGACACATCTCTCTTCAATCTCATAATCTCTTCCTCTAATGCCTTAACAATTGCAATCATCTTGTCACTCGTCTCAACACCGTTTTCACAACTATTTGATATCAAAAGATCCTCATTTTGAGTTTGTTGTTTTAATTCTAAAGATATACAATGTTGTTCTAGTTGATTAAAGCGTTTTGAAAGTAAATTGTAAGAAACTTGTAGCTTTAAAAACTCAGCGTTAGATTCGTGACAAGAATGATTATCTACCTCATTTATAGTATCAACAACATTTACAGAGAGATCACACACATCATCACAAATATTCACATCATCACATTTAATCATAGCGGATGTAAGCTCATTCGAATAATTAACATTTACAGTAGTAAGCACATCACACGAGATTAGTTCGGACTAGAATCGGTCATATTCGGATAAAATCTTTTCCTTTTCAATTAGTTGTAGTTCGTAAGCGGTGTCCATTTCATAACACACTTTTTGAACTTCTCCAATTTCAAATTCAAGATTTTCCTTAAGAGATGCAAAACTTCCTTTTAGACTTTCGGCAAATGGATTGATCTCATTTTTAAACACCTCGTTCATGTGTTCGAAAGCCCATTCTCCGGCGTTTAGGCCATTTGAAGTCGTACATTCCAACATGACCTTGTCAAAATTAGTAAAGTATTGATTAATCTCTTGCAAGTTTAACCATACAGTGCTAACAGGTGGGAGATCCTTTGGAATTTCCTTAGGACCTTCCATGTTGACAAGTGTAGGAAATGTACTAGGGTTTTCTTCATTCAACATGTAGGTTGGTGCTGTAATGAGATCTTTGTCCATATGGAAGCGATTCTAAAATCCGTTTTAGCAAGCTCCTGATTCATTTAAAAATAATCACACTCGGGATATTTTGCAGAATTGTATGACCGATCCTCATCAACTAGATCCTTACTTGTGCGATCATCGAAAATAACAATCGGGTCTAAGACCAATCCTAATTGGGTTGCATTATAAAGTCTAGGACTATGGATCAAAGCTTGTTTTGCATACCGTGGGTTAGGGGGAAGGCCTTTTTGACGTGATAAGTTAAATTCTCTAAACGAAGCATCAAATAAGTGCACTAGTTGAGAAGCAGCGTATTGTCTTAAAAGCAAATAATCTAGACTTCTAATCTTATTAGCAGCATTAATCTCCATTTCATTTTTCTTAGACTCGAGTAATTCAAAATCCGTTTGAAGTTTTTGAAAATTAGTGACCACTAACTCCGTTTCTTTAAGTTCATTAGAAAGATTTGCTCTTAAGTTTTCAATTTCTTGCAAGTGACCCATTTGTTTGTTTCGAAAATGATCATATTCGGGATTAGTGAGAACACTAGACGAAGGCACTAATTCCAAAGTGTGAACTTTCTCGTTGCTTAAGGCAAGCTCTTCAAACAAATTCTTATTCTTAGCTAGGGTTTCTAAGAGTGCAGCATTCATTTGGCTAAGTAATGTAGCAGGAACCATGACCAAATCTTGTTGAGCAGGAGTATGCGTATGCGAAATGGCTCCCGGTTGTGATTCACTCAAAGTCTGGGGACTCACATTGATATTACTATCATTGATTGTCTCCTCATTTGAAAGACTCACCACCGAAGATTCATTCGAATCAGCACGCTCTTGCACAACTTGATGTGGTTGAATACTAGCATCAGTGGCATTATTAATGGTATTAATAAGTACCTCAGATCTCTTTTCTGGCCCTAAGTTGGAGATAGTTGCCATGAGAGCAGCCTTTGCAGATTGAAATTCATCACAGTCTGAGTCATACGCATCGAGATCATCTGCTTGGTATGCTGCATTCTGTGTAGTGACAGTGTCTTGTTCAGCAATCCCTGGATCAGCAAGAAATGCAAGCTCCTCTTCATCAAGTTCCCTTCCTTGTGCCTGAGCATTCACCAGATAGATCTTTTCTACAAACCATTGACCATCCCTTCTCCTCTTGGGTTTCTTGCAATCCCTGGGCATGTGTCATTCTTTCTTGCAGTTGTAGCATGTAATCATTCTCAACTTGCCTGTGGAATTAGCCCGTGGAGGATTGTTGACCATTGGAGCAGGATTGACCGTGCGAGCATTGGTGGTTGATGTAGTAGGTCTCCCCTGATAAGGTTGAATAGGTTGAACCATTACCCTGCCATTCTCAATAGTAGCTTGTTGGCGAGAATTGGATGAATTCCTTAACTGATTGTTAGTCGGAGCTGATCCCCTAAATCCTCGTTTGCTTAAAGTCCTTGTGAGATAAGCAGACATAGTGGTTAACACTTCAACTGGGTCAGTTCCTTGGTTGAACACAGGAATGGGGACTTCATCATCATCACAATACATTGCTTGGTCTTGTTGAGCTGCATAATCACTAGAAGGAATACTCATTTGATCAGGGTAGCTTGTTGGATATGCTGCATTCTCTTGATAAGAAGAATATGAAGATTGAGCATAAGGTGCAATACTTGTTGGGTGATGTTGTGAAGCATAGTGTGGTGAAGGTGCGTTGAACCGATATTGTTGCTGATGTGAGGTGGGTGGTTGCGGTAGAATCGAGTATTGGGGGAAGGTTGGTGTCATGTAAGGTGATGGATGATAGGCTTGATGTCCCAAAATATAAGGTGTGTTGTTGTGTCACAAGCTTGGTTGATTCGCCATCAAAGCTAAAGAATCAGGGTACATACCTCGAGGCGAACGGTGCATGATCACATGTTTCTCATGCTGCTGAAGAAAAGCATAGAGTTGATCCAAATTGCACTTATGCAAATCCCTGGTTAACTTAACATCGGTAATATACTCACCCCATTCAGCTTGAGGTAAAGTATTTGAAAGACCCTAATCAATGCAAGAAACCCTAATCTTAACTTAATCAACACAAGGTATTACTTTTCAAACGTAATCTTATTATTGTATAATAAAGAATTACAAGTGTTATGGATAACACAGTTTGATGACAATGTGTTGTGCACACTTTGAACAACAATAAACCCTAACTTATGAATACAGTCGTAGCTGTTTGATTCACTAAGTTATATGCACTAATGTTCTTAATATCTCAAAGTGTTGAACATTAATGCATGGATACACATCCTATTTATAGTGTTACGAGTTTGACTTAAACAGTACTTGATGTTGACTACATAAGCTTTTACAAGTTCCCACATCAGTCACATGATGTCCTTCTATTCTTGGTAGTCTTCCATTATGCTTTAAGGAACAGTTGTCAAAAACAGTTTCCTTATTCTTCATAGTCTCGAACACACAAATGGCATGTCCAAAGTGTGCTGAGAGTTATCAGGGTATTGCCACCCCTGTTAACTCTCAACCCCTCAGAGTCCCTGATACATCTTGGTTGTTATCCATCACAGTCAATGAGTATGTCTTTAGGTAATCTTCGAATTCCCTGACAATGTCTCTGACATGGACTCCTCTGAGGTTGCTCACAGAGATCCAGATCTCTGTGAGTCTTGCGAAACTTGCCTGCCTCCTAGGCACAGGCAAGGGACTATCTAACAGCCTAATTATGTTTAAATCAATGATCAGGGAATCTAACAAGTTTAGATTCCCAACAATCTCCCCCTATTTAAACATAAATAATGCTAGATCTAACTAAGTTAAGGTAAGTGAGTTTAACAGCTTCTTCTTACACATAACAGATCTAAACAAACATACCTCATGATTTTATTAAGACTTAAAGAAAATTACAAGTTCATTACATAAGTAAAATAAAAGATGAAGGTAAAAGGGCTGTGAACATCTTCAATAGTCATCATTTTTTATTCTTTCTTCAGCTTCAGCCAAGTCTAATCTATTATCAATTTCATCCTGCAAAGTCTTTGCAAACTTCTTGGAATACTCTGTGTTGATCTTGAGACACTTCTTGTGACAGAGTAGCTGAATAGTTGAAGCCAAGCACAGCTCATCTTCCCTCTGAAAAGCATACTGGCAAGCCTTGTTCATGAATGCCATTCCTCTTTCAGGCTCTGTGTATGTCTGACCATCAACAGGGCCAACAATACCATTTGGGAGGATCAAATCCCTGTGCATACCATCCACATGAACATCTTCAGTAACAAAAGTTTCATTGACAATTTGTGAAATTCTTCTCCTTTTGTTGCCTGTCTTTGGGGGTTCTTGTTCAAAAAGTTGTGGTGGGGGATCAATCTTGAGTTTGGCTGCTGTTTCCTTGATCCAGTTAAACTTGGCCTTAAGAGTTTTAAGGAGAAGGAAATTTGCTTGTCCAGACTTTTTGGCAGCTAAGGCTTCGAGTTCGAACCATTCTGATAACCCAAGTGTCTTTAACCTGAAGTTGTCAAACACATCCATATTTCTCTGTTGATTTTCCCTCCATAAGATCATCTGTGGGGTGTTTGTGGATTTATGAATGGTGTATTTGAACTTGGTTATCTTACCAGCAGCATATCTGTTGTTTACGCAGGCATCATAGTCAGCTTTGACTTTCCTTAAAGCCTCAGCGCGTTTTGTTTCCATTTCCCTCAACCTTTGTTTTTGTTTTTCCCTTTCAGGTAGATTCATCTTCCTCAGAGTAGCTTCATTTAATTCTTTGGCTGTCTTGAGCTCATTTAGTCTTTTGAATTCTTCAGCCTGTTGCTCTATTTCTTCAGGGGTCAAAGGGATCTCATCGGAAGGTGTAAAGGTTGAAAATTGGGAAAGGTCTGTGGTGGATCCTCCTGTCTCTAGCATCGCAGCTATCTTCTTATGTTTGGTGTCAGTATCAACCCAAACTATCTCCTTTCCTTTCTTCGAGACAGAGGACTCCACACTTATGTTTTCTAAAACATCGGCTCTTTTGATAAACGCTGTCTGAGCCTGAGTTTGAATAGCTTTGGGAAGAGAGCTAACAGTGAATTTTAATTTCTTGGCCGCTGGCTCATCATCATCCTCAGGCTTGCTGATGTTAACTAAGATCAGAGATTTTAATGAGTCAGCTCCATCTTGAGTTTGTTGCTCCCCCTGAGTATCATCCTCATCATCAGGTATTATAACAGGTGTGATGACTTGGAGAGGAACAGGTGTAGTTGAGGGATTTGCTGATGATGAGCCTTGTTCAGCAGATGCAAGGCTGAGTGTAGTATTCTTCTCCCCCTCACGTTTATCCTTACTTCGCAGATGCTTGGATGAACGTGCCTGAAAACGTCTTGCAATCTGCTCCACAGAGGCAGCCATGGCACGTTGTCTTTTTCTTGAAGCTCTGGCAATCTTTAGCAGGAGGTTGGCATTAGCATTGGTATTCGCCTGAACACGCCTGACAATAAAGTTAGCATGGTTGTATTGCCTGGTGCGAACAGCATTAAAGTGCCTGTGCATGGTTTGTTCGTGTTCATTAAACATAGCAGGGATGGCTGAGTCAATGGCATCCTTGATTCTTGTTGAAAGATGACCGAGTCCCTGGGCTACACCTTTTCTTGCACCATCCTGAATTGGCTCAGTGACAGCCTTAGTCACAGCCTTTTTTATGATGCCTGGAAATGTCACAGTAAAGTTGTGCATCTCAGACTTGATCACATCCAACTTCCTTGATAAGCGCTCAATATCAGATTGATGATGGACTGGCTGAAGATTCTTGATATTGAGGCTTTGCTGAGCATAGTCATCCCCCCTTGGTATTAAGTCAAAGTTGGTCTGGGCAGGATGATCAAACATGAGAAATTCTGCTGTTGGATCATAAGTTGGTCTTTGGAAGACTGTTGTTGCTGAGGTAGCAGAGTTTAGAGTGTCAACAGCTTCCTTGAGAGGAGAAGTCTTGTCACCAGCTGGTGTAGACACAGCTATTTCTTTAGGAGGAGAGACAGACAGCTGGTCTTTCTCATCTTCTTCATCCTCTTCATCGAACATTCCCTCAGGGAATTCATCCTCAGGCATTGGCTCAATATCAGAGACATAATCTTCTAATGAGAGCATTTCTTCATCAGCATTTAACACAGGCTCTTCATCAGTTGGTTTGTCCTGAGTCATAGTTTCAGCCGCCTTTTCTTGTTGTACCTGAGATTCGATGACTAGCTGTACAATTTCAGCCTGCAAATTTGTTGTGATTAGTAACAGGGAAAAATATAAGGGGAATGGTCGCCATTTCGCTGTCCCAGAGAGGCTGAGGGTGATTACTCAGCCACTCCAAAGGATAAATCCTTGGGATTCTTTTAAGTGTGAGTAAAGTGTGGTTAATGATCGCCATTCGCTGCCCCTAGGAAAGCTGAGTGTGATTATTCAGCCCCCCCAAAAGTTAAAAACCTTTGGGACTCTTTTGATTGTGAAACATATGATGTTTATGGATCGCCAGTCGCTGCCCCTAGGAAAGCTGAGTGTTATTATTCAGCCCCCCCCCAAGAGGTTAAAACCTTTGGGACTCTTTTAAGAGTGAAACATATGTTGTTGTAGGTCGCCTGTTACGCTGCCCCTAGGAAAGCTGAGGGTGATGATTCAGCTCCCCCTGAAAGGATAAATCCTTTGGGACTCTTTTAAGGAAGGAACCAAGAGGCTGTGTGAAGTACAGGTTATCAAGGTTGAGACATTAGTGTATTCAGGTTGTTGTTAGCCTGAATACTGTCTAGAGGGTTCAGGGTCATCGGGGTGCTTTATAAACACAAATGAATCATTCCCTGGTGCAAAGACAGGGTGTACAGAAGTCTTAAAGTATTCTAAGTGTATTGACAGACTTCTATGGGTCGAGGATTACCCTAACTTCACCACTCTATCCTACAGACAAATGAGAGTGGCTGCTTGTGAACCTCTAAAAATGTACACTGATTACCTGTGAGATATCAGCTTGATCAGGCTGGTTTCCTGTTGTCTCGGCTGACTTAGAGACACTAGACGCCTGTTGTTTGTCAGCCAAAGAGTCTGAATCCACAAGAGTATCTGGACCAGAGGCGGTGTCGGTCTTCTTTCCCTTGGCCTTAATAACAGCTTTGGAGTGGGAAGAAGAGGGGATTTTCTTCTTCTTAGGCTATTGGCCAGATGAAGCCTTGGACTTAGTAGTGTGCTGCTCAGAGGTCAAAGACATAGACTTGCCAGCAACCCTAGAAGTATTCACCTTCTTAGAGGAAGGGAGCAAGGGCTTCTCAGCGTTTGGTACTTGGTTGGCCACGTTCAGCATATGGGCGGTGACAGGGATATCCTCAGCTCCTATTTCCTTGTAGATGGCGCATGTGATGCGATAGGGCTTAAGAGCAGTCAAGGCCTTGTTGTGGTAGTTATCTCCCAGCAAACTTTCAAAGATCAGGGACAGGAAGCGCACATAACAGATGTTCTTTTCCCTGACCTGATTCCTTCCCTTCAGTTGTTCTACCAAGTTTGAGAATAGGATGCTTCCAACGTCAACATCAGATCCCCAGATTAATCCATACGCAATAGCCTGATGATTGAACGACATCTGATCCTGTGATCCCTGCATTCCTCCCAGGGACTTCACAATGTGGGTGAAGAGGACACGCCACATAGGAGTGAAATACTTAATCTTCAGAGGGGATTTGGCGAGGACCTCAGCTGGTGTAAGGGCAGGGTTAACGTCATGGCAAGGGTTGAGTGTGGCCAGGGCTTCCTTGACAGCCTTTTTGTCAACTGCCTTCAGGCATTCATCTCCATGTTTTAGTCCGGCCACACTAGAAAAGTCTTTAAGGGAGAAGGCAAAAGGATGTTCATTGCATGAAAGGCTAAATGTAATGGTGTCTTCTACTACTTCAACAGAATACCAGAATTCCCTAAGGTATTCTTGGTAAAAGGTGGATGGAGATTTGGTGAAGGCTTCATTTACGTCACAATTCTGCATGAAATTTACCAGATCTGAATAGGTGTTGTTTGGTGCCTTAATCCATCCAATGGTGTTGTTGGAGGCGAGGATGCTCTCGTTGATCTCGAAGTTAACATTGGAGGCTTTTGGAACTGAAAACGCCATGGATTTGAGGTTGAAGGTGAATGAAAATGGCGGATGGTTGAGAGAGATAAGAACTTAGAGAGAGAAGTAGATTTTAGAATGGTGGTGGGTGAGAAGAGAAAGAAGACAATATATATTCAAACTTAAGTGAACAGTTATTCAACCGTATTAAATGCAAGGTGAGAAAATGACTGCTCAAGTGGGTCCCCTTGACCTTTCAAAAAGTTTGTCTCCTCGTTATCCGAAAAATAAATGATTAAATATTTGAGAATGTTTTTTGCATTTACTTGGAAAGTAACTACCTAGTTTCATGTGAAAAACATTTAATATAGAATCAATCATTTAATGGGCACATTTAATATCAAGCCACAGGCTTTGAGATATTGAGCATCCCTAGCTCAGCAACTAGCCTGTTGAACGAAGGTTCAGCCAAAGGCTTTGTAAAGATATCAGCTAGTTGCAGCTCTGTGGGAACAAAATGCAGCTCAATATCTCCCTTCATTATATGATCCCTGATAAAATGATACCTGATATCAATGTGTTTGGTACGAGAGTGAAGAACAGGGTTGTTGGATATGGCAATGGCGCTGGTGTTGTCACAAAAGATTGGTACTTTGTCATACAAGATTTCATAGTCAGCCAATTGACTTTTCATCCAGAGCACCTGAGCACAACAGCTGGCTGCAGCGACATATTCTGCTTCAGCTGAAGACATAGCCACAGAGTTTTGCTTCTTAGCACTCCATCCAACCAATTTTCCTCCTAGGATTTGACAGCTGCCTGAAGTGCTTTTCCTGTCAATACAGCATCCAGCATAATCTGAATCTGAATAGGCCTTGAGATCAAAGCCTGATTCCTTTGGATACCATAGACCTAGGGATGGTGCTCTTTTGAGATACCTGAAAATTCTCTTAACAGCCACTAGATGGGATTCTTTTGGGTTAGCTTGGTACCGTGCACAGAGACATGTGGAGAATTGGATATCTGGACGACTGGCTGTTAGATACATCAGTGACCCAATCATGCCTCTATATAAAGTCTCATTGACAGAGACCCCTGACTCATCAGGGCCCAAGTTGTTGGGTGGAAGCATGGGGCATTTCACTGATGCACAATCAGCTAAGTCATATTTTTTTAAGTAAATCCTTAACATACTTTTCTTGACAAATTGAAATTCCCTTAGGACATTGTTTAATTTGAAAACCCAAAAAGTAAGTTAATTCACCCATCATACTCATCTCATATTTCTTGGTCATTAATTTGGCAAAACGTTTACTAAGATTGACATTTGTTGACCCAAAGATGATATCATCCACATAAATCTGCACAATTATGAAATCACTCTTGTCCTTGAAGGTAAAGAGTGTTTTATCAATAGAACCCCTGATAAATTTATTTTCAGTTAAGAAATTTGAAAGAGTTTCATACCATGCTCTTGGTGCCTGTTTCAGACCATACATTGCCTTGTGAAGTCTGTATACATGGTTGGGAAACTCGCTGTTCTCAAATCCTTCAGGTTGAGCAACATACACTTCCTCAGCCAAATCACCATTGAGGAAGGCACTCTTAACATCCATCTGATACACAGTGATGTTCATATAGGCAGCATAAGCAAGGAAGATTATGATGGCCTCAAGTCTAGCAACAGGTGCAAATATTTCATCATAATCAATTCCTTCAGTCTGAGAGAACCCCTGTGCTACCAGTCTTGCCTTGCTCCTGATGATGTTCCCAATTTCATCCATCTTATTTCTATAGATCCATCTAGTACCTGTGATATTCTTTCCAGGTGGAGCTGGCACTAGAGTCCATACTTTGTTCCTTTTGAACTGATTGATTTCTTCTTGCATAGCAGCTACCCATCCTTCTTCTATTAGTGCCTCAGCAACTCTTTTAGGTTCAATTTATGAGAGAAATTCAGCAAAGAGACATTCATTGGCTGAGGCTGACTTTGAGTCTTGGATTCGCTGTCTGGTTGTGACCCCTGCATTTGGTTCCCCAATAATATTGACAAGAAGTATGTGTTGATCTCTTGACCACTTATTTTGAGGAGCTGGGGATTCAAGGACAGGGGTACTTGAGGGCACAGCTGATGCAAGTTGAGTCTCATCCTGCTGGCTAGGAGGGCTTTCTTCAAAGACTACTTCAGTGTCAGAGTCTTCTTCAGCCATGTCAAGGGAAGCTATTTCATTATCAGCAGGAGAATCTTCAGGGATTTGAAGAATTGGCGAGTCATCAATATCATGAGAAGGACCATCAGAGATTTGAGGTTCTTCTTCATCAAGTTCCTGAGAGGTAGGAACTTCTATGTTGTGAGTAGACAGAGGATCAAAAGTAGGGACATAAGGAGTGAGAGTGTTGGAGTGATGATGACTGGTAGGTCTGGGTTCTGTGAACTCATCACTTAGGAAAGAAATATTTTCATTAAAATCTATTTCATCACCCTATGTTCCTGTTCTCTGTATGACTTCATCATCTTCATTGAATCTAACATGGAATGTTTCTTCTACTACTTGTCTTCTGATGTTGAATACTCTGAAGGCTTTGGCTGTTGGAGAGTATCCCAAAAAGAAACCATCATCAGCTTTTTCATCAAACTTTCCAAGTTTATCCCTGTAGTTATAAATAAACACAGGGCACCCAAACACATGAAAATAGCTGACGTCTGGAGATCTTTTTCTGAAAACTTCATAGGAGGTTTTGCCATGCCTTTTGACAATGATTGATCTGTTTTGAGTGTAGCAGGCAGTGTGAACAGCTTCTCCCCAAAATTGCTTTGGTAAGGCTGCACCATTTAACATAGTTCTTGCTGCTTCAATCAAAGTCCTATTTCTTCTTTCAGCCACACCATTTTGTTCAGGAGTGCCAGCTGAAGAGAAGTTCTGATAAATCCCTTTTTCATCACAAAAGGATTTAAGTTGATGATTCTTGAATTCTGTACCATTATCACTTCTTAGAGCTTTGACTCTAACATCATTCATATTTTCAACCTGTCTGATGAAGGACATGATGGTTTCAGCTGCATCACTTTTCCTTCTGAGGAAGAACACCCATGTGTATCTTGAAAATTCATCAACTATGACCAAGGTGTATTTGTTGTGATTAATGGTTTGAGGTTTGACAGGCCCAAACAAATCCATGTGAAGGAGATGTAAGCACTTGTCAATAGAGAAAGATTGCCTAGTCTTGAATGAAGACCTGTGATGCTTTCCTTTAACACAGGCAGAACAAGTTTTGTCTTTGGAAAACATTACTGAAGGTAGACCAGCAACCAAGTTTTGAGTGGCTATCTTATTGATGTTCTTGAAGTTGAGATGAGACAGTCTTTTGTGCCACAGCCAATTGACACTTTCAGAGGCTTTGGCAAGAAAACAATTTGAGCTGTCTTCAGAGCACACAGCCATGTTGATGACATAAACATCTCTCCTTCTAGGTGCAACCAGCACAACATCATTGTTTTTGTTGAATATGGTTCCCTGAGTCTTAGTAAACAAAACCTTATAGTCAGCATCACACAATTGGTTGATGCTAATAAGATTGTGTTTAAGACCATTCACATATGCAACCCTGGTAAATGTAATCCCATTTCAGTTCTGTAGATTTGTAAATCTATGCTTATGTTTTAGAGAGAGAAAGAGATAGAGGAATGGTGGATTTCACACTTTAGAGAGAGAAACTAAGAAAGAACTATGTGTAAAATAATGAAAAACCACACCCTCTCCATCAATGGAGAGGGTTTATATACCCATGCCCTTGTCATGGGCTTGGGCTTACATTTGGCCGCCGGCCCATACATTTCATGGGCTCGGTTTTGGGCTTTGGTTAAGTAAATGCAAATGACTAAACTACGAGCTATTACACGAACTAATGTTGGAGTGACCGATCCTTCCTAATACGTAAAACGTATTTCCAACAATCTCCCCCTAAGGGAGGTCACTCCAAACAAGGGCGTTACCCAAGTTACAATAATAAAGTAAACCTAGCATACTGTGCTTGTCTTGAGCTCGTAGTCTTCGTCTTTCTTTTTCTTTTTCTTTTTCTGGTGAACATGCTAATGTGATCTTTGATATCAATCTTTGAGCATTAATCTCTTGCCTTGATCTTGTGCATCCATCACTTGTGATCTTCGCCTCTTCGTGACCTCACGTCCCACATACTTATACCTTCGTAATTCTTGAAAGCTTCAGAGTTTGAAACAGCGGAAGACTTAACTTTTAGGCTTTCTTGAATTAGATGAGATATTAAGTGCATAAAGTATAAGCATGCGGGGACGACTTCTTCTTGGATTCCGCAACGCCACCGTCTTCAAATGCCGCAACATAAGTAGACACGAACGAAATGGCTTTGAACATTTCATTCTAAATCGGTAGCATTTTACCTCCGGTCGGTGAAGACCGTTGGACGATATTAGATATCGTACCCGTGACGGATAGTTTTAATTAAGTAACTTCCTGACAGGATTTCGCGGGTAAACCCGTTCTCTTTATTCGACCGTCCAAAGCTGACTGCGAACATAAAGAGTGAAACATTTGGATAATAATATCCGCATGATTTGAAGCCGTCAATTCATGTTCCTGGAACAAGTGAAATTCAATTAAGAACCGCACCATCGTTGCTTTCCAGTTGTCACGAGCTTGATTCGTATAGAATCTTGCAAGTTACCTACCAAGTGCTGTTTGAGGTTAACACTAGAAGGATTTCCACTCATCACCGTGAACACAAAGGTATCACTCTGAGTGTTCTAGCAAGATCACTAAGATATTGCGTAGAGGCCTGGGACGTGTTTAAATTCAGTTAAGAATTAAACATATGTTGCTTTCCAGTTATCACAAGTTTGATTCATAAAGAATCGCACAAGTCACCTACCATGAGCTTTTTGATATTCGCTCAAGAAGGATTTCCATCTTCATTGTAAATACTTTCGTATTACTCGGATCTTCAGGCAAGATCATGAAGACTTTGCGTAGGACTCTTAAGATCTTTCTTACTTTTCACAGTGTGTGAAGAAGCAAGGAAATATGAAAGTGTGTCCTAGTGAGATATTTGATGATCTCAAAATGGCTCTAGACTCGATCGTGCACTTTGAATTTTAGTGATCGGAGGCTGGAGAGGAGTGCCACCTTTTCAATACCAATTTATTCGGAGTGAATAAATCAATAGATAACGTGTTGTCTCCGTGTGATTAAAACAAATACCTTTTGAGAGATATCTGAGTTAGCTGGGATGGGTTGTGCATTGCATCACTGGGTCCATGATGTCTGTCTTCAATATCAAGATTCATTAAAATGATCTCAATAGCATATGTATTGACCCGGTTTCTGCCTAAAGTTGTAAGGAGGGCTTCTTTCTTTACACCCTTTATCTTTACAATTCTTTTTCATTCTTCAACCCCTTCAATGCTTACCAATACGTCATAACTAGCACCTTGTTGTGATTGTTCCAGTGCTAACTTAAGTACTTGGTCGGCATTCAGCTACGTTCACAATCTTTCCCCTTCTTTCCTAAGGACTACTATTTCTAGCTATGGAATGTCCTTGGGAAGATTCCTCCGGTTCTGGAAGAATCATAGGACTTAACCTATCCTACCATCCTTATGTCACCACAATCTTCATCGTCGTGAATTAAATGAGGTTTAGGTAAGTATATGTCACCATGAAAATCCATTTTGATGTAGCAAATCCATTTTGCTCCCCCTTAACATATGCCACGATATTCAAAAACATTTCGCACATGTCGGGATGAGCCAACACTTTTAAGTCAAACCATTTGTGATAGTATCCCATATTAAATCACATTTTCTCCCCCATATTAAAAATATTAACCCAATCGATGTTTTTAATATCAATTGATTTAATGAAGTTTTAACAAAGGTTTTGGGAAGAAAAATGCAAGTCCATTTAATCTTCATGGTATCAAATGTAGGAGATATGATACCGATTTGTAACATGACCACATATTCACCATATTAAAAAGAATTGACAAGGTTGGACCTGATTGATGAGAACATCATATGATAAGATCAAATGGTTCTTGTCAGCATATGTTGGTCGCCTCGTCACGTCTGAAGTCATCTCTTGACACCACATGTACGATTGGTATTGTTGTCTTGACACCAACTTGTGAGCTTGGCATGTTCGGCATCGAAGATTCTGAATGCTTGACAATTGCTCCCCCTCAATTGTTGACCCGTGTTCTATCGAAAGAGCTGTAGTCGTCGGTTGAGTAGTCGCATCGTCGAGTATGTAGATACCAATTGTAGAGAGCAGGGTTGTAGAGATGATAGCTTCATAAAAACAAGACTTCTCTTGTTTTAACAAATAAATGCACTGAAACGTACATAGATTTGTGTTAGACCAAGTTATAAAGTAAACTTGATCCCTTACAAGGTTTTAAAGTAAACCTTGCCCGAGAAAATTAATTCCCGTTGTGAGCCAAAGCTTTCATAAGAAATACCTGACTTTAATGTGAAAACCGGGTTGCAGTCTGAAATAACTACAAGCCATTTAGGCATGTTTTATGAAATATTTACAACTTTTGTACGAACTCTATTTATGGCGCCGTGTCGATATTAATCAACATTTCTAAGGCCGTAAATATTATCGTACCAAAAGACATGCCTTTGAAAAATAAAGTAAAAATATTTTTGGATTTTTTCTAGATTTTTCAATTTTTATGGTTTTTATATGGTTTTATATTTTTGTATTTTGCTTTTGTGTATAAAAATATAAACAATATATACAAATGATCACCAAGGATACGGAGAATAGTTTTACCACCACTATTCTTTCGCTTCATCTGCTAGTTCCTTAAGAGTCTCAGGCGAGAAGGTTCTCATCCCTAGCTTGTCGGCCAAAAATTCAATTCGAGCGCGATCTAAAGCCTTCGTGAAAATATCCGCCAATTGATACTCAGATCGGACAAAGTAAAGCTCGATTACCCCATTTTCCACTTGCTCCTTGATAAAGTGGTAGCGAATGTCAATATGCTTCGACCGGGAGAATTGAACATTGTTGAAGCATAAGGCAATTGCACTCTTGTTGTCACAGTACATCGGAATCTTGTTGAAACCTAGACCATAGTCGGTTAATTGTGATCTCATCCAAAGAATTTGAGCACAGCAACCGGACATAGCTATGTATTCTGCTTCCGTACTTGAAATTGCGGCGCTTTTCTGCCTTTTCGATGCCCAACTGATTAGCCGATCTCCTAGTAGTTGCAAAGTTCCACTCGTGCTACGCCTTGTATCTTGACAACCCGCGTGATCCGCATCTGCATATGCCATTAGTGCAATAGAAGAGTCCTTCGAATACCAAAGTCCCCGATTAATGGTTCCTTTAAGATATCGAAAGATCCTTTTAACAGTAGCAAAGTGTAACTCAGTAGGCCTAGTTTGATACCTGGCACACATACATATAGCAAACTGAAGATCAGGTCGACTGGCTGTGATATACAGAAGAGTACCGATCATTCCACGATAAAGTGTCGGATCAACGGCAACTCCATATGGATCTGCATCAAGCTTAGTTTTCTCCACCATTGGAGTGTCTACGGGGTCGCAAGATTCCATCTTATACTTCTTAAGCGATTCAAGGGCATACTTGGATTGATTGATAAAGATGCCTCTGGGACTCTGAGATATCTGAAGACCTAAGAAGAATGATACCTTGCCCATCATTGACATCTTAAACTTGGAAGACATGAGTGTCCCAAACTCATCCGATAAGGTTTGGGTCGAGGCTGCAAATATAATATCATCAACATATATTTGTACCATAATCATATCTTTACCTCGTTTCTGAATGAACAGCGTGGGATCCACCTTGCCTTTAGCGAAGCCTTGCGTAATGAGGAATTGTGACAAAAGATCATACCATGCGCGAGGAGCTTGTTTCAACCCATAGAGAGCCTTCTTAAGCTTGTACACATGATTAGGATAATTAGGATTCACAAAACCATCCGGTTGTTGAACATAGACCTCTTCCTTGAGTTCACCATTAAGAAATGCCGTCTTCACATCCATCTGATAGACGACCATATTCATATGGGCTGCATAAGCGAGGAATAGTCTAATAGCTTCCAAACGGGCAACAGGTGCAAAGGATTCCATAAAGTCGATGCCCAATAATTGCTTGTATCCACGAGCTACTAGACGAGCTTTGTTCTTCAATATTCCGCCTAACTCATCGAGTTTCACCTTGTAAACCCATTTCAAAGTGAGTAATGCACTTGATCCGGGCATGGGACAAGTTCCCAAACATCAAGACGTATGAATTCGTTAAGTTCTTCTTGCATAGCTTCTATCCAACAGGATTGAGTAAAAGCGTGTTGCCATGTCTTAGGTTCAACTTCAGTGAGAAAAGCATCAAAGTGACAGAACAGTGCACTTTCTTGTAACTGACTTCGTGTGGATACTGGACGATTAGGGTCACCAATAATAGAATCTATAGGATGATCCTTTGTCCACTTGCTGTCATGTTCACGAATCCGTGGATTGGAGTAAACTGTACAAGGAGCTTCCTCTGAGGTGGACGACCCGGCTTGATTAGGGTCGGGAATAGATACACCAAAGAATGGAAGTTCACGCATTTGAGCGAATTCCAAATCGTGATCATCATCATCATCCTATTCATCATCAATAGGCATGACATGGGTAGTTGAAACATGTGTTGGTTGAGAATTACTCGTTGAAGGTATATCTTGACCCATTGTAGGTGCAGATGTATCTGATTGTGCTTCGATTGCTGGAGCGACAACTTCGGTTACCGGAGCTATTACCTCAGGTTCTGGAGCAACAATAGTTGGAGGAGTAAAGAATTCATCAAAGAACGGTTGAAACAATGTATCCCATTCCTTCCTAGTAGGTGGTGTAAATGATGATGAAGTAGGGTTGTTTGGGACAAGACCAGAACTAATGTTACTGGGTCCCATTTCATGAAGTGCGGGTTCAGAGCTGCTTTGCTCAGAAGCCATTGCTGTCAGCTCATCAAAATCAACATTCATAGTTTCGAGGATCTTGCGAGAGTTACGGTTGTAGATTCGGTATGCCTTCTTTGCGGGGGCGTAACCAATGAAAATACCAATATTAGCCTTTGGTTGAAGTTTTCCCAAATTGTCACCATCATTATTTGGATAGCAAAGAGAACCAAATACATGAAGATATGATAAATCTGGTACTTTTCCATGGAGAAGCTCATAAGGTGTTTTACCATGGCGTTTACGAATTAGTGACCGGTTTTGGGTGTACACTGCTGTAGATACTGCTTCTGCCCATAAAAACAATGGAGCCTTTGCGTAAATTAACATCGTTCGAGTAGCTTCCATAAGTGTACGATTTCGCCTTTCAACGACACCGTTTTGCTGTGGAGTGCGAGCAACGGATGTTTCATGAGAAATGCCAACTTCTTCATAATAATCACGCAAAATTTGATTCACAAATTCGGTTCCATTATCTGTACGAATGCGTCGGACAGTAGTGTTGAGTCGCACTTGAATCATCTTGAGAAATCTGATGATGAATTTAGGTGCCTCATTTTTTGCTTTAAGAAATTTCACCCATGTAAACCGAGAGTAATCATCGACAATGACGAGGATGTACTTTTTGCCACTAAGACTTTCAACACGCATTGGCCCACAAAGATCCATATGCAACATATAAAGTTTCTCTTGGTTGGTGTCTTCAGTCTTGGGTTTGTAAGACTTCTTAGTGCTTTTCCCCATTGTACACGCGGAACACAAATGATCCTTGTGAAATGATAGTTTAGGAAGACCACGAACAAGTTCGTTTTTCGCCAAGTGATTAATAGCGTCAAAGTTAAGATGAGATAACCGTCGATGCCATAACCATGACTTAGTCTTCGATGCTTTGGAGAGAAGACATACGGGAGAAGCGGCCATCATGTCTTGTAGAGACAAAGTATACAAATTATTCCCTCGAGTACCTTTCAATAAATCAACCCCTTCCAAATTACGAATGAAGCAGGTATGCTCTCGAAAAGCAACTTCTAGGTTTGCATCACAAAATTGTCCCACAGAAAATAAGTTGTGACCGAGACCTTCCACGTAATACACTCTTGAAATTATAACATTCCCAATATGATATTCACCGTAACCCATTATCTTTGCTATATGATCATTTCCAAATCGAACCGTACCAAGAAACTTGCTGACGAAATTTCTGAGCTGAGAGCGATCTCCGGTCATATGCTTGGAGCAACCAGAGTCCAAATACCAGAGAACAATTTGGACCACCTGTTTTCGATAACAACAGTAGACAATGCATTGGAAACTATTGGTTCCGGAGTGTTAGCAGATACAGATGTAGAATTATCAGAATTGCTAACATTTTTGAGACCCTTAGATTTCCTGCATTTTCTAATGTGAGTTTTAGCACTAACAGGTTTTACTGTTCCAACTTTCTTAGGTTTTGGATTATTCGCGGGCACTACAGTGGGAGTAGACCTATTTAAAGGGCACTTGGTTCCTACAGTAGTGTCAGTGTTCCTAGTTAAAGGACACGCTTGTGTTTTGGTAGCCTTGGTACTCCTAGTTAAAGGGCACGCTTTCTTCACTTCAGTGGGAGTGATCCTAGTTAAAGGGCACATATTTCCTGCTATAGTGGAAGTTCTACCAGTAGGGCGCCACATCCAACCAACTTGGGTTAACACTTTCCCAGTCGGTTTCCATTCTAATCCATTTTTCCGGGCATGCATCTCATTCACATGGTCAATAAGGCAAGAATCATGACGACTAGAAAACATACATTCATTGCAATTCCAACATTTTAAATTAGAATTCACAGTAGGCTTAGAACGCTGCACAACCGCAGAGCCTTTAGGTTTAGCTACATGATTCTTTTTATTCAAAACAGAAATAACATTCCTAGGATGGACTTCTACTTTCTTCATCACTTGACTACTAGATGGGGGCAAGATCCTATCATTCTTCTTGTTTCTCTTAAGCTTAGATCTTTGAGCCTTAGTAGTGGTGCTTACTCCTGTAGAAGGCAACACGGGAATATTAGAAGCTGGTTTTGATTCCGCCTTATCTTTAGTGACCAAAGTTTGAGATGGTTTAGTCCTAGGGCCCTTGTTAAGTGGTGTGACGGCTATAAGGTTCCTTTTGATTGCACTAGAGGACGATGCTAAGACAGTGGCTGCGTTATCCACAACATTCTTAACTTTTAGAGTACGAAGTGTTTCCTTTAACTCAGCCAATACCAAATTCTTATCACAAATTTGTTCCCTCAAATCAGATATTTCCATCGACTTTCGATTCAATTGTTCAATCAATGATTGATTCTGTGCAGTGGTATCAACACATGCGGGTTGTACTGAATCGAATAGTCGTGTATTTTTCTGTTTTAAGTTATCAACTTTGGACAAAATCTTGGAAAATCGATTATCTAGATCAAGTTTAAAATTCTCTGCAGCCTCAAGTACGTTCACATAGTCAAGCTCCTCAGATTTCTCTATTTCTATCGGCAACGATTTAGAAACCTTGTCACTTGGCTGACGCTGTTTTGATTGTAAATTCAATCGAAAATTCTTTTCAAAATTTGCATCATCGATATTAACACCTTCGAATGACGTTTCAAAGATTTCTTGAATAAATTGTTGCTTGCATTCAAGTGAAATACAATGTGTTTGAATCTCATCAAAACGTTTTGAAAGCGATGAATATGAATCTTGAAGCTTTAAAAATTCAGCGTCAGATTCGTGACAGGTACTATCTACCACAGTATCCACAGATTCAACATTATGCACAATAGAATCATTATCAACACTTGTATTCACACAGACAGAAACTATATCATGAGACATTACTTGATTCAGAAGCAGATCATTATGGCGTGAAACTCGTTCTATTTCAAGTAAACTGTTTTCATAAGCATCTTCCATTTCATTGAAAACACGTCTAACTTCTTCTATTTCCAAAAACAAATATTGATCAATATTACGAAGACAAGATTTAACATTGTTTACAAACGGAACTATTTCATCTCGAAACGCAGCTCTAGTGTGCTCAAAGTTCCATTCACCTTCCGTTATGGCTGTGGCCGTCGTACGTTCCAAAATGACCTTGTCAAAATCGGCTAAGTGTTGGTGAACCGTATTTAAGTTAACGGACGCCTTACTTACCGGTGGAATTAACTTCGTTAAATCCTTTTTGACGAGTGTAGGAGATGTACTAGGAAGGTTTTCATTTGACAAACTTTGGGGCACAAGAACTGTTAATTCTGCTAATTCCTTTTGTAAGCGAATGCGTGTCTTTTTCGAAAATTGATCCTTGTTATGTTGATCATAATCAATTGTATGGAATTTTGAAAGCATTTTAGAATGAGTTTCATCCCCAAGTGATTGTGTCTCCTCAGTACTACGAACAAAAGGTGCTTCTTTCGATTTGCCAATTATGGTCATATCATAAAGACCGGGAATATATTCCTGAGCTTGTTTTGCATAACCGGGATTTGGTGGTAAATCTTGAAGACGCTTAAGTTCGAATTCTTTAAATGATTTAGTTAAAAGATGAACCTTTTCTGTGGAAGCGTATTGTTTTAAAAGCTGTTGTTCTTTGAATTTAAGAAGTTTGGTAGCATTAATTTCCGATTCAACCTTTTTAGACTCGAGAGTTTCGAAATCCAATTTAAGTTTCTGAAAATCATTGACAACCGACTCTTTTCTTTTAATTCATTGGAAAGATTAGCTTTTAATGATTCTATTTCTTTCAAGTGTTCAATCTTTTCAAAACGAAATTGGTCAAATTCAGAACATGTTATTTTCTCTTCTTGAGGGACCATTTCAAAAGTTTTGACCTTTTCTTTATGCAACGCAAGCTCAGCAGTTAGGGTGGAATTCGTATCTACGGATTGTCTGAGGGCCATATGCATTTGATCAATAATATGTTTAGGCACCATGACCAAATCATGTTGAGCATAAGATTCCATACCCGTCGTAGCATTTGGTTGAGGTTCACTCAAATGTGTTGGATTGGGTACCACTTTATTTGAGTTACTAGTTCCCGAATGCTGTTCGAGGTTGTCATTTTCATGCTCAACTTGATGTTGGTTTTCATCAATATTATTAGATGTGGTTGGTACCTCACTGATGACATCAGAACCGTAGTGAGAGAGATTAGCAACAAGAGCAGCTTGGGCAGAGTGAATGTCATCACAATCCGAATCGTATGCATCAAGATCATCCGCTTGATAAGCTGCATTAGAAGTGGAAACAACTGCAATGCCTTCAGTATCTGCTGCCCCTGGGTCTGCAAGAAATGCTAACTCCTCTGAATCCAAAATCTTCCCCTTAGACTGAGCATCAACCAAATACATCTTCTCACGAAACCATGCATCATCCCTCCTCCTTTTCGGCTGAGTGCATTCCCTAGCCATATGACCTTGTCCTCGGCAATTGTAGCAAGTCACAACCCTTTTAGGACCACTAGGACTTCCATTTCCATTAGCTTGAGAATTCACAGCTTGATTGTTCCCAGTCCTTGTAGGAGGTCCATATGAATTTTGCCTTCCCTGAATAGGTTGCACCGTCACTTGACCATATTGAACAGTGGCTTGTTGTCGAGGATTTGAAGAGGTGCGGAGCTGATTGTTTGTTGGTGGAAATCCTTTAGTAGCAACAAGTTTTGACAAGTAAGCAGTGAGATGGTTTAGAACATCAGCTGGCGTATCATTTGGAGTAAAGACCGGTGTTTGGATTGGTGGAAGTTCATTAGAGTAGAAAGCTTGTGCTGGTTGTGCTTCTATTGGAAAATATCCTTGCTGAGGAGTATAGCCCAATGGAGAAGTGTTGGCTTGTGATGGTGATGTTTGATATGGTGGTTGCTGTTGAAAAGATTGTTGATGAACACTTTGTTGATATTCTTGTTGTGGCATCATTGGTGGTTGATAAGATGGTTGCTGTGGTTGCTGATAGATGTGTGGTGGTGGCTGCTGCAAGTATGATGGTTGTTGATAAGTATAAGCCATGTTTTGTTGAGAAGCATACATTGCAAGTGGATCATGAACTTGAGGTGTAGACAACCGAGCCTCGATCACATGGCATTCATGTTGTTGAAGAAAAGCTTGAAGTTGATCCACATTGGTGTTATGCAAGTCCTTAGCCAATTTAACATCCGTCACGTATTTTTTCCATTCTGGAGGAAGAGTGTTCAAATACTTGGTGTTCAATTGAAAGGTAGGGATTGCCATGCCATAGATATTAAGCTCATTCAACAATAGGGTAAATCTCAGATAGTAATCATTGAGAGTCTCCCCTGGCACATAGGCAAACTTATCAAAAGTATCATAAAGCTTACACTCTCGTTCTTGTTTAGTTAACGAGGTGCCTTGCATTAGAACCCGAATTCTATCCCATAACTCTTTGGCAACTTTATGTTTGCTGACGAGTTTGTAGACATCTGGAGGAAGGGCTTGAAGAATGATGTTTGTAGCATACTTATCACATTTATCTTGAATCTTCATATCTCCAGTCAACTCACCCGTTGTGCGAGGACGAGTGGTCGTACCTTCCGTCACAGTACCATAATCTAATGGTCCATTGAGCACCGATGCCCAAATAAGATGTCCATTCTCCTTGTTCAACATATAAAGTTCCATTCGGGAAGCCCATTCCTCATACATGGTCTTCACCAACATTGGTGGACGATTATCCGTACCCGAGAGGATGGACTTATCCGTAAGAGATGTATACTCCATTTCAATAAGTTAAGATTTACAAAGTTGATCGAACAATGAAATAAGGTTAAGTATTTTTGTGTTGAAGTCGAGAAACAATGTTAAAATCCCTTAAAATATGTTCTCGATAAACCAAAAATTCCAAGACAAAATTACACACTTCGAAATTTTTTATGGAATAATTTTTGGTTTGTCGGAAAGTCTAGATCGGAATGCCAGATCGGAATGTCAGATCGCAATACCAGATCGGAATACCAGATCGTAATGTAACACTGTCGGAATGATGATGGTATTGGAATGCCTAGATCGCAATGCAGAGCGGTCGTAATGTTCAGATCGCAAAGCCCTATCGGAATGTTCAGATCGCAAAGCCTATCGGAATGATTCAGATCGCAAAGTGGCTGTCAAAATTCGAGCAGAGTAACGACTTAACAAACCTTCCTTATACCCGTCGGAATCTCAGATCGCAATAGCTATCGGAATGATTCAGATCGGAATAAGTGATAAAAATCCAACGATCGCAATGTAGAAACCTAACCCTTTCCGATGGTTAAGTTATTGCGATGGAGGCCCAAGTACAGTTGTACTTTCCGATGGATGTTGCTGCTGAAATTTCGGAATGTAGAACACACCCTTTTTTTGCACTTTTGATCCAAGAAAACTGAAGTTTTAATGAAAACCAAGATACCAAGAACACGTTTAAGCACAAATTCCTATGTTACACTACCTATCACTACGATCAAACCAAAAAATTTTGAAGATTTCGGCCAAACACACTTATACAATACGAATTGTTTAGAAAACAATACGTAACACAAAAACAAACCTATATTTCATCCCAAGCTCTGATACCATTTGTAGATTTGTAAATCTATGCTTATGTTTTAGAGAGAGAAAGAGATAGAAGAATGGTGGATTTCACACTTTAGAGAGAGAAACTAAGAAAGAACTATGTGTAAAATAATGAAAAACCACACCCTCTCCATCAATGGAGAGGGTTTATATACCCAAGCCCTTGTCATGGGCTTGGGCTTACATTTGGCCGCCGGCCCATACATTTCATGGGCTCGGTTTTGGGCTTTGGTTAAGTAAATGCAAATGACTAAACTACGAGCTATTACACGAACTAATGTTGGAGTGACCGATCCTTCCTAATACGTAAAACGTATTTCCAACAAGTTCACTGAGCCATATCCTTCTGTGTCACCTGAAGAGTTATCTCCAAACACCACTTTAGGACCTGGCTCCTTTGAGTATCTGTGTAGGTATTGTTGAATCCCTGTCATGTGTCTAGAACAGCCACTGTCTAGATACCATACCGATTCCTTGAGATATTTCTTCACAGATACATAGAAACAGATTAGTTCCTATGGTGAACCCACTTTCCAGTGGGTTCCCTGAATTGCTTGTTAGCAACTCTTGTGTTCCTGAAAAACTTTTGGCGTTGGGATGGACAGTTCATTGTTTCATGGTTATAACTCCCAAAGATATCACACCCAGGGAAGTCACCACACTCGTCTGAGTGATGGTCTGTGAACCCATAGAATTTACAGGGAGGATAAGGTTTGTAATTTCCCTGTTGCCTTTTGGAACTCTGTGGTCTGTCCCTAGAGGGTGTCTGAGCTCTTTTAGCTGCCATGTGTCTGTCATGATCTAAGGTCGAATGGTGAGAATTTTTACATACATTGCAATAAGGTTTGATTAACCTTTCCCCTTTGGGTTCACCTAGGACTGACTTAGGTTCATGAGAAGTAGAGCATTCAGCGGAAGGCTTAATGTGTTGTTTCAAGAGTTCTACTTCTTTCATAAGAGACAACAGGCGATCTTCAGTGGTGGGATCAACCTTATTCACAGCTTTAGTAGTAACAGGCTTAAAAGCTACTTGTTTACCAGTTTGTTTAGTAGGCACATGAAAAACTTTAGCTGGAGGATTCTCAATATCTGTCCTAAGTTCATCCTTAGCAGATCTAGAAGAACTGCTAGGTTCAACTCCAGAGAGTTTGGGCAAAGGTGGTAGCTCAGCCACATCTTCAGAGACAGGGTCATTTGTCAAGGAGGTATCTGACATATGAATAGTCTCTGTAGATTTAAAGACAATGTCTTTTGGTTTGGTGAGAATCCTCAGCTTATTTTTCTTAGCAGATATATCCCTTTTTAAGTCAGCAGGCACTTCATCCCTAAGCAATTCATCAATAGTAAACCTAGCATACAGCCATTTTTCAATAATCTTGTTCAATACAGTGACTTGATCATTTAAAGCTATGTTTTTCAAGGTTAATCTAGCTACTTCATTTTGCAGGGATATTTTCTCTAAATTAACCCGCCTGAGAGTTTCACATTCAGCCTTAACATTTATCATTTCAGATTTAACAGAGTGAAACTTCTCAAGTAGGTTCTTTCTTTGTTCCTCAACAAAGTGCAAATCAACAATGGTGTAATCAAGGACATGCTTACGTTCATCACTATCAGACATAGATAAAATCCTGTGTACCTTTTTCATTGTGATGTCAACCCATTGTCCTGATCTAGCATCACCTTTTCCAACAGCTGGTTCATCCTCAGCTATCGCCATAAAAGCCCTGACTCTTATGGTGTCTTCTTCATCTGAAGTCAGTGGTTCATCATTCCAATCATAAGTTTCAGCAACCAACCCTTTCTCTGTCTTTTTCTCACCACCTTTCTTTTTGGACAGAGCTTCAATCTTCAAGTTCATTTGTTCTAACTCAGCTTTAAGTGCCTTGTACTTATTTTTGTAATCTTTCTTCTCAGTGTCTGAAGAATTGGATTGAGATGAGTTGTTATGTTGTTTGAACTTGTAGGGTTTGGATGAAGATGATGGATAAGAGGGTGAGGATGTCTTGGTAGAAGGACAATCTTTTTTATAATGTCCAAGCTTTCCACAGGCAAAACATGTTTCTTTTGACCTGTCAGTTGGTTTACTAGCTGATCCTACTCTTCCAGATCTTTTATAGTATCTTCTTTGGTTGGCTAGCAACGCTCTTTCATGGAACTCTGCATTGAGGTCTGACAAGAACTCTTGGCTGCTACGGGTATCTTCTTCAATATCAGAATCGCTGTCATGAGGATGTGTTGCATAGATCAAAGCTTTAGAAGATGCTCCTGGACTACAAATCTTTCAGTCTCTGATTTGTAGATAGTATCGATCAGCCCTTCTTCATAATTGTACTTACCATAGAGCTGAGCAAGGGTATCATTTTTGATTGAGTTGTTAGCTCTCTGAGTCTGATTCAGGCTCAGCCACTTTCTTGGAAGGCTGTTGACAAAACTAGCATTGATCTCAGCTTGACCAATAGTGACATCATTCATAGCCAGGTCATTAGAAGAATCTTCAGCCTAGTATAGGTTTGCTGAACCTTTTCACCTTCAAGTGACTTGAAGGCATTAAACTGAAGTCTGAGTGCCTGAATCTTTGTTTCTCTTGTTTCAGAGGGTCCTTCATGGCCAAGAATGAGGTCTGTCCACATTTGCTTAGCTGTGGGACACTGAATGACAGACTTCATGATATGCTTGGGAAGACAGGAAATTATGATGCTTTTGAGACGTTTATCTTGGTTTGCTAATTTCCTATCAGCTGGAGTCCATTGTTTGAGAGGTTTGGGAAGAGGGTTTTCTTCAGTGGATGTAAGCGCCATGGGAATATATGGACCATTTTCTAAAATTTCTAATAGAAAAGGTTCAAGCCCATCAAGGTATATAAGAAATTGACTCTTCTAACTGGCAAAGTCTTCTTCATCAAAGACTGGTACACTGGTTACGTGTGATCCACCTCTTGAGTCAAGAAGTTGGGGTAGATCATCGTCATTGGCTAGAGGGTTAAGTCTTGGTGAAGATGGGTTTGTGGAAGGTGATTGTGGGCTAGAAGTTTCCGGCATGGTGGATCTTGATTATAAAACTGAGAACGATGTTTCTTGAAGGTTTTAATATCAAACACTGCTCTGATACCAATTGAAAGTCCCTAATCAATGCAAGAAACCCTAATCTTAACTTAATCAACACAAGGTATTACTTTTCAAACGTAATCTTATTATTGTATAATAAAGAATTACAAGTGTTATGGATAACACAGTTTGATGACAATGTGTTGTGCACACTTTGAACAACAATAAACCCTAACTTATGAATACAGTCGTAGCTGTTTGATTCACTAAGTTATATGCACTAATGTTCTTAATATCTCAAAGTGTTGAACATTAATGCATGGATACACATCCTATTTATAGTGTTACGAGTTTGACTTAAACAGTACTTTATGTCGACTACACAAGCTTTTACAAGTTCCCACATCAGTCACATGATGTCCTTCTATTCTTGGTAGTCTTCCATTATGCTTTAAGGAACAGTTGTCAAAAACAGTTTCCTTATTCTTCATAGTCTCGAACACACAAATGGCATGTCCAAAGTGTGCTGAGAGTTATCAGGGTATTGCCACCCCTGTTAACTCTCAACCCCTCAGAGTCCCTGATACATCTTGGCTGTTATACATCACAGCCAATGAGTATGTCTTCAGGTAATCTTCGACTTCCCTGACAATGTCTCTGACATGGACTCCTCTGAGGTTGCTCACAGAGATCCAGATCTCTGTGAGTCTTGCGAAACTTGCCTGCCTCCTAGGCACAGGCAAGGGACTATCTAACAGCCTAATTATGTTTAAATCAATGATCAGGGAATCTAACAAGTTTAGATTCCCAACAGTATTCAAGAATTTGGTGTTAACCTGGAATGGAGCAATCACGAGATTGTATACATTCAGATCATTCATGAGAGTGGTGAATCTGAAGTAATAATCGTGAAGCGTTTCCCCTGGGTTGTACGTGAATCTATCAAACAGATCATACAACTGACATTCCCTTTCCTGTTTGGTAAGAGACGTACCTTGTAGCAACACCTTTAGACGTTCCCATAAATCCTTTGCCACCGTATACTGACTTACCATCCGATAGATGTCATGTGGAAGAGCTTGGAGAATAGTTTGAAGAGCCTTTTCGTCTGCATCGGCAACAAGTTGTTGAGCTGGTGTAAGTTCTTCAAACTCCCTTGGTCGAGTCACATTGTTAACCACGATGGTACCATAGTCAAGTGGACCATTTAAAATTGACTTAACCATAAGCCTCCCATAAACCGGTTTTCCCTTAAGGTAAGACATCATCCGGCCTTGCCATGCTTCAAAAACTTCTTTGATGAGCATTGGAGGGCGATTATCCGTTCCCGTAATGACGGAAATATCCGTAAGGGATGTCATCTGAGGCATTACTGAATTCGGATTCATTTTGTTAACTTCAAAGAAACAAAGATTATCGGTTGATCGAACAGTGAAGTAAAGCTTGTGAATTGTGTTGAGTTTTTGTTGTAAGAAACCAAGATTAAATCCTCTAAAAAATCGTCGAAAAAACAAGTAAAATATCCCTTGATTCGGAACTTCTTGTTGATTTGGAAGTGTTGATTCGGAAGATTTGGCTTGGAATACCTTGATTCGGAACTTTTGGTTCGGAAGTCTTGATCCGGAACTTTCCCTTGATCTGGAACTTTTCCCTTGATCCGGAACTTTCCCTTGATCCGGAACTTTCCTTGATCCGGAACTTTCTCCTTGATCCAGAACTTTCCTTGATCCGGAATTTTTTCCTTGATCTGGAACTTTCCTTGATCCGGAACTTTTGGTTCGGAACTTCCTTGATCCGGAACTTTCCTTGATCCGGAACTTTTGGCTCGGAACTTTTTGGTCCGGAACTTTGATTGATCCGGAACTTTTTGGTTCGGATGTTTTTGGTTCGGAACTTTGTCTGGATAAACAGAAACTTGTTTCGAGTGAACAGTCGATCAAAAAATGGTGATTAAACCCAGATTTTTTACCAAATAACCCAAAAAGTTTTGTGATTTCTACAATAATAAGTAAAAACTAATACTTATCTACTAATCCCAATCACAAAAACACCAAAAACACCAAGAATCAAGATGGATCTTCTTAAAGAACACTAATACAATCAAAAACTAAAAAACCACACAAATCATTACCTTAAATCACCCCATAGCTCTTGATACAAAATGTAGAATCTTGATAACCTATGAATCTATGAAGTGGGTTGATGTTTTCTAGAGAGAGAAACTAGAGAGAGAAAGTGAGAGAAAATGTGTGTCTTTTTATTAAGTGGAAACAAGAAATGAACAACAACCAACCCCTTTCCAAGGAGGAAAGGGGTATTTATACTTCCAAGCCACTAATGGACTTGGGCCGGCCCATGACAAGCCCATGGACCGGTTCTTACTTAACTAAATAAGTAACTATTAACTACGAGCTATTACAACATTAATAATATTGTCGAGTGACCGATACTTCTAATATACGTAAAAACGTATTTCTAACAATATATATATACATTTTGGTGGAAATTGGGTTGTATGTATAGCATAGTATGGTATGTGTAAGAAAAGTGAAGTGTGTAAGAAAAAGTGTAAGGTATAGTGTATTAGTGGATGTACATGTTTAGGCTTGCAAGTTAGTGAAATGATTATGGATATGTAGTATATACATATATACACGGCACATTTAGGTGATTTTAGGGAAATGTGTTAATTTTGTATCAAGTGTTGGGTAAAAATAATAGTCCTTGTATGATATTGTATGCATTTTGTTAAGTTATAGGTACTTTAGTTAAACCTTTGGGTAATTTATTGAAAGTATATAATGAATACATCATTATAATTATTTTACTTAAATAAAGTAAATAAATGTCAATGTAAAATAATGTACATTGTTTTAAGGTGTTAGGTGTTTATTCCTATTATGAAATATATGTAAATATATACATATAAAAATGAGTCCAAGTACTTAATAATTTAATTAAGTAAAGTTACAATTTATCTCAAAATGTGTACTGAGGTGATGAGTCATTTATTCATTCAGGTGGCCAGTCAGTTGCCAGAGTAGTCAACAATGACTAAAGGTCCATATAAATATAGAAATAACTATGAAATGTAGCATGACAAAAGGTATATGATTAATAATAAGTCATATAAAAGTAGAATTATATAGATTACAAAAATAAAGAGTACAACAGTTGACAAAGTCAATAAGGTAAAATCAGAGGTTTTACAGCACCATCCTGTTATTTTAGCTTTGTCCTCAAAGATTAGGATGAAGTCATTGGTCAGGTGAACAAGTGTGGGTACTTGGTTTTCAACGAGTCTTCTCGTTCCCAAGTGAACTCAGGGCCTCTCCTCGAGTTCCAACGTACTTTGACCAACGGGATGCGACTGCGTTTCAATTTCTTAACTGTCCTCACCATGATTTCTACTGGTTCTTCTATGAACTGGAGTTTGTCGTCAAACTGAAATCCCTCCAATGGCATAGCCAATGGTTATTCAGCATAGCACTTCTTCAGGTTAGACACATGAAAGGTAGAGTGTACCCGACTCAGTTTCTGGGGCAACTCTAAACGATAAGCTACTTCCCCGATCCTGGCTATTATTTTAAAAGGGCCAACATAACGTGGATTCAATTTTCCACGTTTGCCAAAGCGTACAACACCCTTCCAAGGTGATACCTTGAGCATAACACGGTCACCTACTTCAAATTGCTTAGGTTTGCGTTTCAGGTCCGCGTAGCTCTTTTGTCGATCGCGAGCAGCTTGAATTCTTCGCTTAATGAGGACGATCTTGTTTGTAGTCTCTCGGATTAGTTCTGGTCCAGTGAGCTGAAATTCACCTACTTCTGCCCAGCACACAGGTGAACGGCATTTGCGACCCTATAGTGCTTCAAAAGGGGCAGCCTTAATACTGGCATGATAACTGTTGTTGTAGGAGAATTCCACTAGAGGAATGTGGTCAACCCATCCATTTCCAAAATCAATCACACATGCCCGCAACATGTCTTCTAGAGTCTGGATGGTTCGTTCACTTTGACTGTCAGTCTGCGGATGATAAGCAGTGCTCATGTCCAAATTGGTACCTAAGGCTCGTTGGAAAGCCTTCCAAAAGTTTGATGTGAACCTACCGTCTCGATCACAAATTATCGACACTGGTATTCCATGTTTGGTCACAATCTCCTTCACGTACGTTTTTGCTAGTCTTGCGAGGGAATCGTTCTCCCTAATTGGCAAGAAATGAGCGGACTTGGTGAGTCGGTAGACGATTACCCAGATAGTGATGTTGTCCCACTTCCGTTTCGGTATCTCGGGTTGTACAAGCAAACCCGATGGTCTCTGGTGTTTAGTTTTGACACGTGAACATGTCAAACACTTTTGCACGTAGGTGGCGATGTCAGCTTTCATATTCAGCCACCAGTATAATTTCTTCATATCCTGATACATCTTTTCAGATCTGGGATGTATAGAATATTTAGACTTATGAGATTCGTGCATGATCACGTTCCTCAAATATCCATAGCAAGGTAACCAACTTCGTCCATGAAGGCATAGGGTTCCATCTGCTCATGGTTCTAGCTTCTCCTTAGTATGGTCGGTTCTGAGCATTCCCCTGACGTCTTCCTTCACGAGGTTTTCAGGTAATTGGGCTTGAGTCTGAGCTTCTAAAATCTGTTTGGGTAGATCCAAACTGATTGTCATAACTAATGCCCGAACTCTCATAGGAGGGTCCGTTTCCTTACGACTTAAAGCATAAGCAACCACATTTGCCTTACTGGGGTGGTATTTGATCTTCGCAGTCGTAGTCGCTTAATGGCTCAATCCAACGGCGTTGTCTCATGTTCAGCTCCTTCTGATCCAATATGTGTTGCAAACTTTTATGGTCAGTATGCACTGTGCACTTCGTTCCGTATAGGTAATGTCTCCAGATTTTGAGAGAAAAAACTATGGATCCAAGTTCTAGATCGTGAGTGGTGTAATTCTTCTCATGCTTCTTTAGTTGTCTTGAAGCGTAGGCAATCACTTTCATCATCTGCATTAATACTGCTCCTAGACCTTTATGTGAAGCATCACAGTATACAACGAAATCATCGTTGCCTTCAGGTAAGGCTAATATAGGTGCACTGCACAACTTCTGCTTATCAGCTGAAAAGCTGATTCTTCCTTCTCTCCCCAATCAAACTTTATTCCTTTCTTTGTGAGTTCGGTCATTGGCTTGGCTATTTTGGAAAAATCTTCAATGAATCTACGGTAGTACCCGGCAATGCCTAGAAATTGGCGGATCTCTGTCGGTGATTTAGGAGATACCCAATCCTTGACAGATTCGACCTTTGCTAGATCTACGTGAATACCGTCACAATCGATGACATGACTGAGGAATTACACTCTGGGAATCTAGAATTCACATTTGGAGAATTTAGCATAGAGCTGCTCCTCCTTGAGTACCTTTAGTACTTGTGTAATGTGTTCCTCGTGTTCTTGTTCGTTCTTGTAATAAATGAGTATATCATCAATGAAGACTATCACGAATTTATCCAGGTAAGGTCTGCACACACGGTTCATAAGGTCCATGAAAATAGCTTGTGCATTGGTCAACCCATATGGCATAACCTGGAATTCGTAATGACCGTAACGGGTTCTAAAAGCTGTTTTTGGAATATCTTCCTCCCTGACCCGTAGTTGATGGTATCCAGATCTCAAGTCAATCTTGGAATACACGCTTGACCCTTGAAGTTGGTCAAATAGGTCGTCAATGCGAGGAAGCGGATAACCATTCTTCACAGTTTCCTATTCAGTTCTCGGTAATCAATGCACATTCGAAAAGAACCGTATTTCTTTTTGACAAATAACACAGGAGCTCCCCATGGTGAGGAACTGGGTCAAACGAATCCTTTGTCAAATAGTTCCTGGAGTTGTTCAGCTAGTTCTTTCATTCTGATGTTTCCAACTGGTATGGAGCTTTGGCTACAGTGCAGCTCCGGGAATCAAGTCGATTTGAAATTCCACTTGTCGGGTCGATGGTAAGCCTGGCAACTCATCAGGAAAGACTTCTGGAAAATCTCGGACGATGTGTACGTCCTTGATTTGTTTCTTCTCGAGCTTTTCCTCTTCATCTGTTTGAGAAATATGGGCCAAGAAGATAGGACATCCTCTAAACAAATATTTATGGGCTTTAGTACAAGAGATAACACTAAGTCTAGTGTCATTGAGGTCAGTGTTACCGTCTCCTCGAATGATTAAAGTTTCATTTCCCCATGGGATACGGACTAGTTTTTCATCACAAACAATGATTGTGCGGTATCTCACTAACCAGTCCATACCAATAATAACATCAAAGCTACCAAGGTTTACGGGGATAAGGTCAATGTTGAACGGATGCTTGGAAAGATTTAAGGTACAACCTCTAATGATAGTGTCAGCATCTACAGTTTTACCGTCAGCTAATTCTACGGAGTAGTGGTGATCTAAAGTTGTAGGAACAACTTCTAGTACTTGGCTAAATTCAGTAGATATAAACTTCGGTCTGCTCCAGTATCAAACAAAACAGATGCATAATGATTGTTTAGTAGGAATGTACCCGTAACGACATTTGAATCGGGGTTGGCTTTTGCATTGCCGACCACGTACACTCTTGACGAAGATCCTCTACTATTCTTGTTCTGGTTGGCCCCCTTAGGGCAACCTGGTCTCACGTGTCCTGGTGCTCCACACTCATAGCACACAACTCCCTTCTTGGGTCCATTGTTATTTCCTCCAGCAGCATTGTGGTTCCCTTGCTGTCCATTCCCGTTCCCACGGGCATTGTATCCGCCCCTGTTGTTGTAGTTCCCAATGTTTTGATTGGGTCGGGCCTGAGTGACAGCATTAACTCGACAGGTTTTAGCAAAATGACCCACTTGTCCACATCTGCAGCAGGTCTGGCATGGGCTATCAACAGTATGATGATAGTTGCACTTGGGGCACAAAGGTTTTGCGCCCACGTACGACTTAGTCCCTGCAGAGGTAGCACTGTAAACTTGCCCAGCATTTTGCTTTTTAGGATGCTGTTGGTGCTGACTACGGAAATACTCATCTGCCTTTCGCTTGTTGTTAGTTTGTCTCTCGGATATGGTACGGACTCTTTTGTTGATCAATTCAGTAGCGAACTCGATGGCATTCTCGACAGTAGTAGGTCGAGATGCGAGAACGCTGTCATGAATGGCGTGTGGGAGTCCACCAACATACTTCTCAATCTTATCTTCCTCCTCCACAAACATTCTGGTACACATTAAAGTCAACTCTTGGAATCTTTGGTTGTATGCAGTGATGTCATTGTTCCTGCATCTGAGATCCCACAATTCGATTTCAAGTTTCTTCATCTCTCCCCTTGGATAGTATTTCTCTATCATTCTCTCCTTCAGTTCAGTCCAGTTGAGAGCATAGGCAGCGTCGGGTCCAAGAGTAGCAACTACAGAGTTCCACCAAGTAAGAGCACTCTCAAGTAGGGTGCAGGTGGAAAACTTTACTTTGTTCTCTTCTGCACAGTCGCTGATGCGGAACACAGTTTCCAACCTTTCAAACCACTGCATCAGTTCCACCACTCCTTCCTTGCCCTTGTAGTAGGAAGGCTTACATTTCAAGAAGTCGGGGTAAGAGCAACCCCTGGTGGTCTGATTATTCCGGCGGTTGTTGGAGTTTTGACTATCGTCTACGTTTCTGCTGGCAGCCATCTCAGTTGCGATGCCTTGATCAATCATTTCCCTTAGTTGGGCAGCAGTGACTTTTTGGGTAGTGTTGGCATTGTTGGGGTTCGTTCTAGTGATTACCATTTTTCTAAAATTATACACAAAAATGAAATCATTAGTTTAAGGTGTTAGCACAGTTTTATATAAATACACGAAAAGAAATTCATGCATAGTCTTTGCAACAAATTGGATAACCTGTTTAAAAGTTCATAATATAATACAATACATGATATAATAAAAGATAATGAGTACATGCCATATGTCTAGAATAGGAATACAGTACAAATTGCACAACCAATCCAAGACAAAGCACAAACCGCCTATCTAGGATGGTGGTACACATAATATAAAGTACATCATCTACGAATCCCTAATCTACATAGTACAGTACAACGATACAACTGATAAAAGAAAGTACAAATACATGAGGTCCTATATCATGATAGCCGGGATACAACCCTAATAGCTTATCATGATGTACAAAGGATCTAGTACACCTAGTCTACTCATGCCTAACGGACTCCTCAGATACGGCTGGTGCCACTAGTGATGATGAGACGGCTGGTGCCTGCATGGCATCCTGCATCGAATTCATGGCCTCCCGGGTCTCCTTAAGGAGTCGGAGTGCCTCCAAGAACAGGTCCTTGAGGGTCTGCTGAACTCCCCGAAGATGAGTGGTCTCTGATGTTAATCCCTGGTGACGGACATCCTGGAGATCGAAGAAGATGGCAAGTGTCTGCTCCATGGTCATGAGAGCGGTGTGAGTCTCAGTCTGCTGACTCTGCAGTAGGTAGATCTGCTCAAGAAGGAACTCATTCTCCTCCAGCAACCACTGGAGAGAATGGTAAGTCGTGGACCATGCTCCACGAGTAGCATGTGCCTCAGCACTAACAGTCCAGCACAGAAGATCCTGACGCGACTGCAGAGCAGTGCGTCCAAGCTATCGATCGGCCAGCAAAGCATCAATCTCTACAACATCCTGCGTCTGGCGTGCAGCCAGTGCAATGATCTGGGCCTGGAGAGGATCCACGCGCCTCGTACCTGAACCCTCGTTGACCTCAAAAGTAGTGTCGACAGGTGCCTCATACCTCCTCTTACGAGGCGGCAGAGACTCGGGTGCGTAGTCCCGTAGTGAAGAAACTGGTGGTAAAGGTGGTATGGCAGTAGTCGGCTGAACCTCTTCCCCAGGGGGGAAATAGGTGAAACAGGTGGAGCAGGAATGAGGGCAGCAACGAGAGCGGTGTCACCAGATGTGTGATTGTCGTCTACGTCACTGGCAGATATCCATCCACACAAGACGGACGTCGGTGATACGGCAACATGATTATTGATACAAGCTTTTTAGTGTGGAGAAAAAAGTTCGAATTCTCGGAATCCTCTCGAATTGATCTCAGTTAAAAGTGGAATGATTTGTTCTTGGTGACAAAAAGTGGATTTGGTTTTCTATTCTAAATAAATGAAGTGAATAAAGATTAAAGCCGGAAACAGTAGATAAAAACAATTAAATGATAAAGCAGAAAAATACTCTTACTGAAAAATGCCCTATGCTGAAAATAATCCTTATGCGGAAAAATGCTCTATGCGGAAGATTAAGGCTATGCGGAAAGTATGACCATGCGGAACAATATGTCTATTCGGAACACTGGGCCATTCGGAAAACAATGCTCTATGCGGAATGTTTTACTATGCGGAATATTTAAAATATTCCGAGTAAGGGAAAAGGAAAATCTCCCTATGCGGAATATGGTATTATTCCGAATAAAGGAAAAACCATGAAGGCTACTCGGAATAAATTTTATTCCGAATAAAAGAAGAGTAAATACCCCTATTCAGAAAGAATGAAATGTTCCGAATAAGGGAGAAAGACAAGGAGCTATGCGGAATGTTTCTGGGTTGAAGAACAGTAACAGCAACGAATAAACAGGGGACACGGATTTTACTCAAAATCAACTCCAATACTTAAAAAGGTTTTACCAAATCAAACACAAACCATTTAAATACCATAAGTAATAAATCCCACCAATAAAAACACTATATCAACAACTTTTTAAGATCAAACTAGAATCAAATAAAAACTTAAGAACTTGCAATAGATGATGATGAAGAACAAGATGAATGAAAAGATGGAATAGATTGATTAATAGAAGAGTAACAAGGTTAATGATTAAGGATTACAAGATTGAAAAAGAAATTGAAAAATCACCAAACACCCTAATGGTGTTTGTGATGCTACGAACCACAAAGAACTTGAAAAAGAAAATGAACTAACTCCCTAATTGTGTGAAGGAGGAATCTATTTATACTCCTAGTGGTTGGTTGGTGAGTGGGCTTTCTCCCTTTCTTCTTGTCTTCTCGTCTTTTCAGAAAAGTTGACGTTTTCGATTCTGATTCGGGATTTGTCGTCTATTAAATTCAACTCGTCTTTTAATTTCTTCGTTAAATAGACTTGAGTTTCTTCGACTTATGTAAATCTTCCGTCTTTGGTCCTTTTCTTCGATAAATCTTTGAATAGGCCCAGTGACTTCAAATCTTTTGCACCTCTTGGACAATAGACTTCGTCTTGAGTCTTTTTCCTTGATAAAACCCGTGCAATCCCATGTTTTCTTTAATATTCATCCGGTTAGCTCTGAAAACACAATAAACACAAAAACCACGCATAATTCCAAACAAATGATATTTAATACGTGTTTTGGTCTTGTTTTAGCTAGAATTAAGTGGTAAAAGGATGGGTGTTTACACACCTATCAAATCCCCTACACTTAACCATTGCCATGCCCTCATGCAATGCTTAGTGATAAAGCAATTTTTACATTTTTCTCATAATCAATCAACCTTGGCCTTATTTAAACTCTACTAAACAACAATTAAAATACTAAGAGAACTTAAAACTTTTAAAATAAACAAAAGGATGGAAATAACTTGTAAAGAAATCAAGGACTTACATTAGGGCTTTGGTGTTGCGAAGATTTATCACCCTCAAGTTTCACGTTCCCCAAACTAAGCTTAAAAACGAGATCATTGTTATTATAAGTAAGCAATTCAAACACTTACACACATGGCTTAATTAAATGCTTAAACTCCCTTTTTCCTAGGTGTATCTCTTATATTTTATTTTTTTGTTTTAGAATGATCATGAAGATGCATTTTTGGACTTATTTCGATAGTTTATTTAGGCTGAAAGCAAAGTAGGACGATTTGATCAATAGTTAGCTAAAGGACAAAATCTCTTAAAACTGCTTCTCGGGATATCAAAAAGTTCATATCTTGGCATAACTTGGTTCACGATTTGAGACCTTTCTCGGGCCGATATTTGGCATGTACTTCATACTTCATATCTTCGAGAGACGTTCTTGAGATAATGGTCTTCTCATCATAATAGAGTTTCTTCACTTGCAGACTTTTGAGGGGTACTCCAACTTTGTTGACCACGACTTCATGATTATTTCTTCAATCTCTAATTGGGATTTTGAGATACAACGATCCGCCTCCTTTTCGGACTTGGATCTATTTATCCTCATACCTTGTTAGGGTCTTTTCGGATAGACTTCTCCATGATCTTTATGGGAGTTGATTGCTTTTCGTCGTGAGTCTTGATCCTTCATATTGACTTTAGGAATAATGCTTTTCACATCACTTTGGATCTTCAGCAATAAAATTGAATCCTCATGCCTTGTTAGGGCCTTTTCGGACTCGCCAATCTTCGCGCCCCGCTTCATAAGTTATGCCTTGGCTATGAACTCTTATCATTACCGAGCAACTTTTAAACGATCTTGGGCTAGAAGCTAAGTAACTTTTCAAATCGTACGACCTTACTTATTGCAGATAAATTATTAGCAAGTGATGGGAGAATAGGCAAATAATTACACCAAGTGAGCTTGCGCAAGAATACCGACTTATAATTGACTCTATCATTTCTCGTCCTCCACAATTTAAAATCTCAAGTAATGAGACTCGTGGACACTTAGCCAAATAAACCGATTAAGGTCTACATGGTTAAGGATACTCGCTAGAATAAACTTGGATAAGTCTATTCGGGTTGAGTCAAAATAAACGCAACGGGCCTAATATGTCAAAGATATCTAAACTAGCTACACCAACTTATTAATATTTTTGACTTTATTGCGGAATATATACATATGAAAGCAACGATAAAAATTTAAAAATTACGACTAAATGGCCAAAGTTAATAAAAAATTTGAAAAATGTTGAAAAATAGGATTTTCTGGTTAAATGAAGGCATTTTCATGGAAAAGTCCACTTAAAAATTCGATAGAAGTCCCCCCTACACTTAAGATAAACATTGTCCTCAATGTTTAATCATGTGGGAAAAGTCTCCCCTACACTTATGACATTGTGCACGTTGGTTAACTCGAGTTAAGGAAGAGACGACTAAAGTGATCAATTTCAAATGTGAGTATGAAGAAAATTGAATCACGATAGTTAAGAGATAGAACCGGATTTCGGATAACACGGGAGCACGGTTCTCAAAGATTTCCAAGATTGCAGTTATCCCTGTAAGCACATCAACACACAAACACAAACGACCGAAATAGGTCCTCCCCTACACTTAGGGGGTTAAAGGGATAGATACTCGGGCTGCCTCCCGAGGAGCGCTTGTTTTTGATAACCGAGTCACGAGCCTGACTCGACCCAAAATTAGTTCATGGGGAACGTGGTGAGGGATGGAATCACCTCCTGAGAGGTGTCCTCACCAAAGTACAACTTCACTCGTTGGCCATTCACCTTAAAATTTGGTCCATTAGGTTGAGCGAGCTCGAGAGTACCATATGGAAAAATTTGGGCAATGGTGAATGGGCCGGACCAACGAGATTTCAGCTTGCCCGAAAAGATTTTCAACCGAGAGTTAAAAAGTAAGACTTTGTCTCTAACATGGAACTCTCGGTTTTTGATCTTGGAGTCGTGAATGAGCTTAGTTTGTTCCTTATAGATCAAAGAATTTTCATAAGTCTCATTCCGAAGTTCATTCAGCTCATTGAGTTGGATCTTGCGTAGGTCACCGGCTTTGTTTATATCAAAATTAGCCCACTTCAAGGCCCAATAAGCCTTGTGCTCCAACTCAATGGGGAGGTGGCACGCTTTCCCGTACACAAGACGATAAGGCGTACAGCCGATCGGGGTCTTGTAAGCAGTACGGAAAGCCCACAAAGCATCATCAAGTTTATCAGCCCATGCGGCACGATGCTCTCCCACAGTTCTTTCAAGAATTCGCTTCAGTCCTCGGTTGGATATTTTAGCCTGGCCATTAGTTTGTGGGTGGTAGGCTGTGGAAAGACGATGGTTTACACCGTACTTAGCCATGACTCTAGCAAATTGGTCATTGCAGAAATGAGTCCCACGATCACTAATAATGGCGCGAGGCACACCGAATCTAGCGAATAAAGCTTTCAAAAAGTTACAAACCACCCTTGCGTCATTAGTAGGCAAAGCTTTGGCTTCAACCCACTTTGAAACGTAGTCAACGGCTACAAGGATGTATTTGTTTCCTTTAGAAGATGGGAATGGCCCCATAAAGTCGATACCCCAAACATAAAAAATTTCACACTCTTGAATGAAATTCTGAGGCATCTCGTCTTTATGTGTGATTTTGCCTTGCTTTTGGCAAACATCACATCGTTTGACCATATTGTGAGCGTCACGGTATATGGAGGGCCAATAAAATCCCGAATCAAACACTTTCTTGGTGGTGTAATTGGGACCAAAGTGACCACCGGTGGGTCCTTTGTGGCAAGCATCAAGGATTTCAGACGCTACCGGTCCATCAACACATCGGCGAATAATCAGGTCAGCACATTGTTTGAATAGGTAAGGGTCGTCCCAAAAGTAAGTCTTGATGTCGGTAAAGAACTTCTTCTTTTGCTGGGACGTCAACCCTTCCTTGAGAATTCCACCCGCCAAGTAGTTTGCAAAGTCCGCAAACCACGGGGTTTCATTCGGTTTCGAGTTTATAGACATTAAGGTCTCCAAGGGAAAAGAATCATTGATTTCTTTGGTCGGATGATCCCCTTGGTAAGGATCCTCAAGTCTGCTGAGATGATCCGCGGCTAAGTTTTCTGCTCCTTTTTTATCGCGAATTTCGATTTTAAATTCCTGGAGCAGCAAAACCCAGCGAAGAAGTCTTGGTTTGGAATCTTGCTTTGTCAACAAGTACTTCAACGCGGAATGATCGGTGTACACAATTGTGGTGGAAAGGACAAGATAGGGGCGGAATTTTTCAAAAGCATAGATAACAGCTAAAAGCTCTTTTTCTGTTGGCGTATAATGCAATTGTGCCCCAGTCATTGTCTTGCTAGCGTAATGGATTGGTTGGAAGTGTTTGTTCACTCTTTGTCCAAGAACCGCTCCAATAGCAAAATCACTAGCATCGCACATCAACTCAAAAGGCAGCTCCCAATTAGGGGTAACTAAGACGGGTGCCTTAGTTAGCTTATCCTTAAGCGAGTTGAAGGCTTCAAGGCACTCTTTGGAAAAGATAAAAGGAGTATCGTTTTCCAAGAGGTGGGTCATCGGGCGAGCGATTTGAGAGAAATCTTTGATGAATCGACGGTAGAAGCCCGCATGACCCAAGAAACTTCTCACACCCTTCACGGTTGAAGGTGGAGGCAACTTTGCGATAACATCGACTTTAGCGCGGTCTACTTCAAGACCGGCTTTCGAGATCTTATGTCCAAGCACGACGCCTTCTTTTACCATAAAATGGCATTTTTCCCAATTTAGAACTAGGCGAGTGTCTTCGCACCGCTTTAGCATACGTTCCAAATTGGCAAGGCAAGAAGAGAAGGAATCCCCGAAGACCGAGAAATCATCCATGAAGACTTCCATGGTTTGTTCAAACATGTCATGGAAGATAGCTAACATACACCTTTGGAAAGTCCCGGGCGCATTACATAAGCCAAAAGGCATTCTTTTGTAAGCGAAAGTGCCATAGGGACAAGTGAATGTAGTCTTCTCTTGATCTTGGGGATCGATGGGTATTTGAAAATAACCCGAGAAACCATCAAGAAAGCAGTAATATTCATTTCCTGCTAAGCGTTCAAGCATTTGGTCCATAAAAGGTAGAGGGAAATGATCCTTTCTCGTGGCATCATTGAGTTTGCGGTAGTCTATACAAACTCTCCACCCAGTAACGAGACGAGTGGGAATCAACTCGTTGTGTTCATTGGGAACAACGGTTATTCCGCCCTTCTTGGGCACACAGTGGATTGGACTAACCCATGGTGAATCCGAAATAGGGTAAATCATACCCGCATCAAGAAGTTTGAGAACCTCTGTTTTGATGACTTCATGGATTTTTGGATTCACCCTTCGTTGGCTTTGAATTGTGGGCTTAAAGTCGTCCTCCATGAGAATTTTGTGTGTGCAGAAGTGAGGATCAATTCCACGAATATCGGAAATCTTCCAAGCAATAGCCTTCTTGTGATCTTTCAATACAGCGACAAGTCGAGCTTTCTCTTCATCCTTCAAATCCTTAGCAATGATGACTGGCGACTTCTTCTCTTCTTCGAGGAATACATACTCAAGATGGGGTGGCAACTCCTTAAGTTCCAAATCCGGAGGATTTTCGACGGGAGGCGTATTCGAAGTCGGAGTATCGATGGCAATAACAGTGGGAGATGGAGGTGAATGATTGTCTTCTCTGAGGAGGTTTGCAATGAAACTGAGATCGTCATCCCAATTGGCAGTAGAATCGTCATTGTCTTGCTTCACATCTTCCAAGGTGGCTTCCAAATCTTTCCAAAGAAAATCACTTTCTCCAAAGAGAGATAGTGATGAGTCGATAGAGGAAACGGTCTCAACATTGGGAAGAGAGGTAGGAATGTTTTTACAAGCATCCTTGAAGTGTTCTTCGCAAGCCTCATCAAGAACGTCAATACAATTAACACTCTCGTACGAATAAGGCTGTTTAGAAAGCTTTCCCATGTTGAAGACTACTTTATCGTCACCAACTCTCATGATAAGCTCACCGGCTTCAACATCAATGAGAGTGCGACCGGTCCTCAAGAATGGACGACCAACAATGAGTGGCACACGGGGGTCCATCTCGTAGTCGACGACAACAAAATCAGCAGGGAAGGTGAATTTGTCGACTCCTACAATGACGTCTTCGGCTATCCCCACTGGATAAGCAACCGTACGGTTGGCCAATTCCAAAGTCATTTTGGTGGGGACTAGCTCTGGGAGAGATAATTGCTTCCAAACACTTAGAGGCATGAGATTAATACTGGCACCTAGATCGGCTAGGGCCATGCAATTCTCTACTCCCGGGAAATTGCAAGGGATAAGAAAACGACCCAGATCACCAAGCTTGGTTGGCAATTTCCTTAAGAGCACTGCAGAGCAGTTCTCATTAAGTTGGGTGTTGGCAATATCGAGGAGCTTTTCCTTGTCGCTCAGAAGATCTTTAAACATTTTGGCATATTTGGGCATGTGAGCGAGAGCCTCAGCGAAGGAGATATTGAAATTCAGTTTTTTGAACATTTTAAGGAAATTCGAAACCTGGATATCATCCTTGCTCTTTTGCTTCTCTTTCCTCAACCTTGAAGGATAAGGTATATTGGAAGAAGAGGAAGGCTTTAGGGGAATAGGATCACTCACAACCACGGGTGGAGGAGGGGTAGAAAGAAGAGGTGGAGAAATTGGAGAAGGAGAAGGAGGAGGAATAGGAGCAGGTGACTCGTTCTCCTTAGTCACAATCACCGGTGGAGGTATAGGAAGCTCGGGTTCCTTGGTACCTTTGCCACTTCGAGTGGTGATTGCTTTCATCTCCCCTCTTGGGTTCGCAACGGTGTTACTCGGAAGAGTACCCGAAGAAGAGGGTTGACTACTTTGGAAGAAACTAGCCATCATGTTCCTTAGATCATTAGTTTGGCTATCCAACGTAGTTCTCATATCGGCTCTCAAATCATTTCCTTGCTTGACCAAGTCTGCCTTCAAGTTGAGCACCTCTCTCTGAAGATTTCCCACTATCGCATCATTAGTCCTCATATAAGTTTCTACTTCTTGGTGAAGAGCGGTAGGTTGGTTGGGAGGAGCATTGTATGCAGGTGGTTGGTAAGCAGGTTGTTGGTAGACTTGGTTGTTTCGTTGAGGCGGTTGTTGCTGCTTGTGAGGTGGGATGTATGGTTGTCGAGGTTGTTGTTGTTGTTGAGGAGGGCGATTAAGGTTTTGTTGTTGGTTTGGGTTGGCAGGAGGGAAACCAGGTGGTGAAAGATAGTTGTTGCTGCGGTAGCTAAGCAAGTTACGGTCACCTTGGGGTCTAGCTTGATAAGCAGGTTGTTGATAGGTGCCATATGCCGCATTCACATTCTCAGCGGGGTAATCTTGGGTGGCGGTACAAGTTGTGTAAGAGTGTGGACCACCGCATATCTCACAAGGTTGGCTGACAGCGTTCACTTGAGCGTTTTTGGCGTTGTTGCTGTTGTTGTTGCTGACGGTGTGGGTGACAAGCGATTCAAGAAGCGTAGTGATTTTGTCTAATCGCTTGTCGCTGTCATTAGTTCTAGCACTAGCAACATTGGTCCGAACACTCTTGGTTTGCACACGAGATTTATTCTCAATGATGTCCCAAGCAGCATTGGAAGTCTTAGCCAATAAATTACCCCCTGAGGCACTATTCAGTGAATCTTGATCACTCATGCTTAAACCATTGTAAAAAGTATTAATTTGATGTACTTTGGTAAAACCATGTTGTGGGCATTTTCTTAAGAGATCTTTAAAGCGATCCCAAGATTCACTGAATGACTCGTCGTACTTTTGTTCAAAATTTATAATTTCATTCCGCAATGCGGTAGTACGAGAGGGTGGAAAAAAGTAGTTGATAAACTTTGTTTCCAAATCCGTCCACGAGAGAATACTCTGTGGCGGTTCTTTAGCAAGCCAATGTCGTGCTTGTCCCTCTAAACAAAAGGGAAAAAGTTGTAACCTTATAACTTCTTGTGGAACCCCATTGAACTTGACCGTGTTGGTGAGTTGTAGAAATCTCTTGATGTGGTCGTGTGGATCATCAATGGTTCGTCCCAAGAATGGTTGAGCGGAGACCATCTGGATAAAGCCTGATTTAAGCTCAAAGTTGTTGGCGGCAATTGGTGGTATAACAATTGGATCCGTGTTGCCATCGACATGAGCTTGGAGCAATTCAATCATGGGGCGGTTATCCGGAAGGGGCTCATTGTTGTTGTTATTCATGTTGTTGAAAGGTGGGTTGTTGTTGTTATTATTGTTGTTCGGAGGTGGTATGTTATTGTTGTTTTGTACACCAGCCATGTCTAAGTTATCGAGAGGCTCGGGCTCTTGATAAGACGTGGATCGAGTGCGCATACACCTGCAAAAGAACGAACAAAGACAAACAAGGCAAAAATATTTTTGGTTTTTATGTTTTTTACTTTTTAGGATTTTTTGAAAATTTTATATTTTTTTGTGTTTTTGAAAATTTTTGTGAAAAAGTAACGTTCACGGGGAACGGATCCCAAAATCCAAGTTCTCACAAAAAACATTTGATCTTAACGAGAAGAGCCGGCAGCGGCGCCATTTGATACAAGCTTTTTAGTGTGGAGAAAAAAGTTCGAATTCTCGGAATCCTCTCGAATTGATCTCAGTTAAAAGTGGAATGATTTGTTCTTGGTGACAAAAAGTGGATTTGGTTTTCTATTCTAAATAAATGAAGTGAATAAAGATTAAAGCCGGAAACAGTAGATAAAAACAATTAAATGATAAAGCAGAAAAATACTCTTACTGAAAAATGCCCTATGCTGAAAATAATCCTTATGCGGAAAAATGCTCTATGCGGAAGATTAAGGCTATGCGGAAAGTATGACCATGCGGAACAATATGTCTATTCGGAACACTGGGCCATTCGGAAAATAATGCTCTATGCGGAATGTTTTACTATGCGGAATATTTAAAATATTCCGAGTAAGGGAAAAGGAAAATCTCCCTATGCGGAATATGGTATTATTCCGAATAAAGGAAAAACCATGAAGGCTACTCGGAATAAATTTTATTCCGAATAAAAGAAGAGTAAATACCCCTATTCGGAAAGAATGAAATGTTCTGAATAAGGGAGAAAGACAAGGAGCTATGCGGAATGTTTCTGGGTTGAAGAACAGTAACAACAACGAATAAACAGGGGACACGGATTTTACTCAAAATCAACTCCAATACTTAAAAAGGTTTTACCAAATCAAACACAAACCATTTAAATACCATAAGTAATAAATCCCACCAATAAAAACACTATATCAACAACTTTTTAAGATCAAACTAGAATCAAATAAAAACTTAAGAACTTGCAATAGATGATGATGAAGAACAAGATGAATGAAAAGATGGAATAGATTGATTAATAGAAGAGTAACAAGGTTAATGATTAAGGATTACAAGATTGAAAAAGAAATTGAAAAATCACCAAACACCCTAATGGTGTTTGTGATGCTACGAACCACAAAGAACTGGAAAAAGAAAATGAACTAACTCCCTAATTGTGTGAAGGAGGAATCTATTTATACTCCTAGTGGTTGGTTGGTGAGTGGGCTTTCTCCCTTTCTTCTTGTCTTCTCGTCTTTTCAGAAAAGTTGACGTTTTCGATTCTGATTCGGGATTTGTCGTCGATTAAATTCAACTCGTCTTTTAATTTCTTCGTTAAATAGACTTGAGTTTCTTCGACTTATGTAAATCTTCCGTCTTTGGTCCTTTTCTTCGATAAATCTTTGAATAGGCCCAGTGACTTCAAATCTTTTGCACCTCTTGGACAATAGACTTCGTCTTGAGTCTTTTTCCTTGATAAAACCCGTGCAATCCCATGTTTTCTTTAATATTCATCCGGTTAGCTTTGAAAACACAATAAACACAAAAACCACGCATAATTCCAAACAAATGATATTTAATACGTGTTTTGGTCTTGTTTTAGCTAGAATTAAGTGGTAAAAGGATGGGTGTTTACACACCTATCAATTATCAATAGGTGATGCCATAGCAATTTGAAAATAATATCGTTTTAATTGGCATAAGTATAAACTTACTCAAATTAAAAGTTTTTGGGAAATAATGATTAAATTATATATTAGTGCCATTTAACATGACGATTTTAAAAGTTACGTTAATACTTATGAGATTAATTAACCGGATGTTAACAATCAATGCACAGGTAGCCACGTAAGAATGTATGCTCTACACTCTATATGCTTAACTATTCTAGTCCCGAAAATCCCAAAAGATTTTTAAAGCAGTTATAGTCCAGTTTATATAAAAATTTTATTTGTATACTTATTTAAATTTTGTTCTGGTTCTCTATAACAATCTCTCTAATACCATTCTGTGACACCCCCAAATTGAGTCAAATGAAGCGGAAATAATATTTGGGTGTCACGTAGGTGGATCAACAGCAGATAGCGTACAGAGCAGCAGATAAAAGATTATCATTACATTTATTACATGGATAAAAGTGAAAATAGTATTAAAATTGTCTTAAAAATTGTTCAACAGTTTGAATTATTTCCCAGTTTAAAAAACCTCAGATGAGCTCTATAAATGCAGCCTATCATGATGTTTGACTCCATGCGCACCAATACCTGCTTTAGTTTCTTGAGAAAACATGATTAGAGAGTCAACATAAAGTTGGTGAATTCACAAGTTTAATAAAATAAGTTTGGACAATAAACATTCAATGAAGCAGTAATGCACAAAGCACCAATACTTAAAAGTAACTACATTCCCATATTGCCAGAAACTGAGACTTGACAGTTCAGTCCTTAACAAATAAGGACCCTTCGCCTTATAAAAAGGCACCCAAAAATAATAAGTGCTAACATGTGAAACATCTGTTGTCCTGGCCTAGGCACAGTGAGCATGACTCACCCAGATGGGGATGGTCAATCCCAAATAGATCTATTTATAACATTCAGGTAATTCAATAATTCTAACAGTTTCAGATGCACGGGTTCATCTACAATAGCAAATGTAATCAAAGGTTTCACAGTTCAATTTATGTCCACAAAATAAAATATATTGCATGTTTTCTACCCCGTTAAAAGGTTTAAAAGTTTGTCAATATATAAAGCGGGGCCATGAACTCACCTCAATAGTACATCAAATAGTCACAAGTAAATCTGATATGATGCTCACGATACAGTCAACGACCTAAATAATTATAAGGTCTCAGTAAGTGCATAACATAATGAATAAAAGTATTAGAACAAATCTATGCATGCTTATACTGGTTTTAAGCATTTTATTACGATATTTGTATTTTAGTTCATCGTTGTACAAGTTATAGTAGTATTTATTTTAAGTATAAAATAAATAATATTATTAAATTAATTGATCCATTTAATTAATTTTCTTGTACTTGTATTGTTTATAAAATAATCTAAATATTTATAAAAGGAAGTTTTATATATATTTAAAGTAATAGAAAATAAATATAATTAATATATTTATTTTTATAAGTTAATCATTTTTAATTTATATTTTATATATAAATAAGGTTTATAAAACGTAAAACAGTTTTGTTTAATTTCCACGTTCTCGTAGGGTATATAATTATTAAATTATAAGTTGGAAAAATAATAAATGTTATGTTTATTTAAGTTTTACGTTTTAAGTATCGGGTATAAATATATAGTAAATCTAGGGTTTGTTATACTTTGTATAAATTACATTTTAGTCCCTCTACTTATATAATTACCCACGGTTTATTTACCTTTATACCCCTAGGGTTCCTAAACATTTCTAGTATTTACAACATTGGTCACTCCCTAGTTACACGTATATTCGGCTCATTTTATGTTTAGAAACAAGTTACACAAATGCCCCCTAGGGCTCCATTGACTTTCGGCTTATGCCAAAAACCACCCCCTAGGGTCTATCTAGGGCTCATAACAGTTTACTATGTCGGCAAAATAGGTCCCTAGTGTTTCTATTAGTTTCGGCAATGGGCAAAGGGGTCCCCTAGGTCCTTACTAAGTTCCACAAATTACCCTAACATGTTACTGATCTCATTTAAGTCCTTGTTGTTAACTTTGGGGTTTCGGATAGTGTCAAAACACCACCCTCAACTCTCGGCATTTTACAAAAGTAGCCCTTAGGTTTATATTTTTGGAAAGTCAGTTTTTATACTTGTTCATTTAGATCCCTTAACTTAATAAGAATACAATTAACTCGAAACTATTGTATTTGTTCTTTTTAATCCGAAACTTAGTAGATTTACCATCTTAGTCCAAAACTTCATAGATCTATCATTTTAGTCCAAAAATATTTATAGATCTATGTTCTTAACCCGAAACTTTATAAAATCACAATTTTGACACCAAAAGTTTTATAAAAACATTATTTAGTAATAATGAAGTTTATTTAGGAAAGCTTATTATAGTAGACTAAAAACTAAATCCTATAAGGCAAAAATAGTGAGCTTATCATTTTATCGCAACTAGTAGTGTAGATCTAATGTTTCTAGGCATGTTTATACATTACAAGATTAACCAATATTGAACCATAGGGTTTAAAACCCCACGTCCAATATATGCATGATTATGTTTTACATAGTTTTTCTAGTTTAACTAGTTCATAGTGTTATGTTCATCATGGTTATCAAGATCTTACATCATTTTAAAGTCACAAAACATTTTAAGCCGTGACCCATTTTAGGTTTAGGGTTTCCATAGTTTTGTTTTAAGATTAAGCTTTACTAGTAATAACCATGTGTATGTTTATGTGCATGAAAGTAATATATTGAAAGATAGGTTTTAAGTTTTACTTACTTGTCTAGGTAGAACTAGGAATGGACAAGAGAATGAGTAGTGACTAGAGCTAAGTTTCAACAATGGTGAACCCTTGTGAATCAACACTAGCCGTGACCTTCAATGGAGTTTTTAGGACTTCCTTGTTGACTTGATGATCAAGATGCTTGTAGGAGTTGACAAATGATTAGCATTCAAGATAGGAGATACATAGTCAATGAGCTTTGAAGGTTTTTTGTTGAAGGGAGCAATATGAGCCATGGGTTTTGGAGAGTGAAATGGGATTCAAAATGTTTTATGTTGGAGTATCTTGAAAATATTCGGCTATATGGAAGAAAGATGAGTATCTTTATGTATCTTGTCCTATGTACTAAGTATCCATGGAAGATTAAGTATAGATATGGTAAGATATGTAGTACATGCCATATATAGTAATAAGGTATTTCCTCCTCAAGTGGAAAAAGGGTGTCGTGTGGTCTTGATATCCAAGGGGACAAGACTTGTCTCAATAGTGATATATGTATGGTAGAATAGTAAGTCAATTGACTTGATGGTTCACTTGTAAGTTTGTAAGTAATCATGGAAATGCATGCATACATATATTCGGCTATATATATATATATATATATATATATATATATATATATATATATATATATATATATATATATATATATATATATATATATATATATATATATATACATTTGGGTGGAAATTGGGTTGTAAGTATAGCATAGTATGGTATGTGAAAGAAAAGTGAAGTGTGTAAGAAAAAGTGTAAGGTATAGTGTATTAGTGGATGTACATGTTTAGGCTTGCAAGTTAGTGAAATGATTATGGATATGTAGTATATACATATATACACGGCACATTTAGGTGATTTTAGGGAAATGTGTTAATTTTGTATCAAGTGTTGGGTGAAAATAATAGTCCTTGTATAATATTGTATGCATTTTGTTAAGTTATAGGTACTTTAGTTAAACCTTTAGGTAATTTAGTGAAAGTATATAATGAATACATCATTATAATTATTTTACTTAAATAAAGTAAATAAATGTCAATGTAAAATAAAGTACATTGTTTTAAGGTGTTAGGTGTTTATTCCTATTATGAAATATATGTGAATATATACATATAAAAATGAGTCCAAGTACTTAATAATTTAATTAAGTAAAGTTATAGTTTATCTCAAAATGTATACTGAGGTGATGAGTCCTTTATTCATTCAGGTGGTCAGTCAGTTGCCAGAGTAGTCAACAATGACTAAAGGTCCATATGAATATAGAAATAAATATGAAAGGTAGTATGACAAAAGGTATATGATTAATAATAAGTCATATAAAAGTGGAATTATATAGATTCCAAAAATAAAGAGTACAACAGTTGACAAAGTCAATAAGGTAAAATCAGAGGTTTTACAGCTTGTATTTCAGGAAGTCGGGGTAGGTACACCCTCTGGAATTTTGATCTCTGGCATTTGAGTTTTGATTGTCGCCATGGTTTCCGCTTGGGTGTGTTTCCCTGGCGGCTAGGGCATCAGCAATGCCTTGACCGATAAGCACTCTAAGTTGTGCTTCTGAAATAGTCGTTGAGGGAGTAGCGTCGGGATTATGTCGAGTAACTCTTTGTGCCATTTTTCTATCATACACAAAGATGAGATTTATTAGTTGATCATTAAGATTATTATATTAAGTTGCATGAAAATGGGTATGCATAGAAATCACAACAATTTGGATAACCTGTCAAGAGTTCATAATAATATAAATTCAAACAAACAAGTAAGTGATAACATGTCAATCCTGGTGAACATCAATATGATACAAATACAACCAATCTAAGACAGAGATACAACAATCCTGTCTGAAATAGTGGTACACATGTTTGCAGTACAACAAAAGATAACCTACCTACTAAGGTTAGGTGCTAAGATACATATACAACTGAAATGAAAATACAAGTACAACAAACCTAAATCATGTGAGTTGGGATGCAACTCAATGCTTGTCATGATGTACAAAGAAATCTAGCCTACACTAGTATGGCTGCCTGCAGGTGCGGATGGTCCAGCTGGTGGTGTGGGTGCACGATCATCCTGCATGTGAATCATCGCTCTCCTGGTCTCCCGGGAGAATCTCATAGTCTCGAGCAACTGATGCTGGCGTGCAGTGTCGACACTCCGAAGAAGATCTGTCTCTGCAGTGACTCCCTGGTGACGAAGATCTGCCAGGTCTATGAAGGTCCTGAAAGTCTCCTCCTGCGTGAGTATGGCAGCCTGGGTCTCGTACGAGTGACCCTCCAGCGAAACTAGGCGATAACAGAGGTAAGAAACCTCATCCAACAGCCAATGTATGGTTCCCTGGGTCATACCCAAAGAACTTTGAGTGGTGTGTGACTCACCAGCCATAGTCCAGTAGAGAGAATTAAATCTCTCCTGAAGTACGGCGCGACCCTGCTGGTCCGCCTGTAGTAGGGCATGAATAAGTGTAGTATCCTGCGCCTGTCGGGCTACAAGTGCGTCGACCTATGCATGTAAAGCACCAAAAATAGCCTCTCCAGCTCCCGATCCCTCTCCTATCTCGAATGTCGAGTTGGGAATAGATTCACGCCTCCTCTTGCGAGGTGGCAAGATACTAGCGGGGTAAGAGAGAAATGCAGAAGGTGGTGGCAAGGGTGGTAAAGAAGGTACAACCTGATCCATCTCCCTAGGAGGAGATGCAGGTACGACTAGTAGTGGTGAAGTAGGAGATACAGTAGGTGGTGATGGGGTAAGAGAATCCGAAAGTACAATGACTCCATCTGGCTGGTCATCTCTGGACTCTGTGTCGGATGCAGGTCCAGCAAGTACCGATGTCGACGATAATGGTGCGATGATATGAGCCATGAGCTCCTCTAAAGTAGTCACAATGGTAGGTGTCGTCATGATATCTGAAAATAGCATTTCAAAGTTGAGTAAGCTTTTAGCTTACACAATTCAAAAAGTTTTTAAAATGCATATGCGATGCGGTTTATGTCTTTTAACTATGCTTGTTAAAAGTATGCGTAGATACTTAGGTGATTTATTAACTCAAAGGTTATAAATCGGTGTGAGGTTAGTTCAGATAATATGCATACTCTATATGCTTATATGCCTAACTTATAAAGGTTCCCCAAAAATCAACTTTCTTTGAAGCACAAAATATTTATTTGAAGCACAAAAAGTGACCTAGGGTTCGTAATAAGTTACCCAAAGGACACATTTGGTCCTTTAAGTCTCGGAAACTTATGATAGAGTTTTCAGGGCTTGTAACAAGTTTCAAAAGTGTCAAATATAGTCCTCGTGGATTTGTTTAGCTCATGGTTTCAATACATACGCACCCTATAATTTTAGAAATGACGAATTTGGTCCTTAACTTCTTTAATATCACGAAAACATATATATATGTTTTATTAAGTTACAATTTTGACTATAACTTTCACCAAACGACAACAAAGGCACGAAAAGTCTCCAAAAAATGGTTTTGGGCTTGGTTGGCCCAATAGGGTTACGGTTTGGATTAATGGGCCTAACCTTTAGGCTTGTTTAAGTAACTAGTAATTACACTAAGTATGTTAATTAATCTAATATTTACTTCTTAGGCTTATGGGCTTATTTATTAGGCTAATAGTGGGCTTATATGTCACGGCTTATATATGTTTTAGGCTTACGTGACTTGGCTTATATAAGCCTTCATGTCTCGGCTTATATAACTTATGGGCTTATATTAGTTAGCTTATCTAGGGTACCAACTTACCAATAATTCCTTTACTTCTACTCAACTTGTGCTCATTTAAATGGTCTTAATACACTAGGGTTACACTCGGCTTAATAATAAGCCGAGCCTTAAGGCTTACTTGTTTGAGCTCATTGTTTGTTTATAGCACCTATTTACTAGTCAAGGCTTATCTAGGTTTCTTTTAAGCAAGGTGTACAACTAGTTCTTCCTAATCTAAGGACTTCTAGTGAATCTACCCATGAAACTTAATAAGTCGTGGGCTTATAGGGTGTTTGTGGTTTGATTCGTGATAATTTTACATGTGCATGCAAACATGGATTTGTTTCCTAAGCTTTTACATGCATGACGTGTGATGAGGAATAAGAAAAGATTGAAATTGAGTCATGGAAGTCTTGTACTCACTTGTTTGTATAAAACATGGCAAATGGCTATGGAACTAAGATTTCTAGGAGTCGGGTTCTTCTTAGACGTGACCTAGGATGGTCTTGGCTCGTCTTGAATGCTAAATATCTTGTGTAAACTTGCACTAAATGCTTGAGAAGACCAAGAACTTTTAGGAGTAAATGCTTTGGTTCGTCTAGGTGTTTTGTGAAGAGAGATCTGAATATGGATGTGTAAGTGGAAAGTGAAGTTCAAGTGTTTGATAAATATCAAGTTAAAGCTTGTTTATGTGGCTTAGGGAAATGAAACGGCAAGAGTGATGTTGTGGCTATATATGATGTGATCTTGGGGTACAATTGTGGTACTAGGTTTATACCAAGTCTTAATGAGCAACAATGTACACTTAACCCCAACAAGCCTCATGCCGTCGCATATATGCAAGCCAAGGGGACATTTAGGACTTGTATAGTGTTAGCATTTAAGGGAAGTGTTATACATTTCATTTTTCTTGTATGGTGTGGGTCTCTCACACGTCTAAGGTAAGGAAGAGGGTGCTAGGTGTCTTTGTGTTAAGCACTTGAATATCTAAGTCTAGATATTAGTTAGTACATTCCTTAAATGCCAAAAATGTACATAAGGTATTGGTTTTAGGTTATAGCCGACGGTTTTGGCTAGTCAAAAGGGAAGGAGTGAGCTAAATAGTGTATGGTTTAATGAGAGTGTGTTGTACAAAGTCTAGAAAGTCAAATGTATATTTGATAAAGGTTACAAGTAGGTATAGTTGTGTATGGTGTATATATTTGGCTAGTTAATGAGTCTAAGATAGTTTTAGGTTTAAATCTAGTGTCTAAGTATAGTTACTACGTGTTTAGGTATGGTATTGTATGAGTAGGTTTAAGTCTAGGTCGATTTTGGTTAAGTTTTGGGATCCTTGGTGAAAGTATAGTCGAAATTAAATAGGAGTATAATTTACTTTAAAAAGCAAGACAACTTAATTTAAATAAGTTAGAATGGTTATTTTTAATAATAAATAGCCGTTGATGTCGTATCGTAGTATCATTCATGAGGTTAGGAAAAACACACATATATATATATATATATATATATATATATATATATATATATATATATATATATATATATATATATATATATATATATATATATATATATATATATATATATATATATTAAAGCTTATAATAGTTCCTAGGTAAAGGTTATTTATTGTGATCATGAGTTTGGATTTTTATAAATCAGTATGATGAATGCTTATGATCATGTGTTCAGGTGACTTAAATGTCCCAAAAGAAATGATTGTTTACTGTTCCGTATGCTCATATAATGTAGTCATACAAATGTGGATGCGTCCTTATAATTAAATACTCATAATCATAATATAATGTTATGTGATCAAATGTTTCCATGTTCTGATGATTAAAATAATGTATGCTCATGTCTGATGCATATGATTTCTCAAAAGATTTCATGCAAAGGTGGTAATATATACAAATATCATGAGGTGACGTGTACAAAGATGACATAGTCAAAACCTGAAATTTACAGGTTTTACATACAAACCCTTAAACTATGAGTTTAGAATCCATAGAAGTCATAAACATACTATATAAGCCCTATAATAATCATACATTAGGATATAAACCCTAATTACCCAAGATAGAAAGTCATTAGGCTTAATGACCTAAAAACCCTTATATTAAGAAATCTACATGGAATCACTACCTAGTCTTTTAGGACAAGTCTACAAAAATCCATAGCACTTCATTAAGGTTATAAGATTACACTAAGACAATGTACAAGTAACCTGAATCACAAGGTACAACATTTCAATGCATGGCTTATAAATTAGGTCAAAATGAGTATTTTTCACCCTTTAGACATGTTTACTTACAATAACTTAGTAAACCAATGTAGGGACTTCATGAACACATTTAGGACAATTTAGGATGTATAAATTGAGTTTACATAAGTAGCTAATTGAAGGATAATCACTTTTACTAAGATTTAACCATAAATCATTAGAAGCCCTAACTAGCCTAGGTTTTCTTCCCATTTTCACATCAAACCTTTATTAAACTTCAAACCAAAGACCCAAACTTCTTAATTACAATTTATGTACCCTAAATAAACCCTAATCCATCACTAATCACATTCCAAAACCCTTAATCACCAAAATTACAAAGTATAAATTTACAAGCCCTATAAAATGAACCCGACTAGGTTTTTCCCTCCAAAACTAAGTTTAAACTCTTTCCCTCCCATTCCAAGTTTGAAACTGATATTTACAAGAATTTAGGACTTCTAGAATCCGTCTAAGCTGATGTATCACCACCTTGTAGACAATGAATCACCATTCTTATCCAAATTAGCCGTGTGATGTTTTTAACCACAAACCTTAGATAACTATCATCCTAGACTTCATGACTCATTCATAGACTTGCATAGACCTTACCTAGCATCTCTTAGTCACAAATATACTGAGATTACACGATTACACCCTTTACTTGGAGCCTAAGGGTCGAAACTAGTATAAATAGCAACCTAAACCTTTTATTTCAACTTGCACCCCGTTTTCTCTTAACCTCCTACCCATTCTTCATTTTCACTTCTATAAATGTCCTTGTACATCCCATAGGACCAGAAACCAGGTTTATAAGGAAGCCATTGAAGCTTTTGAAGCTTTGATAGCAAGTAGTGTTCATAGGAAGCAATAAGGAGCCATTTTGAAGCTACCTTGGTAATTTCTAGGTTAGGTATGCTTTGATCTTGTTATAATAAATTCTTAGAGTTTTATTAATTCTAAAATAATGTTAGAAAGATAATATAAAATAAATTAAGTCATTTGATCATTTTAAATGAAAGTTATAAGTTAAAGATGTCTTAAAACCCTAGTTTTGTAATTTACATGAAATAATAAGCAAAAACCTATTTCAAAAGCTATAATTCTAAAAAATGTTGTTCTTATGAATATAAACATGTTTTGAAACTGTGTTTTAAAATACTAGATCATTTGGTCCATTTTTGAAGTTGTTATATGAATTTTACAAGTATAGGGACTAAAACTGTCATTTTTAAAACTATTTAACATTTTCTGACAAAAGTGTCGTTTGAAAGTTAAATATATAAGAATAAATATTGGAAATTTTGAGGCCCTAAGGGTAAATATTGAGGGTTTTAAATGCAAATAATAAAACTAATACTTTAGGGGTTAAAAGTATAATTATAGCAAAGTATAACAAAAATGGCTATTTTTGCCAATTTTAAAACTAAAGAAGCTTAATTATAAATATGAGGAAGTAATAAAAGTATCATGTTTGTAGGGAAATTTGTACAAAGATGTTCTATCTCGGTATTACGTTATGACTGGGTGGTTGAGTTTACGATTTAAAGTGCCCTCGCTCCTCAAACGTTTATAGAATGGCTTCTGAGTATGATTGCCAGAAAAATTGTGCTAGAATTACAACCAAATATTTATTAAATAATATATAACCAATACTTAGAAATATTGAACAAAATATTAAAGACTTGATACTATATACAATGTATTAAATCCAGGTTTGTGTGAGATCAACCTGTTGTTTATGAGACCAAGTTGTGGTTTGTATGATAAACCTGTTTATCTGTGAATGAAATATATTTGATTATAGCTCGGATTCTATAGACATAAGGTGAGTTCGTACCCTCACTTTTAAATGCTTTATAAATGATTTTAAAACCCGTGAGGGGGATATATGCTAAAAATGGAATACAAGTGTTTTTGGTATGCTTCTCATATATGATTATTGACACTACGTTTACTTGTTGCCGTTAAAGTCCCTTTTTAATAATGGACCGCTAATCATTTAATGAGCGCTAATATTATGAATAGTACTATCGGAGACTGACATCTCCTATCTAGGCAAGTCTCACTTGCTAGCAGCTATTGGTTCCTACCTAGGCTAAACAGATATGCTTAATTTTTCTAACTTAGGATAGTCCGGCAAACTTCATACCTAAGGGAAATTTGTTGGGTTTTTCCTGATAATGTCTAGTCGCGGGGTTATGAGCTAGTGCAATAATAATTTATTTTTTTAAACTTATGAGCGAATAATAACGTAGCTCAGGAAAAAGGATCTTGTATTCAAAATATGTTTAAACCTATGAATTCACTCAACCTTTGTGTTGACCTTAAGCATATATTTCAGGAAACCATGACTGATAGTATAGAGCAGCCAAGGATGGCATGAGGAGGCACAAGCTTGAACTTATTAACCTAGATTTTAGGAACGTCATATTGTAAAACTATGAATTTTTAATGATATATAAAGAAAGTTGATTTTTATCATCCTTTTGAGTTGTTTTCTAACATTATGACTTGTGTTCTATGAAATAATACCCCATATCAATGTTCCGCTGTGTAAAGGTAAAATGGGGGTGTTACAATACGCTCTGAGCTCATTCACATATTTAGATAGCTTATCGGAAGCTTCCACCTTGGGCAGGACTTGCCTAATCGATTGGTTTGTAATCATCTTGATTGGGTGAGCTTCGAAGTACCGTCTCAGTCTCTGTGATAAGCACAAATCTAGCTTTTCCAAGGGTGCATAATTACGTTCGGCGTCATGCAGGACCCTACTAACATACCGATTGGGTACATGCCCCGAGTTCCTTTCCACCATTAGTACTCCACTAACTGCGTCCGGAGACGCTGCTAGGTAAATGTACAACGTTTTTCCTCTTCTCGGTGTGGTTAGTAGCATCAGTTCCATGACCACCTCTTCATTTCCTGAAAAGCCTTCTCCGCCTATGGGTCCAGCGGTATTCATCTTTGTTTTCCTTGGTGATATTTGTAGAAACTAGAAACTGGGGGGGGGTGAATAGTTTCTCTATTAAAAATTAAGTTCATCATTAGAAATCACTTTTACTTGAAAACTTGTTCCATAATGATTTTTAGTGTTTCAAACATTTCTATATCAAGTTATCATGATGATGGAATGCTAAATGCAATGATATGTATAAGAATAGAGTAAGAAAAAATAACCTAAGGAGCGACACTAAAGATTTTTAGTGGTTCGGAAACAAAGCTCTATTCTTCGTTCATACTCCACTCCTTGAGTATACCTTACTTAATATTTCTACTATATCCACAAGTTCCTTTCTTGGCGGAGAAAACCTTACAACGTTGCTCACAATGTTTTCTAACACTAAGCTTAATGTCGAGTTCTAATCTTAAGCTAGAACCAATCTTCGTCACCCATCTTTTTTCCAACACAAAGCTAGATGTCGAGTTCTAATCCTAAGCTAGAACCAATCTTCGTCGCCCATCTTCTTTTCCAACACAAGACTAGATGTCGAGTTCTAATCCTACGCTAGAACCAATTTTCACTAACATCACTTTCAAGTTAAGTGATAACTCAAACACAAATACAAATACATCACTTTGTAGTTTAGTGAGAACTAACACACAAGACACATCCAAGTATACACTTATACTTTGGATCTACACAAGACTAATCCAAGTATACACATAAAAGTTGGATCTACACAAGACCAATCCATATATACAAATACAATGGATCTACACAAGACTAATCCAAGTATACACAAATACCTTGGATCTACACAAGACTCAAATAAACAATATGATGAACATTACTAGATCTAAGAAAGGATGATCTTCGTCAAGGATTCATCTTTTATCACATCACAAATGTGTGAGTGATCTTCTCTTTGGACATATAAAGAAGGGGATCAAGAGGATAATCATAAGTAAACATACTTAACACATTAAGTGATTATTTACTAATGATTAGAATATAGAAAGGAGGTTAGAAGGAGAAATTTGTCCAAAAACGTTCACTAGAAAATGGAGAAATGATCCACTATTTATAGGAGACAAGTTCCAACGGCTATCTGAGCGTGGATCATTAAATATGTGCGCGGCTCATTATCAATAATGAGCCGCGGGGACCTATAATGATCTGCAGGCTCTAGAGTCCGCTCCTTTTTGTCTGCTAGTGGGGAAATGCCATCTGGTAAAGATTATACTCAAAAAGGATATTCTTAGACTATTTAGAATATGCTAAATTTAAATTTCCATTTTCCTGTATAATAAAACATTTTTTAAAAAAGAAAGTTTATTAAAAATATTTTGTCACATTAATATAAATGTTAGTTTTAAGGTTAATCACTTTTAATGATCACTAAACATGTATAAGATATGTTTTTGTAAGGTTTAAATGATTATTACCTTAGTGATAGTGTTTGTTAAATAATTCGTCTTATAGTTATCATTGATGATAAATGTTTTTACACTTTGTTGTGATCAAAACTAAGAAAGATTAGTTATTACAAATAATATTTTAGGCATGGGTTGCATTAACAATCTCCCCCTTTTTTATTACGAAAAACCATAAACTCATTAATGTATAGATTTTTACTAGTTGAAAAGTTCGTTATTCTCGGTATCTTCTCGAATTGATCACGGTTCAAAGTGCGACTCAGTTGTTTTTGGTTAAGAAAAAGTTGGTGGAAAATAAAATGGTTTGGTTATCTATTCTACTTAAAAGGTAAATGCACAAAATAATAACAATAAGCTAAAAGCAATTAACTAATAAAAACAAAACAATATAAATAATAAAACATAGATTTAGAACGAAACAATTAATAAAAATAAAACTAAAAGACGAAATCAACTATCGACTTGAAAATAAAGTTTACTAAATGAAAAAGGAGAGAATAAAACTAAAATGGTACTTTAAAGCTAAACGAGGCAAAACCTAAAGCGGGTACTAAATAAAAGATAAAACTTAAACTTTACGAAAAAATATTAATTTTAAAATTAGACGAAAAATTCAACTAAAAATACGTAACTTTCAGAAATAAAATCGGAACAACTTTTAGATTAAACTGAACAATTACGGAAAAAAATACTAATAAATAAACAAGCTAGCAGCCAGCTAGCTCAAGCTAGCAAGCTACTAGCTTAAAAAGAAGCGGGAAAAGAATGTAAGCTAGCAAGCTAGCATGACATTCTTTAATCCATCGCAATGTGTAAATGTGAATCCATCGGAATGTGGTTTGTTGTATCGGAATGTTGTTATTATTATTATTCTCTTTTTTTAATTTTTTTTTTTAATTTTAAACTATCGGAATGTCTAAAAATAAAAACTGTCGGAATAACTAAAGTACCAAAATCCATCAGAAAGTGGCTATAGAAAATTGGGCAGCATTTCGACTTAAAGAAACCTTAAACTCCGTCGGAATATGCGATCGCAATGAGCGATCGCAATCCCGATCGGAATAAGGGGGATGAAACACAAACCATCGCAAAGTAGAACCAAGAATGTTTATTGCGATGGAACATAGGCTGCCCGTCGGAATGTATAAAACCCTTATATTGCGATGGAAACCAATAAATCCGAAAATGGGGATAAGTGAAAATCTCAATAAGCACTTTCAATAAGCACACTAAACCGAAACTTGAACAACTTAATAAGCATAAATTTGAAAGCTTTTAAAAGATGAAATTCATAAACTTTATAAAAACACAAATAAGCAAACTTTAAAATATAAAAACTTTTAAGAAAACTTAAAACAAATAAGCTAGACACAAATTAAGCCAATAAGCATGTCAAGCTCAAAGCTTGATTCGTAGGAAACTTAGATTAACCAAAAGACAAATCTTTTCATAAATCAAACATAAAACTTAAACAAAATTTGTAAAGAAATACGGATTAAGAACAAGTAAAAGCTAAGAAAAGTAGAATAAGAATAAGCTAAGAATGAGAATTCAACTATCAAATGTAAAAGTTTAATTAAAAACAAGAAAGGAAGATAAAAGATTTAGGATCCTAGTGAGAGAAACTGTCACTTTCTCTCTCTAGAATCACCTACAAAGATGAAAGAAAAACTAAGCTAAACTAAATCTAACCAACCCTCCTAAATGAGTTTAGGAGGGTATTTATAGGAAACGGGGAGGTGCATGTGTTGCCTCCTCTTTCTTTCTTTCTTCACGTCTTCTCGTCTTTTAAGTTCTTCGACTTTATCGACTTTGTCTCGGGATTAATTAAACTCGTCTTATAATTTATTTATTTATTAGACTCGAGTTCTTCGGCTTTTTAGTAAACTTCCGTCTTTGACTTTTTCTTCGATAAATCTTCAGAATTGGTCTTGGACTTCCGTTCTTTTTCCACTCTTGATCTTTCGACTTCATCTTTCGTCTTTTTCTTCGATAAAAGCCCGTGAATGCCGTGTTTTCTCCACTTTTCACCTTTTCGTTCTAAATCACAACAAAAACACAAACCACGCATAATTCCGACATAAATGACATAAAATACACGTTTTGGCTCGGTTATTATTGTAATTAAGTGGTAAAAAGGATGGGTGTTTTCACACCTATCAAATCCCCTACACTTAACCATTGCAATGTCCTCATGCAATGCATTAGTTACAAAGCACGTTTTACATTTTCCATCATAATCAACCTACCTTGGCCTTTATTAAACAACTAAGGAAAATAAAAAAAGATAGAAAATAGCAAGATGAAACAAGGAAGAAGCTTGTAAAGAAATCTAAGACTTACATTAGGGCTTGTGTGTCTTGAATGTTTATCACCCTCGAGTTTCACGTTCCCCATGCCAAGCTTAAAAACAAGATCATTGTTAGTACAAGTTAGCATAACAAACATTTACTCATGTGGTTCAATTAATCACTTAAACTCCCTTATTCCTACGAGTATCTCTTATATTTTATTGATGTCTTGAATGATCACGAGGATGCATTGTTGACTTATTTCGATAATTTATTTAGGCTGAAAGCAAAGTAGGACGATTTGATCAATAGTTAGCTAAAGGACAAAATCTCTTAAAACTGCTTCTCGGGATATCAAAAAGTTCATATCTTGGCATAACTTGGTTCGCGATTTGAGACCTTTCTCGGGCCGATATTTGGCATGTACTTCATACTTCGTATCTTGAGAGACGTTCTTGAGATAATGGTCTTCTCGTCGTAATAGAGTTTCTTCACTTGGAGACTTATGAGGGGTACTCCAACTTTGTTGACCACGACTTCATGATTATTTCTTCAATCTCTAATTGGGATTTCGAGATACAACGATCCGCCTCCTTTTCGGAGTTGGATCTATTTATCCTCATACCTTGTTAGGGTCTTTTCGGATAGACTTCTCCATGATCTTTATGGGAGTTGATTGCTTTTCGTCGTGAGTCTTGATCCTTCATATTGATTTTGGGAATAATGCTTTTCACATCACTTTTGGATCTTCAGCAATAAAATGGAATCCTCATGCCTTGTTAGGGCCTTTTCGGACTCGCCAATCTTCGCGCCCCGCTTCATAAGTTATGCCTTGGCTATGAACTCTCATCATTACCGAGCAACTTTTAAACGATCTTGGGCTAGAAGCTAAGTAACTTTTCAAATCGTACAACCTTATTTATTGCAAATAAATTTATTAACAAACGATGGGAGAATAAGCTCATAATTAACTCACATAAATTCACGAAAGAATACCAAACTTATAATTGACTCTATCATCTCTCGTTCTCCACAATTTAAAATCTCAAGTAATGAGACTCGTGGATGCTTAGCCTATTAAATCAAAGTTTTGGGTTTTCGAGTCATCTATAGGATCTTGCAAACTCTTAGACTTTTTCAAGTTCAGAAATCGCATTTTAAAGTTCCCTTGATAAACGACTCTCTAGGATCAAATATAGGAACTTGCGAAAAGTTCTTGTTCTTAACCCTTGAGAGTTAAGACTTTCGCGTTTTATAGCTCCCAATATAAAAGCCTAGCAAAACTTGACTTAAACACGTTAAGGATACTAGCTAGAGTAAACTTAGACAAGTAAACTCGGGTTGAGTCAAAAGATTCATGACGTTTGAAAATTTAAAACCACTTTATTAAACATTTATTCTAATAAGGAAAGAAAATAACTATACAAAGGTAAAAACAACTATACAACTAGGCCAAAATAGATTAAAAATTTTGAAAAATGTCGAAAAATCAAATTTTCCGGTTAAAATGAGGACAAATAAAAGGAAAAGGCCACTTAACTTCGATAGAAGTCCCCCCTACACTTGATATAAACATTGTCCTCAATGTTTAAGCATGTGGGAGTAAACTCCCCTACACTTAGGACAATGTGCACTTTGTTTAAATCTCGCAAAGGAAAAGACAACTAAAGAGATTCCTATTTTAGTATTGGAAAATATAAAATAGTGAATCAAAAATAGTTTAGGATAGAACCGGGAAGACGGGAACACGGAAACACGGTTCTTCAAAAGTCATCAAGAGTGTGTCTTTGAAGCTCTAATCCCTGCACATGATAAGAAAGAAAACAAGAAACACCACGGGGCTCCCCCTACACTTATGGTGAAAACAGGTAAAGATAGATAATTGGGTTGCCTCCCAAAAAGCGCTAGTTTATATTAACCGAGTCGCGAGCCTGACTCGTCCCCGAATTAAATAGTCCATGGGGAAGCCTCGAATGTAATACCGGGATCAAAGACCTTGTCCTCGTTCCCGGTAGACATCAACAAAGGAGAGGCGGGGGGATAAGTCTTAAATGGGAGAAAAGTCCTTTCAACATACGAGAAGTATGTGAAATCAAGATCCACGGGCGGTGGGTTGGGTAAAGTAAGCACATTGTCATCCCCCAAAGACAATGGAGGCTGAGCATTCGGCAAAGCCGTAATGTTATCAATGATAATAAAATCAATGTCACCTCCCGGGTCAAAGCACTCATCCTCCGTAAGAGTGGCTAAAGGGGAGGATGAAAGGTGCTCGGGAGTGGGACTTGGGACAATATCTTCCTGCAACAAATTAGCAAAAATAATGTCCCCCTCCGTGTCAAAATCATCAATACCTGGAGGTATGGAGTGGATATCGATTTCATCCTGCAATGGGTCATTATCTTCAACGGGAGGAATAGATGGAGGCAAAGACTTGGAAAGAGAAGGAGAAGTCAACTCTTCGATTTGAGCAATAAGAAGGTGCACTTTCCGTAATCTATCGCGAAGAAGCACGTCTTCCACCTTATCCACAAGATCATGTTCATCGGTGAACTTCTCGTAAGCCGGAGAGAATAAATCGTCATCGCCCACATCTCACGGTGGAGATTGAGAAAGTTCAAAAGTGAAATTCTCATAGCGGAGAGAAGAATCGTCATCACTAGGATCGACCTATTCCGTAAGAGCAATGTCGTCCTGAAGCTCCATAGCAGGTAAGTCACAAACCTCATCATCCAATACTTTGTCGAGACCAACATCACTAAGCTCATTCAACGAATCAAGATCCTTAGACGCAGTAGGAACATCGAGAGTAGGAACAGCAACTTTAGAAGATGTGTTGAAAGTGCATACAGCATCGTCGTCATCATCATCATAATAGTATTGATGCACAAGAGGAGGGGTATAATCACTAAGATTAGATACTTGCTCTTGTTGTAGTCGCTTTTCCTCCGCCCATGCTTCTTTAAACTGAACAAAGGCTTCTTGAATTTCCAAAATAATGGCGTGCCTTTCTTCATTCAGAGTAGTGAGTTGTTGATCAATACGAATTCCCTGAGAGGATTGATGATTGAGGGTGTGATGTGGGGGCTCATAGTTATGAAAACCAGAATTATAGCACGGATGTGGCTCATAGTCAGTCATCAGTTGAGAAGAATTATAACACGGATTTGGTTCATAATAATTCATCGGTGAAGAAAATTGAGTACACGGATCTGGCTCATAATAATTCATTGGTTGACAATAAGAGGTATCGTGAGGACCCCCACAGTTGTTGCAAAACGGGTAAGGAGAAAGACTGGGTGCGTCTTGTGGATAGCTATTATCATTGTCATAATTGTACCCCGGTTCTTGCCCGTGACCATACGGGTATCGAACCGGGCACGAAACATGCCAATGAGAATCGCTTCCACAATAGATGCACGGGGGAACAGGAGGTGGATTCAAAAAGGACGAATTAACCGAGTTGCACAAGGGACAAAATCCTAGTTGTGTGTTGTCGATATCGTTTCCGTACCGTTCACATGTACACCATTGAAAAGAGTCGTTCCCGTATAATCGTTTGCCACACCCGACGCAATGGACATAAGAATCCATAAAGAAAGATAGATAAGCAAGAAGAATATTTTTGGTGCAAAAATTTGAAAAAGAAATGCTTTTTATGAATTTTCAAATGTTTTTTTTTTTTTTTTGGATTTTTGAAACTTTTTGACACGAAAAATAACGTTCACGAGTGAACGGATCCCAAAATCCAACGCGTCTCTCACAAAAAACCGTTAATCTTCACGAAAAGAGCCGGCAGCGGCGCCATTTTAATGTATAGATTTTTACTAGTTGAAAAGTTCGTTATTCTCGGTATCTTCTCGAATTGATCACGGTTCAAAGTGCGACTCAGTTGTTTTTGGTTAAGAAAAAGTTGGTGGAAAATAAAATGGTTTGGTTATCTATTCTACTTAAAAGGTAAATGCACAAAATAATAACAATAAGCTAAAAGCAATTAACTAATAAAAACAAAACAATATAAATAATAAAACATAGATTTAGAACGAAACAATTAATAAAAATAAAACTAATAGACGAAATCAACTATCGACTTGAAAATAAAGTTTACTAAATGAAAAAGGAGAGAATAAAACTAAAATGGTACTTTAAAGCTAAACGAGGTAAAACCTAAAGTGGGTATTAAATAAAAGATAAAACTTAAACTTTACGAAAAATATTAATTTTAAAATTAGATGAAAAATTCAACTAAAAATACGTAACTTTCAGAAATAAAATCGGAACAACTTTTAGATTAAACTGAACAATTACGGAAAAAAATACTAATAAATAAACAAGCTAGCAGCCAGCTAGCTCAAGCTAGCAAGCTACTAGCTTAAAAAGAATCGGGAAAAGAATGTAAGCTAACAAGCTAGCATGACATTCTTTAATCCATCGCAATGTGTAAATGTGAATCCATCGGAATGTGGTTTGTTGTATCGGAATGTTGTTATTATTATTATTCTTTTTTTTTTTTTATTTTTTTTTTTTTATTTTAAACTATCGGAATGTCTAAAAATAAAAACTGTCGGAATAACTAAAGTACCAAAATCCATCGGAAAGTGGCTATAGAAAATTGGGCAGCATTTCGACTTAAAGAAACCTTAAACTCCGTCGGAATATGCGATCGCAATGAGCGATCGCAATCCCGATCGGAATAAGGGGGATGAAACACAAGCCATCGCAAAGTAGAACCAAGAATGGTTATTGCGATGGAACATAGGCTGCCCGTCGGAATGTATAAAACCCTTATATTGCGATGGAAACCAACAAATCCGAAAATGGGGATAAGTGAAAATCTCAATAAGCACTTTCAATAAGCACACTAAACCGAAACTTGAACAACTTAATAAGCATAAATTTGAAAGCTTTTAAAAGATGAAATTCATAAACTTTATAAAAACACAAAATAAGCAAACTTTAAAATATAAAAACTTTTAAGAAAACTTAAAACAAATAAGCTAGACACAAATTAAGCCAATAAGCATGTCAAGCTCAAAGCTTGATTCGTAGGAAACTTAGATTAACCAAAAGACAAATCTTTTCATAAATCAAACATAAAACTTAAACAAAATTTGTAAAGAAATACGGATTAAGGACAAGTAAAAGCTAAGAAAAGTAGAATAAGAATAAGCTAAGAATGAGAATTCAACTATCAAATGTAAAAGTTTAATTAAAAACAAGAAAGGAAGATAAAGGATTTAGGATCCTAGTGAGAGAAACTGTCACTTTCTCTCTCTAGAATCACCTACAAAGATGAAAGAAAAACTAAGCTAAACTAAATCTAACCAACCCTCCTAAATGAGTTTAGGAGGGTATTTATAGGAAATGGGGAGGTGCATGTGTTGCCTCCTCTTTCTTTCTTTCTTCACGTCTTCTCGTCTTTTAAGTTCTTCGACTTTATCGACTTTGTCTCGGGATTAATTAAACTCGTCTTATAATTTATTTATTTATTAGACTCGAGTTCTTCGGCTTTTTAGTAAACTTCCGTCTTTGACTTTTTCTTCGATAAATCTTCAGAATTGGTCTTGGACTTCCGTTCTTTTTCCACTCTTGATCTTTCGACTTCATCTTTCGTCTTTTTCTTCGATAAAAGCCCGTGAATGCCGTGTTTTCTCCACTTTTCACCTTTTCGTTCTAAATCACAACAAAAACACAAACCACGTATAATTCCGACATAAATGACATAAAATACACGTTTTGGCTCGGTTATTATTGTAATTAAGTGGTAAAAAGGATGGGTGTTTTCACACCTATCACTCATTTATGTAAAAACAAAGGTTATTAATGAGTTCATCACTACCATTTCTCCCCCTTTTGTCGAAGCAAATAGGTAGCACAAGTCTTTGATGAAGAAAAGAATAGAATTTGCTAGTAGCTCCCCATTGGGGCTTACTCCCCCTTGCTTGGGGCACCAAGTGATCGAGTTATGGTGACAAGATACATACAAGGGTTAGTAGAAAGAAAAGAAACGCCCATGTAAAGGCAATAGTCACTACTTACTAAATAACTTGATAGGGAGGAAGAAAAGAAATCTCAAATTAGGAAGTAAATATTTTCTATCTTTAAAGAGAGTATTTTGACGAGACCAATTCACAATTGTTGGAATAAAGGTAGAAAAGAAACATCCAACAATTTAAAGATATTATATCAAAGGGTTAAAAACTTAGAATTTTTGGAATCACCCAAGAAAACTCAAGGTTTAACGAAAATCAACTCTCAACAATATGTGTGATAAGGAATAAGCAACACAAGAAATTAACACACATAACAATCATATTTAAGAAACATGAAAGCACATACAACAAAATATACATATATGGAAATATGAATACGTGACATGAAATAAGAAAATAAATAACATAAGCATAACAACTATTCTAGTATAAGTAGTCCTCCAAGATTGCTTAGGATTTTATTTTAGAATTAAACGATTAGAACACAAAATGTGTTTTAACCGGTAAAATAAGACGAAGGTGCATCTTCTAGAGATTTGCTCATGGGAACAAATACTCGAAAAGAAGGTCGAGTGAGGAGAAATTCATGAAAATGAAATTTCTCAAAAAGATGAGCAAGTTCAGTTTGTTGAAATCTACAACAAGCTCACGAGAATCCTTGATGCAAAACAAAATAATTTGATGGAGGAGGTCCTTCATTATAGAAAGAAGGTGGGAGAGGAGAAGGAGAATGTGGAGAAGAAAATGAGAGGTTACCATCACAATATTTAGTGAGGTTAGGGTAAGAAGAGAGGTCATTTGGTTGAGGTGTGTTGAAAGGTTTAGGTGGTGGCGGAAGAGCTTCCTTTCTCTGGTAATTGGATTTATTGAGTAAGACTCATTCCAATACTCAATTGGAGAGAATTCAGAAGTCTTGAAAGTTTTGGGATAAGAAGGCTCATAGAGATCCTTGTTCTTTTTAATCCAAACGGGTTTCACCGAGATTTTTGGTTTCTTGGAAAGCTTAGAAGATGAAGCTTTGGGTTTAGAAGGCTGTGACAAAGAGATGTCAAGGTTAAGTTTAGAAGAAGAAGACCTGGTGAGGGGTGAGAAGAGAGATCCCAAAAGAAGAGAATATAAAGAAAGTAGAGAAGGTAAAGAATAGGATAAAATTAAAATATTTCAAGAAATGTTTAGCTCAAAGAGGCAAACAAAGAATCTTGAAGAAAATTGGTCAAAGGATAAACACCAAAAACAAACAAAAAACTAGGCTCACAGCCTACGGTTCGTTAAATGGGTCTGCAACTCATTTAATGATCCGTTGGGCTATTTAATGAACCGCCCACGGTAGACGCCAAAACTTGATTTTCTGAAAATTTGAGAAAAGAAAAGACTTTTCGAATTTTAGCAAATCTTGGATTTTTACCTCTGTTAGCACTAGGTTAGGCTAAGGTCGCATAAATAGCAACATACTCACAAGAGTATCTTGACAAAGGGTGACAAAATATTTAGATAACCTTTTGATCCAGTTTTAGTCAGGTTTTAGAGGTGACAACAGATTTAGGTTCAATTTTAAATTTAATTTAAATTTGATTAATGTAAAAGCAAGAAAGTTATAACACATAAAACTAAATCCATACGACATCCACATGAAAAATTCATGTAGGAAAAGAGATACGAGAAATGAAAGATAATTGATTAAGCAATAAAGCTAGCTATTCTAATCTTGATTAATTCATCTTCTTGGCTTAAGTCTTGATAGATATTTTTAGAAAAATATCATCATTTCATCCCCTATGAGGAGGAGGATTCGTAAATAAAGTTATCAAGAATTCTTGCAACCTTGCGTGAAGTCCATACATATCCATCCTAAGAGATTGGATGACGTGGTTGTTGTAAAGACATCATGGACAATTTGTACCATGTGCCTTAAGAAAAGCAAAGAGATATGGATCACCTCAATGGTGGTAAAGGGAAACACCCTCAAGAGGACTGTTAGGGGATAGAAGAGACATGATGTCCAAGGGTGAGGTAGGTGAAGGCTTAACAAAGTTTTCCCCAAAAGTAATACTTTGGAGTTGTTGAGGGTTCTCATCCAAGAGAGGACTTGGAGAGAAACGTGATGAAATATCATTCATTCTAGATTGGAAGGAAGATAAGGTAGAACCATGTGAATGGTTAGTACCATGCGTTGAAGATGTCTTGCATTATGCAAAAGGTGGTGAAGGTGATGAGGGAATGAGAATAGGTATGGGAGTTGTCTCATTACTTGGTATAAGAAAAGAAGAAGAATCTAGCTTAGTGATGATGTATAGTCCCCAACCGGGTCATGAACCCGGCCCACGGGTACTACCCGTGTCCGGCCCATCACGAATGGGTTGGATTAATGATATCGCAGCTTATGGGCTTGAATGAATAGTGGCCGCATAAGATGTATGTGGCCCACGACCCGGTACGGCCAGAACAGGTTTAGACAGAATCACAATCCTATCAGGATTGGGATTTGCCTTAAAAAATAGGATATACACTCACCATAATTAGACGATAACAATCAAGTTAATTATGGTGATTATCTTATGCTTGGGGCCGAAGTAAAGAAGTAAGCCCATTAGGGTTTCACTGCCTATATAAGAAACCCCCAAGAGTTCCACAAAGGTATTACATTCTACATACTATCAACTCCCATCCGATTCTTAAACCTTAACCGATTACTTACTCTCACGCCGAAGTCTAATCGTGGGATACATTCCCACGGTAAGCCTAACGCGTGTTATTTTAGTGTGTAGGATCCCAACTAGAAATTTCACTTGGTGCAGTAGTCGGAACCCAGCCAACCCGAATTAAGCCTAATTCGGGTCTAGCAAGGATCATCCAACTGTTGTATCAACAAGTTGGCGCCATTCGTGGGACCAATACACTAAGCTAGAGCAAATATCATCTCAATCCCTTTCAATGACGAAAGGACATCTGCAAGGAAAACCCAAGAACATAAATCCTGCGAATCGGAAGTCCACAGGGGACGAGATACTCATCCCCACTTAGTCCCATAGCCACCAAACCGACGGATTAAATAACCGAAGTGTTTTCTCCATGGGTGGGACAGGCACGTCCGCCAATACCCCACCACCAACCATGACCATGGACAACCCTGATCCAGGGAGTGTGCCTAAGGCCCCTAACAAGGAGCCGCGTAGGCCCTCAACTGAAGAAGAAGGGGAAGTCGAGCCACTTAGTGAGGAAGATCTCGCTCGTGTTCTCATGCATAACTTTGAGAGGATCGTCCCAGGTATTGCGTCAAGGCTAAACCTAGGGAGGAACCTCCAATCTAGGCTTAACTTTTGTAGGGCCGTGTCCGGCACTTCTCTTTAGAAGAAGAAGAGGGCACGACCCCAGGAACAAAAACTCTTTGAGGAGAATCCTCAACCCCGGAATGTGTTCGAACGCATAGGGGATCGTGTTATGTAGGAACTATTGCAATCTCGTGAAGAAGGAGATAGATCCGACGATTCAGCTGAACGGCCGAACTTGGAATTAACCAGAAACAATCGCCGCACAAGCGTGTGGGATAGGGTGAATGCCGGGAAGAAGGCTCCTAGCTCTTCTCATAAGAGCGATCCTCAGCCGAGAGGTGGGGCACCACCACCTTCCCCCGGTCCCTCAGGAGAAGATTCGGATGACCATCCATCCAAGCGTCGACGACCTAGGCGCACTCCTCCACTGCCATCGGACGATGAGGGGTACTACGGTGGCCCCTACTATCGTGAGGTGGAAGGAGAAGATCTATCCCGCCCATGGTGTGACCCTAATATCACCCGTCCATGGTGTTATCCCAGGGAAGATCCTTTTACTCTCCGGATACGGAACTATTCCGAGGATAAGAAGCGTCGCATGCCAGCGTGCATCAAGACTTATGATGGGTCTGGTGATCCGGATGATCACCTAAGGATATTTGACACGCAGGCAAAAATTGAACGATGGCCCATGCCCATATGGTGCCAGATGTTCAATTCAACCTTGATTGCCAATGCCCGTGATTGGTTTGAGGGACTTCCTCCCCGAAGCATTGATAGCTTCACTGAGCTGCACACTGCGTTCAAAAACAATTATACTCAGCGAAAGAAGTATAATAGGGATCCGCTCTCATTGGCAACCATCAAGCAACGACCTGGAGAATCTACGGAGGCCTTCACAGAACGCTTCAATGACGAGTGCACGCGCACAAAGACAATGCTGGAACTCCTAAAAATTTCCGATTACATGCATGCCATAACAAACAGGGAATTAATTAGGCGCCTCAATGACAAGCGACCGGAGAGGTATGACGACCTCATGGAAAGGGTAAGGAACTTTATAGAAGGAGAAACCGCGGTAGCCGCGGCCTATCTTACAAAGGGAAACCACTATCGATCGAACGACCAGTCTAGGAGACAGTCGGGTGGTCAAAACAACCAAAGCAGTGGAAGGGGCCCGGACTACAAGAGCCAAAACAAAGGAGGGCGGTCGGAGGACAAATTCACCCCCTTAAAGATGACTTACCGGGACATCTTGTTGACAGAAGGGGCGAACTTACCAAGACCTCCCCCAATGACGACTTTGGTGGATCGACGTCAAGGAAATCGCTTTTGCGATTTCCACAACGACAAGGGCCACGACACGGAGGAATGCATCCAGGTCAAGAAGCACATTGAGTCAATGATCAAGTCAGTCAAACTCAAACACTTGGTCAAGGACTGGAAGGACGGAAAGGATAACAAAAAGCACGATAAGAAGGATCCTCAAAAGGATAAACCTTCGACTATATACATGATCCAGTCCTGGCAGCGCCGCACAAAGCAGAAAGTTAGTCAAAAATTTTCACGCGGCAGAGAAATCTCATTCCCTCCCATTACGGCAAGTGACGTGGCCGATGCACCTCTCATGATTGAGGTAAGCATTGGGAGACACAATGTTTGCCGTATGTATGTGGATGGAGGGTCATCGGCGGAGGTGCTATACGAACACTGTTTCGTACAGCTGCGACCAGAAATAAAAAGCTAGTTGGTACCAGCCACGTCACCGCTCATCGGCTTTAGTGGAGACACCATCTGGCCAATAGGACAACTTCGTCTGCTAGTGACCATTGGAAATGAAGAGCATTCCACCACAGCGTGGATGAACTTCATGGTGATACGCTCACACTCTCCATACAATGGGATCATAGGAAGACCAGGCATCTTGGCCATACGGGCAGTACCCTCCACGACTCACGGAATGATTAAGTTCCCTGTGGAAGGGGGAATTGTCACCATCTACAACTCGATCATACCTGCGTCTGAATGCAATGGCGTGGCAACACCAGCCCTACCTGTTCCCGTTAAGAAAGGATCACCACCCCCCAATTGGAAGGTGGCAATCCATCCCAATTATCCGGAACAAGAGGTGTCCATAGGGGGAACGCTCTCGGATTGTGGCAAGAGGGCCATGTGCTCTCTCCTAAAAGCAAACCTGGATGTATTTGCATGGGAGCCCAAGCATATGACAGGCGTGCCGCGTGCGATAGCAGAACATAAACTTCAAATCCGCCAGGGGTATCCTCCTGTCAAGCAAAAGAAGTGTGGTCAAGCACCAGAACGCAGCCAAGTAATACTGGATGAAGTACGGAAATTAGTAGACACAGGAATTATGTGCGAGGTATACTACCACGAGTGGTTATCCAACCTGGTCATGGTCAAGAAGCATGACGGGAGCTGGCGCATGTGCGTGGACTTCACGGACCTGAACAAAGCTTGTCCGTAGGACTGCTATCCGTTACAAGAGATTGACTGGAAGGTGGAATCCCTATGTGGGTATCCTTTCAAGTGCTTCTTAGATGCGTACAAAGGGTACCACCAGATCTAGATGGCGGAAGAAGATGAGGAGAAGACGACGTTTCATACTAGTCAGGGCGTGTACTGTTACACAAAAAAGCCATTCGGACTAAAGAACGCCGGAGCAACATATCAACGACTTGTTGATAAAGCCTTCGACTCACAGATAGGCCGCAACCTTGAGGTCTAAGTTGATGATCTAGTCATCAAAAATCATACGGAGGAGGCACTTCTCCGTGACGTCCAAGAGACGCTCGACACATTGAGGAGAATCAATATGAAACTAAATCCAAAAAAATGCACGTTTGGGGCGACCGAAGGGATGTTCCCTGGATACATGATCGATCCAAACGGAATAAAGCCTTGCCCGGAAAAGACATACGCGGTGATACAGTTACCATCTCCTCAGACGCGAAAAGAGGTACAATCATTGAACGGAAAGCCGACCGGGCTAAACAGGTTCTTGTCGAAGTCCGTGGAAGAATCACTACCTCTATTCAAAACACTCAAGAAGTGCATCAAGAAGGGAGATTTCCGTTGGACAAAGGAAGCTGAGGAAGCTTTTAGTCAGCTTAAACAGCATCTCGCAGCTCTTCCCATGCTAGTGGCTCCCTGACCTAAGGAAGAGCTCATTATGTATCTGTTGGCTACACACGGAGCAATAAGTGCAGTACTTATGACGGATAGGGACACAGTCCGGACATTGGTCTACTTCATAAGAAGAACACTGCAAGGGCCGGAGTTGAATTATTCCTCTATGGAGAAGTTGGTTTTAGCATTAGTATTCGCCACAAAGCGGTTACGTCGGTACTTTCAGGTGCACCCAATTGTGGTTATTACTGATCAACCAATAAAGCAAATCATCTCCAAACCAGACGTGGCTGGTAGGCTACAAAAGTGGAGCATTCTGTTAGGAGAGGATATCATCTCCTATAGACCAAGGACAACGGTCAAAGGCTAAATCTTGGCAGATTTCTTAATAGAGAAGCCAGATGAGGACGGACCGGTCGTACAACGAGAGGAAACTCCAGCAGAACCATGGGTCTTGTTTACTGACGGATCCTCGTGCACAGACGGGTCAGGAGCTGGCCTCATCCTTACGAATCCGGAAGTAATGGAGTTTACCTACGCCCTGCGTTTTGAATTCACATCCACTAATAATGAGGCAGAATATGAAGCGTTGATTGTGGGTTTAAAAATCGCCGCTAGAATGAGGGTCTGCAACCTTGAGGCTTACGTGGACTCACGGCTTGTCGCGAACCACATTATAGGAGGTTACATAGCAAAGGAGGATAACATGGTTCGATACTTGGAGAAAGTCAAGTCACTCGTAGCTACTTTCAACAATTTTTCTATCAAGCAGGTACCAAGAGGTGAAAACAAGAAGGCGGATGCTCTTAGCAAAATTGCGTCTACAAGTTTCGCCCATTTATCCAAGCAAGTCTTGGTAGAAATGCTAAAGGAAAATTCTATAACAGAAGGGGAAATCGCGGCTATAGTTGAGGAAGATGGGCCTACATGGATGACCCCGATCATCAGCTATTTAACGGATGAAACCCTTCCGGATGATGAAAAGGCATCACGGCGTATCAGAAAGAAGTCGCAGCACTTCAAGCTTCGAGAAGTATTTTGTACAAGCGGTCCTTCTTACAGTCATGGTTGCGGTGTGTCGGGCCACGACATGCTGCCTATGTAATCAGTGAGATACATGAAGGGTCATGCGGCATGCACGCAGGACCCCGATCCGTAGTAGCATGAGCTTTACGCACATGATATTATTGGCCTACTATGCATAGGGATGCACGCGACATGATTCGTAAGTGCAGTGATTGCCACGTGCACAGGTCGGTGCCACGACATCCGCAGCAAGAACTGACACCCATCACATCCCCATGGCCATTCTATAAATGGGGGATTGACATTGCAGGGCCTTTCCAATTGCTGCAGGGGAGTTAAGTTCTTGATTGTGGCAATGGACTACTTTACACGCTGGATAGAAGCTAAAGCGGTCAAATCCATTACGGGCAAGCAAGTTAAGAAGTTTGTTTGGGAAAATATTGTGTGCCGCTTTGGCTTACCAGGAGAAATCATCTCGGATAACGAGAAACATTTTGCGGACAATCCATTCAAGGATTGGTGCACGACATTGAACATCACGCGGCGCTTCGCATCCGTTAAGCACCCACAGACTAATGGTCTTGTAGAGTGGGCAAACAGAAGCTTAGGCGAAGGCATCAAGGCACGCTTGGACGAGCGAAGTACCAATTGGGTAGACGAGTTGCCGCATGTTCTATGGGCGCATAGGACTATGATTAAAACAGACAATTGGGACACTCCATTCGCGCTGGCCTACGGGACCGAGGCTGTTATACCAGCAGAAATTGGGATGCCAACCATCCGCACGACGGAGGTTAATGTTGTCACGAACGATGAGCAACTCCGGATTAATCTGGATTTGCTGGAGGAGAAAAGAGAAATAGCGGCCATCAATGAGGCCAAGTCCAAGGCACGCATGAAGGCTTACTACGATGCCAAAGTTAAAGGTGTTTCCTTTCGACCGGGAAATTTTGTTTATCGTGCTAACGAGGCAAGTCGCGTGAAGAATACAGGAAAGATGGGGCCCAAGTGGTAAGGGTCGTATGAGGTTACGGAAGCCTTAGGGCGGGGCGCGTACAAGTTGCGTGACATGGACGGCCGTGACCTGGAACACACATGGAATATCTGCAATCTTAAAAAATGCTATCTTTGAAAGGCTACGGCTTCCGCATGGACACTTCGCTACATAGTTGGCTACGATGAAGATCCATGTATTCTCTTTTGTTTTATTTCTTTCTAGGATCTATTTGTTTTAGGATTTTTCATTCTTGTCAAAAAAAACAAAAATTGTAAACGTTCTAATAAAATGTCGTGGTGCCTAGCTAGCTCCACGGCTCGTTCTTGTGCAAATTATTGTCATATTTTTTAGATTCCTTGTGCAAATTATCGTCTTATAGATTTAGTATCCTATCTCTTATTCATATGCATTCATTCAAAACCGTACATGTACTATTCGCCTCCAGGCGAGGTAAGAGGATTAAGTGAACCTAATAATTCAACTTGTCACCTAAGAGGGATGCAACCCCAGTGACGTGGATCATGTATCCATGCTAGACACCTTATTCACAAGACGTTGTAATAAGTTCCTACATGTCGCACTTACATAGTGTTGTGCATGGTAAAGACGCATGTCGCACGTCTAGTAAAATATAGACTTGGTTTTATTCTACGTAAGACGTGACATGTCATGCAATATATATACATGATATCTAAATAAAATAAACAAGTTTCAAATTCAAAACACAAAATAGTCGTGGTCATCACGGACTTACATAAATATGACAAGTTTTAACAATATTGTCAGTTCTAGCCGTGTACATGCACGGACGAATAAGGTATGAATGTTTGCAATATACATTACAGAGGTGGTAGGAACTCTCCTATTTACCTCTTTCCTTCGGCAATAAAGGCACGGAGGACCTCGCCGCGAGCATTTTTACCGTCCTGAACCCTATTCATGTTGGCATCCAACGCCTCAGTTAAGAGTTTCTCACCCATTACCACCTTCGAGGTAGAGTCATATGTTGGCAGGGTCAGTTGGATGGGGTTGGCTGTGAGCTTAGCCATGACTGTCTCGTTGGGAGCATCCTTCAGCGACTCAAGATCATCTAGGAATGGGTGTTGGATTTCCCTAAGTTCGGCCATAGAGGCGGTCATCTTATCTTCAGCTAGAGGGTTATGATAGGCGTGTTGGGTGATGTCTTCATGTTTTCTTATCAACTCCACAGCTTTGATCAAACCCTCGTGCCTACCACGGTCAATGCCGTCTGATACAACATCCGCAAAAGCCTGCAACAAGTAAGGAGCCTCTATTACCTGGGTCACGGCAAGGCACATCCCATGGCCCACCATCTATATACGCCCGGCTATGGCCGTGAGCAAGGGAGGGCACAGCACTTCGGCACAGTCTGTTGCTATCCTGCTCAGTTCTCCCTCCGCTACCGCAGCTCGCTCTTCCATGATAGTCTGCGCATGGGTGAGTTCGTCCTTGAGCGTATCGCGTTCTTGAGCAATGGTGAAGGATTGTACTGTTACGGCTTTAGTGGCGGCTTCGGCTGCGGATACCTATACAGAATACTTTGAATTACTACAAGACAATATGGGTCTTATATGAACAAATGAGTATCAATAGAAGTGCGTACCTTCTCATTGGATGCAGCTAGGAGGGCTTCCAGCTCAGCAATGCATCCCTCGCGTGCATTGGGGTGGTTGGCTTGTTCCTTGACTGTTGATTCCGCTACAACCAAGGCTGCCTGCAAGGACGTTATAGTCTTCTCATGCTTTTCCACCAGTTCCTCTCTGCGAGCAATCTTCCTCTCAGCACGGCTCACGTTGGCCAAGGCTCCTTCCAGACGGCGCCGTAGGGTCGTGCCGACTGTCACCTGGTGCGCCGTGGCTACATCATACTGCTCCAGCAGCGTCTCGTGCTCTAGTTCATCCAAGTCTTGTGCCAGCGCTGGAGGAGTTATGTGATCCATAAATTCTCTACACTCAGACTCCGCCTCTAATCTTGTTAAGTTGGACAAGTTCCAGGTTGGACGAAGGTTGGTGTCAAGTCCCTCAGAGTGTGGCTCCTCTTCATGAGTTAAAGGAGGGGATGGAGGTCTCATTGATATCACGGGTGAGGGTTCCCTTTCCACCTCCTTCTCCTGTGCTACTATCGACGGATCCGCCCTGTTATTAAAACACACTTATTAGTTTTTGTTCATGGATTATATCTTATGGAGTATTGTTGGTACTTACGTAGTGCCAATTATGGGTTCCGTGGTAGAAGGAGCCAAGGCATTCACAGGGGTTGCCTTCTAGACTTGATCATCGACATGCAGCGAAGGGTTGCCTTGGGTCGTCGAGGTAATGATTCCCTCTTGGAACTGCGGGTGGTCCTGCCTTAGTTTCTTTGGGGAGCATTGTGTGCCCCTGCCTCAGCCTCCATGTTTTTCGCTACCTTCCTGGTGGTCTTGCGCTTTCTAGATTTGGGCTTTGATGGCTGGGGGATCCAGAATCCTGTATTGTTTCATCTTCTTCACCGGTGCGATTGATAGATGGATCGGTGAGTTGTTCTTCTTCATCTTGGTGCGGCAGGGCATTCTCCAACAACAGTTTTTCTCCATCTTCATTATAGAAATCGAGGGGGGACTTCTGGATAACAGGCTCCTCCTCATCTGACCGCTGCTCAGTTGTTTCTTCCAGTGGGATGGTCATGTTGACGGTGGCCTCTAGTAAGGGGGGTTCACCTTCTTTCAGTGGTCGAGATCCTTGTGGAACTTTTCTTGGATCGCCTTGGCGTAATAAGCCGAACAACTTCATCTGTGCGGACATTTGTATGCATAAGGGTTAGTAAAATCAAAAAGTATTGCTAAACACGTTTGCATCTAATATATAGAATACCTACCCTGTCTACGCTCGGTCAGAAAGCACGGATATCTATCCTCCCTCCCATAGTAATAGCGGTTGATCCCTACTAAGAAGAGGAAGTGCTCCGACAGACCCTTATGGAATTCAGTGCGGTGGGTGTCTAATATTTTAAAATCCTTACTACTATAGTCCTTGGATTTGGGAGGATAGTCGACGGGCACTCTGGTTTTAAAAACAAACGGGGTGGGGAATACTTTTTCATCTACGAAAAAATAGTGGTCATACCAACTCTTAAGGGAATCTAAGGGTTTCCTATAAGTCATGGGTGCGGTTGCGGATCGTTTCTTAAATGATAGCCACCCATTCACCATTTGGGGGCGTAGAAAGCCCTAAATAGATTCACGGTAGGGGTTACCTCACATGTATAGCAGGTAATCTCAAATTGATTGATCTTACATGCCCCTATGTAATGAAGCTAGGTTATGTGGAAGTCGTAATACAGAAGCAGATCTACTAAGAACCAAGATAGGGGGATGCAGTAGTTAGCCGAGTCAAATAGACGCGTATACACGCCTATCTTTCCTTTAGGAGCATTCGTAATAGCTTCACCGTCACCTGGATAGGTCGGATGTACGCTTTCAGGAATATAATACTTAGACAAAAACTTTATGTATTTCTCCGCGGGCATCACGTTGAGGACATCCGTAATGATAGGGTTATCTTTCACCATGTTTTATAAAAAGGATTAGAGAGGCGTGATGATCTAACCAGCGGTGGTGGAAATCCGTGGAAAAAAGAAGAGAAGGAATGAGGAATTGAGCTCAAATGTAACAATGGCGGAAAAGGGTATAAATTGTGTGTTTACACAGTAGCACACACCAGCTCTTTTATAGGGTTGCCTCGATCTACGAGGTAACATGGATGTTTGACACGTGTAATCGACTACGCCTATCTAACGGTGGGGATTTCTGACAGTTCTGAAACGTTAGAAGGTGCCCACGGGTCATCTCTTACCCAGTTTAACGTGGCTCAAGGGTGGGCCTGACTGGTGCACTTTTGCAAACGAGGCGTCCGACTAATGACTGCCATTAATGCATTCATTAATGTTGTCCCGGTCGGCCTTTCTTGGAGCGGGTATGTTTGAGACAGCAATGTTTACGGGACATTCATTAGTCTAGAGGTCACGCCTACGACTGTGACAACTAGACTGGGGGCACATGATGACGTATAGTCCCCAGCCGGGTCATGAACCTGGCCCACGGGTACTTCCTGTGTCCGGCCCATCATGAATGGGTTGGATTAATGATATCTCAGCTTATGGTCTTGAATGAATAGTGGCCGCATAAGATGTATGCGGCCCACGACCCGGCACGGCCGGAACAGGTTTAGACAGAATCACAATCCTATCAGGATTGGGATTTGCCTTAAAAAATAGGATATACACTCACCATAATTAGAAGATAACAATCAAGTTAATTATGGTGATTATCTTATGCTTGGGGTCAAAGTAAAGCAGTAAGCCCATTAGGGTTTCACTGCCTATATAATGAACCCCCAAGGGTTCCACAAAGGTATTACATTCTACATACTCTCAACTCCCATCCGATTCTTAAACCCTAACCGATTACTTAATCTCACGCCGGAGTCTAATCGTGGGATACATTCCCACGGTAAGCCTAACGCGTGTTATTTTAGTGTGCAGGATCCCAACAAGAAATTTCACTTGGTGCAGGAGCCGGAACCCAGCCAACCCGAATTAAGCCTAATTCGGGTCTAGCAAGGATCATCCAACTTTTGTATCAACACTTAGGTATCTTGATCTTAATCTTAAGGATTTTTCTTGTAGAGGAGTTTTTGGAAGAGGAAGAGGCACTTCTGGACACCATGGTTGAGTGTTTAAGGTTTAGAAAGGCTTAGAAATGGCGAGGAAGAAGAAGAAAAAGAATGTTTAACAAGAGAAGAAGGTGATCCAAAGTGGTAATGTGATAAAAATGTTTTTGGTAAACAATGAAAATTGTCAAGCTTAATTGGGAAAAAGCTAATTGTTTAGCAAAAGTTTTATCCATCTTTACAAATATTTAGAAGAAACAGTGTAAAGGAAAGATTATGTTCGAAAATATAACCCGCGGCTCAATAAATATACATGCGGCTCAATATCAATATTGATCCGCCAGGCTTACGGAACTGCAGACAGTAGGTCCAGAAAAATGCACTTCCATAATTTTTCAAAACCCCAGATTTTACACGCTTATTATTCAAGACAAGATAGATAAACAACCAAAATCTAAATAGCTAAAGAACACATAATTTCTCATAAACATGTAATTAGAAAGATCCAACACATGCATCACAAAGTTAGGATTAAGATCTAGCAATCCAAACAATTTAGTACAATACAAATTAAAGAGCAAATACTACAAGTGTAACGCCCCATTTTGATAATGGAAATGTCACATGCAATTATGGCGTGTCATCAAAGCATACAAGGAAAAATGTCTAAACATTACTTGACCATAAAAGGAAAATACCGGAATCAAACATCGGTAGTCCAAAAGTAAAGCTCATAACACACAAACATAGTATAGTAAAGGAAAGGACTAAACAATGCCCAACGCAAATGTATCATAAGAAAGGAAATTCATAAAGTAAAGAAGGCTAGACAGCTTCCAGTCCATATGCACGTACTCTTAGTGTCTACGAGCGTCCCTGAGTACCTATCGTTTTGGGAACATAGAAAAGGAAAACGGCTGAGCAAATACGGTCAGTGCACGGATGTACAATAAAGCATGAATAGGATAAGCATATAACATATAACAGCGGAAGAAAACTAAGTCCCGAGTAACCTGGTTAAGTCTTGATAAAACTGGTTTATAGTTTGAAAGTCTTATGTTTATCTTATAAAAACTGTTTATCATATTTTACCATTAGCCAATATAGGTCATGAAAATCCACCGTGCATGAATACTTGGAGGGGTGACCTCATCATGCAAATTAGAGGGGCTGCCTCTAATTTAATATACTGGTTTTTGGGTAGGAGGGATCAGCTCCTTGTGAAGGATGTAAGGCACACACCACATTCACCATGAAATCTTGACTAAAAACATGTAACTAGGATGCACCCATACGCCCCACATGATAAATATAATATAAATGGCCAAAAGCTGAAGGGACTCCAAGAGCAATCACTCCGCCGTGGTGAAGTCATAACATCAGTGCCTCTATTGTTATGGTTATGGTACCTCCATAACTAGGTGAAACTGGTCATGCATGTATATGGCTATAGGTAATCTTAATTAAACATAAGCAATCAAACACGTTACTTATACTACAGGAAAACAGTTGGCTTCATACGGGGAATCCTAATAAGGAAAGAATGTCCATACTGAAAGGACGGGAATCCGTACCTTATGTCCAGTGAACGAAGAAGATTAACTGAGAGGAATCCTACTTCCGAATCACTAGTGCTACATAAATACATACATGAATAAGTATCCACTTACTAACTATGTAACTGGTTTTATGTCATGTCTTAGCTTATTTTATGTGTTCTTACCATGTTTTACTGTTTTTAAGTCTTAAACCGTGTTTATCTTATATTCTGTTTAATCTGATTAAGTATTTCTGGTATTTCATGTGTTATTATACTTACTGTGTAATAATAAGTAACTTTCCAAAAATAGCAGGTTTCCTAAAATAGAAAGTTTCCAAAAATAGAAAGTTTCCAAAAATAGAAAGTTTCCAAAAATAGAAAGTTTCCAAAAATAGAAAGTTTCCAAAAATAGAAAGTTACCAAAAATAGAAGTTTCCAAAAATAGAAAGTTTCCAAAAATAGAAAGTTTCCAAAAATAGAATTACTGCTTAAAATAGATAAGTTTCTAAAAATAGAAAGTTTCCATAAATAGATTAGCTGCCTTAATTAAATAAGTTTCCATAAATAGATTAGCTGCCTGAAATAAATAAGTTTCTAAAAATAGAAGGTTTTCATAAATAGATTAGCTGCCTTATTTAATTAAGTTTCTAAAAATAGAAAGTTTCCATAATTAGAAATAAGCTGGTTAAATAAGCTAAGTATATAAGCCTAAGTGTTTTCATGATTATTTTCTAAGTCATATGATATAATGTATAGTTTAATAATTATTTCATGTAATTAAAATAAACTATAGGTTAAAATATTTAATTAAAGTATAACATGTTTTTAATTAAATATAGTTAAATACTTAGGTTAAACCATGTATTATTATATATTAATAATATAACCTAAGTCAAGTTAATTAATTAATTATAATCATGGTTTTTAAATAATTAATTAATTATAAGTCTAAAATATAAAATACTTAGGTTAATTAATTTCATGATTATTAATAATTAAAATAACCTAAGTCATGTTATTAAATTAATCATGTCATTTTATTAATTTAATTTTTAACATAAGATCATAAAACATAAAAACTAAACATACACCATGAACCGTATCTAAACTGAAAAGCATGAACCAAACGTGAAATCGACACCGTACCCCGAACCAAATCGGGGTACCCTGTGCCTTGATGCTGCGGTGGGACCCACACACACTAACCGAGACCGTATGGTCTTGGTGGTGGTCGGTTGGCCAAACCGAAACCCCCTTCGGGTTCGGTGCAGCTTGCGGCCAAAACAAACACCCCTTAAAAACATACTTTTGATTTTATTAAACCCCAAATCATGTTAGATCCATGTTTATTTATTAAGTTTTTGTAGAAAAAACATAACATGTTCTTGATTTATAAAAAGATCAAATCAAAAGAAAAGGTTTAAAAAGGATTTACCGAATTCGTGGATCAAAAGGATGAAGAACAAACACGATCACCAACTAAAATTCCAAGATCCAAGATCACAAACCACCTCCTTGTGGTGTTTCTAGGGTGGCGGCAAAAAAGAACAAGGAAGGAGGGTTTTAGGTTTTTCTAAAATCTTCTGTGAATGAAAAAAATGAGTAGTGTAAAAATTATTAACCCCCTTTAGTAAAATTTACAAATGGGCTTGGCCCATTTGTCCTTGTAGCCGCGGGTAGGGGGCCCCACTTGGGGTACCCGTACCTTTTTCCGTGTCTCGATGTTAAGTTACACGTTCGTGATTATTTGTGTTCGCGTTTTAAGTGTTCTCGTTACATAACTATCGTGATATAATATATTTAATTACGCTCGTAATAAATATATATACGTAATTAATAATAGTTCGTGTTTTAATTACGTTCATGATTTCATGATCGCATGTTCGTGATTAATTATCGTCAAATAATTATTACGTGATCGTGCGTAGTAAATACTTATCGTGTTCTAACACGTACGTAATACGTAAAATCCTAACACGTAATCGTAATCATACTATATTAGGAAAGTTTAAATCTAGTACGTACGATCTTAAGGGTACTATTCATGGTAAAAGCATGCGGGTTTTACAACAAGAGATAACCAATGTGGCACCAAAGATGAATGAATTCTTCAACTCACTCAATCTTTTGTACATTCTTCAATATTTTTGAAATCATTCCTTGTTTCTTCTTGAATATGAAGATTTTGAAAATAAAGAGTTTCAAGATTAATGTCTTGAGGAGCATCAAAAGAGATGGAAGAAGAGGAACAAGAGTGATACTCAAAGGATGAAACATTAGTGTAAGAACACATTGATGGTAAGAGAGTACTCGGAGATTTCATGCCGGTAATGATCTCAACTTTGTCATCACAAGGAATCAAGGATGAGTCATACCCAACATCATGAATTTCTTTCCGAAGATCGTTTCTTTCATCACAAATGTCACTCCTAGGCTCTTGTAATAGGTTCCCTATAATAGGAAGGATTACACGATCAACGGAGATGTAGGATGACACTTCTAGATGAGTAAAGTCCTGATCAACTCTTCTAAGTAGACGAGTATTAAGCATTGCAAAGGGAAGGCTAGATCTGGTGTGACATTCCGTCAATTTATGGTCGATACTTTATTCTCAAGTATTATTTAAAATCATTATTTTATTGTTAATTTATGAACTCACTCACTTTTGGAAATAAATAAGGGTTTACGTCTTAAAGAAGCATCGACTACGTTTAAACTAGAGAACTCTACGTTACGTGCTTACGTTACATACACCGTTTTTGGTAACAGTCCGACATTTCAGGAAATAAATTTATTCTCGAATATTATGATGGAATTTTAATTTGTGTTGGTTCATAAACTCACAAATTTACGAGAAGAAATTAGGACTTACGTGCCTAATTTTGCGTCTTTTACGATTAAACCGGAAACCCTAGGTTTACGTATTTAGGTTTTTGAACTCTGTTTTTTATGAGACAATTTTTATTAGACTAGTTTTGTGCCATTGATTCGTAATTTATAAAAACATTTTTCGTAAAACGACCCGAGGGCACGCAAATCAAGGATTACCCGTAAATTAATAAAGGGATGAAACAAGTTATACTTGTCCCACCCCCCACTATGGGCGGCCAAGTATAAGCCACAACACAAGTGTGGTGTCAATCTTACAAAGAAACTAAGGACACTTGTCCTTAGTTCCTTTCTAAACCATCCAAACCACAAAAACTAGCTACTCATACCATTCACACTCATTTCTTAAATGCAAAACCACCTAAACTCTCTCTCTTGGCTCCATCTTGCCGTCCCATATCCACCCATAAACACCACCATAGATAAAAAAAATTACACCATAAATCTTGTGTTTAACTTGCACAAGATGATAACCCTTTGAAGACTTGTCGATTTGAGGTGATCATAACATCTAAAAAGAAGTTTTCCTTGGAGTTTAGGGCTGATTTCAAGAGTATGTTCATCTACTTGGAGGTTTCTAAAAAGTGATCTTGCCAAGATCAATGATTTGGTGACAAGAACCAAGCCTTGTTCATCCAAAATCTCACCCTTTCTATCAACTTTGGTGGTATAGAGACTGTTTCTTCCTATTCTCTTGTTATTTTGTAAAATTAATCATGTATTTTCTTTATAAATGTATATGTATATGATGATGAATGATGATCAAAATATTATGTGGGGATTTTGTATTAATAGATTTGGTTAAAAAGACTAAAATCTACATATAAAGTAGGGATGGCACCCGTGGGTAATGGGTACGGGTATATCAAACCCGTCACCCACCCACATAGATTTTTTAAAACCCATCACCCACCCGTCACCCACAAGTGGGTATAAATTTCTACCCATACCCATACCAGTGGGTATTTGTTACCCGTGGGTAAACCCATGGGTTAATGCATTAAAACAATATCACAAAACCTTGATATGTATGTAAACTAGCTATTAAAATGAGTAATAAGACACCAGTCATTTTTCCAAGTATCAAATTCACAAAAGACTTAAACATGTGTCTCAAGTTCACAAAAGACTTAACAAGTATATGTGAATCGTGTATGACTATGGAAGAACTGCTATTTCTTAACACAACGGTGAAATGAGAAGTGTGGATTAGATATAAATATATTTTTGATTGTTGGATCCTTCATTAACATTTTTTAATCTCGAGGCATCAAAAACTTTTAGTTTCTTGAGTTTTTCCTTAAAAAATGATAATGATTAAATATACTTTTATAACATCACAAAAATTATTTAACTTTATATGGGTTAATGGGCACACATAGGGTATTTTTATGGGTATACCTACGGGTATTTTAACGGGTATACCCGTGGGTATTTTAAATGGGTATCATGGGTTTACCCGTGATGGATATACTTTACCCGTCACCCACCCGCCACCCACCAATGGGTATAAGTTTTCACCTATACCCATACCCATATGTACAAATCGACGAAATTACCCACCCATTTTTGTATGGGTATCCGTGGGTTGTGGGTTTTTTTACACCCACTTCCATCCCTAATATAAAGGTGTTAAAATCTTGATTAAATTTATAGGCTGTATAAAACAGTAAGTAACCATATGATCACTTGATAAAATGACTTGGATTATTGAATATACAGTTAGATATATGATTTTTACATATGTGGAGAGTTGTCCACTCAATGAAATCAATAAAATGAGCAAGATATGATCAAAATACTATTAAGGTTCAAATCTGTATAGTCTGTTTTGGACGAATTATTAGGGATACTTAGAGGATTATTGAGCAGTAGCTAACAGGAGTTATTCGTAGAACATATTTTGTAGTTTGTGCTGCCCAAATTTGAGCTTCTATCTTCTTGTAGAACTCAAGATATGGCAAAAATGGTGAAAGTGACTTTGATAATTAGATTTGGAAATAAAAGTATATAATATAAAATAAGCACTCAAGTAATATTATTATAAAATACATATATAAAACCCACTAACTTATGATAATACTTATAAAATAAGTTGTATACTATGATAAATAAGTATGAAATTTTATAAAATTACAAACTCAAAAGTTTTCCAAAGTTATAAAACTATATATAAGTTTTACGTCTTTTCGGCTAAAATCGAAAGCTTAACGTTTTCGCCAAATAAAACTTAGACGGTCGGACCCGTCTAATGTAACATTCTTATAACTCATCCACTGATATGTAAGTACATTTGACAAGTAAAAACAGATAAACTTGAGCTTTATAACTTATGGACATTAACGGGTCAAAGTAGCCTTATTGGACCATTAGCCCAACTAGTGTGGCTAAACACTAATGGACTTACTCATGAGCTTAACCCACTTGGGCCCAACATATGAGTATAGGCCTGGTATTAAAAGTATAAATGGGCTAATATAATGTATTTGGCTTTAAATGGGCTTGTTGGGCCTTAATATATAAATAAGTTGAAACTAGTGTAACTAGTTTAAAATTTGACTAACACATAACACTATAATGTGTATGAAGAGATAAAATCCCACTTGATCATCATTACACTTATAATGTCATAATATATACATAGCCATTGTTTTTATAAAGTCATTGGACAAGAGACTAAGACGAGTATTATTTTTCTAGGTTTCCGTGATTGAAGCACGTACCGTATCGCCGATAACCCGCCTTTCCCAATCAACGTGAGTTCATAGCCTCGCACTATTTTAAATGTTTTATGAAATGTTTTATAAACCCGCGAGGGAGATAACATGTTAGTTTTAACAAAAATAGGACACCAGTTCTCCCGATTGTTGCTTATTGATATGGACCCGAATGATTATATGACCCGATGAATGATTATATGACCCGATGAATGATTATATGACCCGATGAATGAAATGAAATGGATTATTATTAGTTAGGTTATGTCATAAAAGTCCCATTAGCATGAATTGTGAACTACCGGGATTTAGTAGACGCTTATGCATATAATAGTACTATTTGGGGAAGATAACCCCAGTTCGCGCTGTGGCGGTTGATCCCCGACGTGCCACCTTGAGTGGTAAGCGAATTTATGTATGAGAAGATTTATATAAGCGTGATTATTGTGACGACACGCTATTTTAGATGGGCAAAGGAATTACAGGTTAGCTACCCGTTGTTTGTTTTAGTAAGGTAGTAATGACATGCGTCTTATAATAATCCAATAACGAAAATACTGATATACACATTGAATTACAATATATTGCCTGACTAGCAATACGGGGTCTTATTACTGATGTTATGTCCGTGTTTTGGTTTTACATAACCATTTTCATATAACGGTTTTTATTAAATTCTATACAAAGTTATAAAACGTATTGTATGATGTTTTTACGACATTGGTTCGTATAATGGTTTTGAAGGCAAAAGCCTATATTATGATCTACGACAAAGATTCGTATAAAATGTCTTTGGCCTATTTTATGGCCTACGACAAAGAATTGTACAAAATGATTTTGGGTAATGATTATATACTGGAGATATATTAACAGTTTTCATTAAACTCTATGAATCACTCGGTGTTTTCGCTGACTTTTTAACATGTTTTATCTCAGGTACTTGAAGGTAATTCTCGGGAAGACGATAAGAATTTATGGCCCGCATTCAAATAAAAATTTCCATTTAAATGTTTTTGTAAAATTTTATGATATACTAAGACCTGAGGACCTATGTAAATTGATATTTATAAATGGAAAATGCTTTATTATTAAACGACGCGATTTTTAAGCGTTGTCTATGATTTGAGTAATGTGCTATCCCGTAACACCAACGACTCTTCCGCTGAACTAAAGTAGGAATATTTTGGGGTGTTACATCTGGATTTAAAAAGGACGAAGATAATCCTACTAGCAATGAAATACGCAAGATTATGCAGGGTGGAGGTAGCAACACAACACAACATATGTGTGAGACATGCGGGTACGTGATTGCGATCACCACCATGACACATTGCGTTATCCCTAATGATTTTGGCCCACGGAACCATGAAATCATTAAGTTCGCTAGTTAGCAATTCCCAAAGAGTGAAAGTACGAATGTTTCCTTGAAAATCACCAAGAAAAGAATGATTTCGAGGTTTAGAAATAGCTCTATTAATGAACAAAGGATAGGGAAGTTCGGTCACATAATGCACATCAATAGAGCCGATTCAAAAGAGTCAAGACTCTAAGCATCATTGAACCTACATTGACCATCATATGGCACTTTGGGAATTCGACCGAATTATTCAAGTGAGTATACAATAGTTTTCCCCTTAATGGAAAATTTTACAGATAAACCATTATTGATGCACATTAAGGAGAACGAACTAAAGAACTCGATAAGAAATGAAGGAAATATTGGCTCATTAATGTCAAGTAAACAATCAAAGCCAATGGACTTGAACATGAATCGAGTGAGTTCATGTCCATAAAGATCGGATGAGACAAACCGACCTTCATGAAAACATCGATTTTCTAAAGACCGAAGGGTATTTTTTTTTAGAGAACGAGAATGACACGAATTGGATAGAAAAGGCATATACTCTCTAGTTTTCTCATGGTCATTTTGAATTTCCAAAGTCATTGTAAAGTACCTACATTAAACAAAATGATTCCACGATCACTCTATATTACATATGAATTAGTAATAGTTAAAACCATAAGAATCTGTTTAGTCAATTACTTGACTAACCAAAGGATGATTCTTTATCATTCCTATGTTCATAATGTAACACATTCATCATTGACGAATGCATATGAATTATGCATATCAACCATGAATTTGAACATTACTTTTCAAAAATTCGTTTTTAGGTAAGCATTATAATACTAGAGATTTTCTTATATAAAAATTTGTTCGTTGAATCGGTCTTATCGAATTGACTACGGTTGAAAGTGTGACTCAGTTGTTTTTGGTGAAAATAAAGGAATATGATTATATATTTCTAACATAAAAGTACAAAGGTAAATGTAAATGTAAATGTCATTGAGTAAAGGAAAAATAAAACAAGAATAAAGCTTGCAAATAATAAACTAAAAACTAAGACTATGAAAATTAAATGACATAAGTTTAAGAATAAAAATAAAATTAAAATAAAAACGAAAATTAAATAAAACAGTTGAACAGAAAATAAACTAACTATTTCGACAAAACAAAAATTTTCGGAATAAAACCTTTTTTTGGAATAATAGAAAATTTCGAATAAAAGACCTATCTTCGGAATAAGCTACTTCTTCAGAATTTTTAACATTTTCGGAATAATATAAATCTTCGGATAAAAGACCTATTCTCGGAAAAGACTACTAATTCGGATAAATTAGCTATCTTCGGATAATGCCTTATTTCGGATAAAGAACACATTTTCGGAAAAATGTAACTATTTCGGAAAAAGCAATAATTCCGGAAAAATGAAGGAATTCGGAGAAATGCTAATTCGGATAAACTGTATTTTTGGAATGTGCTGATTATTTCGGAAAAATGGAATAAAAAGAAAAATTTCGGAAAAACCTATTTCGGAAGAAGGGGGAATTTTCGAAATTCCTAAACCCTTTTGCGAATATGTCTAGAAACAGATAAACAGAAACAGTATAATCTAAAATCTAGGGAATAAGCTACGATTAAGCTAAAATCAAATAAGCAATCTACCAAAACTTAATCTAAAACACTTTTAAGAAAAACTAATTAAACCACAAATCAAAAACTTGAAAAACACTAATTAATCTAAAAATTTAAAATCAACTTTTAATAATATTAATCTATTAAAACACTTAATCCAAAATAAGCAAAATCAAACAATAAGCACCAAACACAATAAGCTATAAAAATCAAACACATAAAAACCAATAAGCATAATCAATCAAACATATCAATAAAGCAATAAGCATAAAGATTAAGCTAACTACATGATTATCTAAATAAAGACAATAGATTAAAAAGAAAGGAAGAATGAGAATGATTAATGAAAAAGCTTGAAATTAAGATTAAGATTAAGAGATTCAATACAAGATTAATGTAAAAGCTTAAAACATATAAAGAAAAGCTAGAGAGAGAAAGTAATATTAAGCTACTCCTAAAAATAAAACTAAAAACTACTAATTAACTACTAGCTAACTACTACCTCCTAATGACATATTAGGAGGTATTTACAGGAGGATATGCAAGGAGTTGTTTTCTTCTTTCTTTCTTCTCGTCTCGACTCGATTTAAATTCTTTGTCTTTCTTCGACGTTGTCTCAGGATTAGTCGATATAAAATGAACTCGTCTTATAACTTTCTTCTCTTATTAGACTCGGTTCTTCGACTTCATTAAGCTTCCGTCTTTAGACTTTTTCTTCGATAAATCTTCAGAATAGGCCTTGGACTTCCGTTATTTTTGCACTCTTGATCTTTTGACTTCGTCTTTTGTCTTTTTCTTTGAAAAAAGCCCGTGAAAGCCCGTGTTTTCTTCCTTTTTCATCTTTTGGTCCTAAAATACAAGAAAAACACAAACCACGCATAATTCCGACTTTTACGACATTAAATATACGTTTTGGCTTGGTTATTATTATAGTTAAGTGGTAAAAGGATGGGTGTTTTCACACCTATCAAATCCCCTACACTTGACCAATGAAATGCCCTCATGCAATGCATTAATTACAAAGAATGACTTACATTTTCCATCGTAATTAACCCACCTTGTCCTTTATTAAATACAAGACATTAAGGAAATGTAAAAAGATAGAAGATAACAAAATATCTGAAGGAAGAAAATAAGTAAAGAAATCAAATACTTACATTAGGGCTTTGGGTTGTCATGAATGTTTATCACTCTCAAGTTTCACGTTCCCTACACCAAGATTAAAAACGAGATCATTGTTATTATAAGTTAGCAAACTAGCACAAACTCATGTGGCTTAATTTTTCACTTAGACTCCCTTAATCCTAGATGTATCTCTTATATTTTATTGTTGTCTTGAATGACCACGATGATGCATTGTTGACTTATTTTGATAGCTTATTTAGGCCGAAAATAAAGTAGGACGATTTAATCAATAGTTAGCTAAAGGACAAAATCTTTTAAAACTGCTTCTCGAAACCTCATAAAATTCATATCTTGGCATAACTCACTTCATGATTTGAGACCTTTCTCGAACCGATATTTGGCAGTGACTTCATACTTCAAATCTTGAGAGACGTTCATGAAATAATGGTCTTCTCTTCATAATAGGAATTTCTTCTACTTGAAGTTTTTGAGAGAGAGATTCTTCATACTTGGACCACGACTTCTTCATTTTTCTCCAATCTTTATTTGGGATTTTGATATACGACGATCCACCTCCTTTTAGGACTTGGATCTATTTATCCTCATACCTTGCTAGGGTCTTTTCGGATAGACTTCTCCATGATCTTTAGGGGAGTATTTGCTTTTCGTCGTGTGTCTCGATCCTTCATATTGATTTTTGATAAATGATTCTTCACATCAGTTTGGATCTTTAGCAACAAAATGTAGCCCTCATGCCTTGTTAGGGCCTTTTCGGACTCGCCAATCTTCGCAACCCGCTTCAATAAGTTATGCCTTGGCTATGAACTCTAATTAATATCGAGCAACTTTTAAACGATCTTGTGCTAGAAGCTAAGTAACTTTTCAAATCGTACGACCTTATTTATTGCAACTAAATTATTAACAAGCGATGGGAGAAAAAGCTCATAATTAACTCACATAAATTCAAGAAAGAATACCAAACTTATAATAGACTCAATCATCTCTCGTTCTCCACAATTTAAAATCTCAAGGAATGAGACTCGTGGATGCTTAGCCAATTAAATCAAAGTTTTGGGTTTTCAAGTCATCTATAGGATCTTGTAACTTCTTAGACTCTTTCAAGTTTAGAATTCGCATTTTAAAGTTCCCTTGATAAACGACTTTCTAGGATCAATTATAGGAACTTGCGAAAAGTTCTTGTTCTTAACCCGTAAGAGTTAAGACTTTCATGTTTTAAAGTTCCCTGTATAAAAGCCTAGCAAACTTGACTTAAACACGTTAAGGGTACTAGCTAGAGTAAACTTGGATAAGTAAACATGGGTTGAGTCAAAAGATTCATGACGGGCCTAATATATCAAAGACATCTAAACTTATTAAAACCATTTTATTAAAATTTATTCTAATGAAAGAAAATTAACAATAACAAAGGAAAATACTAATAGGACAAAATAGATCAAAATTTTTGAAAAAATGTCGAAAAATCAATTTTCCGATTAAAATGAGGACAAATACAATGAAAAGCCCACTTAACTTCGAAAGAAGTCCCCCTACGCTTAATTTAAACATTGTCCTCAATGTTTAAGCATGTGGGAGTAAACTCCCCTACACTTAGGACATTGTGCACGTTGTTTAGATCTTGCTAAGGAAGAGACAACTAAAGTGATTCCTATTTTAATATTGAAGAATATAAAATAGTGAATCAAAAGAGTTTAGGATAAAACCGGGAAGATGGGTACACGGAATCATGGGTCGTCAAAAGTCATCAAGAATGGATCTTTGAAAGCTCGAATCCCTGCACATGATAAGAAAGAAAACAACAAACACATTGTAGGGTCTTCCCCTACACTTATTATAAAAGGATAAAAAGGATAGATACTCGGTTTGCCTCCCGAGAAGCGCTTGTTTTTGTGCACCGAGTCGTGAGCCTTACTCGACCTTGATTAGCATGGTAAGAAACTTCAAAAACATCCACCGTGATCAAATACATGGTTTTCGTCCATCAAATAGCATAAGCTTAAGGTGAACAAGACAAGCTAAAGAAGAGTAGGCGAGGTTCCCTTAAGCAATTGTTGAGCACGATGGTAGAAAGTATGATGCAGTGCTAGCATATCTCCATTGTTTCCAAAAATCTTTCCTTTTATTTCATCAGATGGATACTGAGATGGCTGAAGAATTGTAATACCCGGATCAAACACCTTTTCCTTTAGGGGAAAATAAGACTTAGACTCAGTAGAACTTGAAGAAGATCTCATAAATAGCACAATCTCATCCGACGAAGGTGGATAGAGAGGTGTCAAAACATAAGTACTGCGGATGTTGGTGTCTTCCAGTTTCTTCTCCTTTGAAACGGGTTTCTTAATATCCAAAGGAGGATAAGGACCAAAATCAAAGTCCAAAGGAGGCTAATCATTCTCATTGGGGAAGTATGTATTGAGAAAAGTAGCAAAATCTTCCTCAAATGAGTAATTGTCCAAAGTATCAAGAGTAGGAACAAGGTCATAATTTGAAGAATCACTTGAAAGATTATCAACATCATCAAAATCATCATACGTTGGCATGTCTTTATACTCTAAAGCAAAATCATCATAATCATCCACATCAGAACTAGAATCATCATCATAGTCATCATAGATTGGTGGAGAATCATAAATTGGCGGGGGATCCAAATTGGAGAGAGAATCATTAGAATCATCCACATCGTCTTGGAAAAGTGGATTATCATAGCAAGACTCGAAAAGAGGATTGTCATATACAACAAAATCATCAAGCGTTATACTCTCCAAAGTAGTAGTAAGCTCTTCTTGAAGCACATCAATCATTTTCACTGATTCTTTTCCATTTGATTTACTTGTAATCTTCCCCATATTAAAGACTTGTGCATCATTCCCGACCCTTAAGATTAATTTTGTGGAAACCTTGGTTTCCGGATCTTTTAAGCAACTAGGAATGCATCATGTTCATATGATTAGATAATCAAAGCGGAATTAGAACATGACACATTAACAAGGTGTTTAGGGCACAAGGCATGAATTAAAACAAATGGATTGTTCATTATATTAATAACAAACAATCACTAGGTGTGTGTACATTGAATCCCACACCTAGTCGACACACGCTTTAGGTTTACATTGTATATGAAAGTTATGAATAAAACCTAAGACCCTTGGTTCCTTTTATAGTGTAAGGATTAGGGTTTACAAGAGATAAAATCAAATAAACAAGTAAATCTTCTATATAAATAAACTTATGCAGAATATATCTTGCATGTTTATCTAAATAGAAGCTTCCATAAGCTTCTTGTCTACGTTTCTATCAACTCTTAAATTGCATGTGACAATGCTTAGATTGCACATGACAACTCTTGAGCCAACAATGCTTAGTTTGCTCTTGTCAACGCTTGGATTGCTCTTGACAACGCTTAGACAATATCTTCATGTTTTCTTCGTTTTTGAGTTTCTGCCACATCAACTTTTTGACCCAACAATCTTCCCCTAGTTGATGTCGGCAAAACTCTATGTGTATCTCTTGTAAGTTTTACATGATCTTCAAATTGCTTCCCCTCAAGTGTAGCATGTATGTCTTCCCCTTTTTGTCACATCAACAGGGAAGTAAACAATGTATGCAATCTTGAAGATTCTCCAAATGTAGGCTCTGTGTAATGATCTTGAAGAAAAATAAATATAATATTTTTGATGTAGAAGTAGAATAACCCAACCTTGTGTTCCATGTCTTGTAATATCCATGTGATGAAGAACTTATACCAAATTATGAAAAAAATATAAGTAGACCTCGATCCCTTGTCAATATTCTCATCCTTTGTGAGACATTGAGCACGCTAATGTAACTCCTTCAAGTGTTATGACAACTCTTCATCACCAACCATGTAAAGCACGAACAAGTTATCTTTAAACCGGCTGAAAGTTGAAGATATGATAGAACACAAACTCGCGAAAATCTTCTTCAGTCATCAAACTTGCCATAAGAATTCTTCCCCTTAAGCCAACACTTCTTCATGACGACTCTCAATCTCACGAATCGTTGCTAACTCGCTTCAAAATCATTAATCCCTTTAAAATATTTGAGCCATAAATATCAACATGATATTCTAAATAAGAACGGAGATTCCATGTACCTTCGTGTGTAAATTCCTCCTTTTTGTATGCTAAAAACGTACCAATTTTCTCAAACAGCAGTAATCCTTGTGTTATCCGAGATCCTCCTTTATCCAACATATCTGGAATGTGTATTGTCCAATATCGGACAATACTTGTCAACGTTCAAATTAACCATTTCTCGGACAACACTGTCAACGCTGTCAGCGTTTGACTTATTCTGTCAGCGTCAAAACATACCTTGTCAGCGTCTAATCTTGTCAACGTTATAACCAACAGTGACCAAGGTATATTCTTTGTCTTGATATGAATTCTGTTGTAAGAAATAATAAGAGAAGAATTTAAACGTGTTTTATTATCACACGTCTTTTACCCTAAGATTTAGGAATTCTCCACTGATGATCACGTCCCTTATTAGTTCCACAATCCTCGTTCCTCCATATTTTTATATAAAAGGAAACAAAGTATTTGAATCCATACCTTCTCCCAATATTCACGCATATATATCCAGAGTTGCTCCATGATTCACGGTTGAATTCCTTTTCCTATGCATGAACAAATACTGATAAACTAGTATAACGCATTGTAATCCCTTAAAAAAAGGACAAGATCGTGCCAACTGTCCCATACTCACGTTTAAAAGGATCTTCTTGAATCTCGTTATACCTTCCTTTTGTGGCAAGAACTTTATTCAGATCTCTGGATTACAATAGCATGTGTAATAAAACCCATAACAACGTTATAATTAATAACAACGTCTGAGCATCTTCTTCTGCTACGTCCCTTCAATCCAAATACGTGACCAGAACATTAATAAAAATTTAGAGAGTTGATTTATGTCACCAGTCACATCTTGCCTTCTGTTCATAATCATCGAATAATGACTCCTGCCTGTGTCAATAGAATGAATCTAGGGTTTGGAAACCCTAACATCCTCACAGATCTGAGTCATACGCCATTATGCATTAGAACAGCCTTCAAACCTCCAATTTTTCTGCCTTAATCCGATTTAGGGTTTAAAGAAACCCTAATCATGATTTTATCTAAAAGCTAAAAATCTGAAAATCATCTCTACAACCAACTTTGACGCCTAATAACTTTTTCCTCGGGATAAAACTTGACAATCCCTCCGTTGGATGTTTAGATATATGTATGTAGAACACACATAAACAATTTCGTGCCGATCCAATGGTCCAATCAAAAGTTATGACCTTCTGAATACTGTTGCGCACACAAAAACGTCCAGAAAAACCCTAGACGGATTTTTCTTCTTTTCACCATACACGAACACCTTGTTGGTCCTAGCATCACGAGCCACGAGGCTCTGATACCAATTGTGGAAACCTTGGTTTCTGGATCTTTTAAGAAACTAGGAATGCATCATGTTCATATGATTAGATAATCAAAGCGGAATTAGAACACGACACATTAACAAGGTGTTTAGGGCACAAGACATGAATTAAAACAAATGGATTGGTCATTGTATTAATAACAAACAATCACTAGGTGTGTGTACATTGAATCCCACACCTAGTCGACACACGCTTTAGGTTTACATTGTATATGAAAGTTATGAAAAAAACCTAAGACCCTTGGTTCCTTTTATAGTGTAAGGATTAGGGTTTACAAGAGATAAAATCAAATAAACAAGTAAATCTTCTATTTAAATAAACTTATGCATAATATATCTTGCATGTTTATCTAACTAGAAGCTTCCATAAGCTTCTTGTCTACGTTTCTATCAACTCTTAAATTGCATGTGACAATGCTTAGATTGCACATGACAACTCTTGAGCCAACAATGCTTAGTTTGCTCTTGTCAACGCTTGGATTGCTCTTGACAACGCTTAGACAATATCTTCATGTTTTCTTCGTTTTTGAGTTTCTGCCACATCAACTTTTTGACCCAACAAATTCACCTTCGGCAACATCGACTAAAGCTTTTCCGGTTCTCAAGAATGGCCGTCTAAGTAATAACGGAATACGAGGGTCCATTTCATAATCACCAACAACAAAATCGACTGGAATAGTGAAGGTACCAACTTTAACGAAAACATCTTCGGCAATACCAACGGGGTAAGCGAGAGTTCGATTTTCTAGCTCAAGAGTCATTTTTGTCGGTGTAAGGTCGGGAAATGATAGCTTTTTCCAAACACTTAAAGGAATCAAATTTATACTTGCCCCGATATCGGCTAAGGCGGTAAATTCTTCAACGTTGTTAAAAATGCAAGGCAACACAAAACGACCGGGATCTCCAAGTTTTTCCGGAATTTCTTTAAGAAGGACTCAAAACAGTTTTCATTTAAGCGTGTGTTGACAAACTCAGCCATCTTTTCCTTCTTATTAAGCAATTCCTTGAATTCTTTGACAAATTTCGGCATTTGGACAAGTGCTTCAACGAGGCTAATGTTAAAATTCATTTGTGAAATCATCTTCAAAAAGGAAGTAACTTGAGCATCCTCTTTATTAAGCAATTTGCACTTGTCCAGCCGAGAAGGATAACGGATGTTGGGTTTAGGTGGTGTAGGTGTAGAAGGTGAAGGTTGAGATGTTGAAGGTTGAGAAGTAGATGGTTTAGAGGTGGAAGGTGGGGTTGGTGAAGGGTTTTTCTTTGGTACTTCTTCCGTAAGAGGTGGAGACGGTAATGTAGAACTAGTACTAGGCGTGGTAGTAGGAGGGATGAATGGAGGTGGAGGAGGTGTAGATGGAGTAACTTGGGGAGGGATAGATGGTCCTACTAGAGTTGCTCCACTGCGAGTAGTAATAGAACTCACATTCGCTCTATGGTTTGTTTCGGTTGTAGAAGGAAGAGCACCTTGGGGACGAAGGGTTTGAAACATTTGAACGAATTTCCTATCCGTGGACTCTTGAATTTCCTTCATGGTTTTCTCATGATCGGTTAATTTTTGTAGAATCAAGTCCATGTGCGGATGAGGTAAATTGAACCCTTGTTGTGGATAACCTTGATTTGGGTATTGGTTATATGGTTGGAAACCTTGAGGATTGAAACCTTCGTTTTGAAAGCCTTCGTTTTGCATTGGATAATTTCCTTGGTTCCCATTGTAGCCCCTCACGTTTGCATTTTGCTGAACATTTGCTCTAGGTGGCCCTTGGTTGTTATGGGTGGTTGGGTGAGGTCTTTGTTGAAAATCGGGTGGAGCCAAGTAATTTGTTGAGTTGTAAGACAAGTGATTAACATCGACATTAGGCTTGAAATGAACTCTCTCGGTGTTGTTGTAAGCATACACTTCCCCGTGAGAATGATCATAAGCTTTATCACAATTAGCATAAGAGTGTGGCCCACCACAAGTTTCACAAGTAGTATTAAGAGCATGGGCATGTTGATTAGGAGGGTGATCTCTCAAAACAAGTTGCTTGACAGCTGAAGTATGTTCCTTAAGATGATTGGTCAACTCACTCTCACTGGCACTAGCCATAGTAGCCCTAACACTCTTGGTTTGGACTTTGGCCTTGTTTTCAATAATAGCCCAAGCCTCATTCATAGTTTTAACAAGAATATTACCCCCCCCCCCCCCCCAAGGCACTATTTAGTGATTCTTGGTCACTCAAAGTTAATCCATTATAAAAAGTATTAATTTTATGTACCTTTGTAAAACCGTGTTGTGGACACTTTCGTAAAAGTTCCTTAAAAAGATCCCAAGATTCACTAAATGTCTCACCGTACTTTTGTTCAAAGTTGATAATATCATTCCGCAAAGAGGTAGTACGTGAGGGTGGGAAAAAATAATTGATAAACTTGGTCTCAAGGTCCGTCCATGTGACAATACTCTAGGGTGGTTCCTTATCAAGCCAAGTTCGGGCTTGTCCCTCGAGGGAGAAAGGAAAGAGAAGCAAACGAATTGCCTCTTGTGAAACCCCATTGTATTTAACACTATTGGATAAGTGTACGAACCTTTTTATGTGATCGTGTGGATCATCATGAGTACGACCAAAGAAAGGTGTTGCGGAAACCATTTGAATGAAACCGGATTTGAGCTCGAAGTTGTTAGTGTCAATAGTCGGCACCACAATCGCATCATCGTTGCCTTCGACATGTGATTGCAAGAGCTCGATCATTGGACGGTTCTCCATTGTGTTGACAACAGGAGGCTCTACAACAGGAGGATCAATAATAGCGGCTTGAATGGACTTCCTTTTGTGTGACTGAGTATGCATACACCTACACAAGAAAAGAAAAGCAAAGAAATCGAAAAAATAAAGTTAACGTGAAAAGAAAATATTTTTGGTGCAAAACTTTGAGAAAGAAATGCTTTTATGACTTTTTTAAATGTTTTTGGATTTTTGAAAATTTTAATTTTTATGGATGTTTGAAAAAAAATTTGAAAATTTGACAAGAAAAATAACGTTCAAAAGTGAACGGATCCCAAAATCCAACGCGTCTCTCACAATAAACCGTTAATCTTCACGAAAAGAGCCGGCAGCGGCGCCATTTAATACTAGAGATTTTCTTATATAAAAATTTGTTCGTTGATTCGGTCTTATCGAATTGACTATGGTTGAAAGTGAGACTCAGTTGTTCTTGGTGAAAATAAAGGAATATGATTATCTATTTCTAACATAAAAGTAAAAAGGTAAATGTAAATGTAAATGTCGTTGAGTAAAGGGAAAATAAAACAAGAATAAAGCTTGCAAATAATAAACTAAAAACTAAGACTGTGAAAATTAAATGACATAAGTTTAAGAATAAAATTAAAATAAAAATAAAAACGAAAATTAAATAAAACAGTTAAACAGAAAATAAACTAACTATTTCGACAAAACAGAAATTTTCGGAATAAAACCTTTTTTCGGAATAATAGAAAATTTCGGATAAAAGACCTATCTTCGAAATAAGCTACTTATTCAGAATTTTTAACATTTTCGGAATAATATAAATCTTCGGATAAAAGACCTATTTTCGGAAAAGACTACTAATTCAGATAAATTAGCTATCTTCGGATAATGCCTTATTTCGGATAAAGAACGAAGTTTCGGAAAAATGTAAGTATTTCAGAAAAAGCAATAATTTCGGAAAAATGAAGGAATTTAGAGAAATGCTAATTCGGATGAACTGTATTTACGGAATAAGTTGATTATTTCGGAAAAATGGACTAAAAAGAAAAATTTCGGAAAAAGGGGGAATTTTCGGAATTCCTAAACCCTTTTGCGAATATGTCTAGAAACAGATAAACAGAAACAGTATAATCTAAAATGTAGAGAATAAGCTATGATTAAGCTAAAATCAAATAAGCAATCTACCAAAACTTAATCTAAAACACTTTTAAGAAAAACTAATTAAACCACAAATCAAAACTTGAAAACAGTAATTAATCTAAAAATTTAAAATCAACTTTTAATAAAATTAATCTATTAAAACACTTAATCCAAAAAAAGAAAAATCAAACAATAAGCACCAAACACAATAAGCTGTAAAAATCAAACACATAAAAACCAGTAAGCATAATCAATCAAACATATAAAGCAATAAGCATAAAGATTAAGCTAACTACATGATTATCTAAATCAAGACAATAGATTAAAAAGAAAGGAAGAATAAGAATGATTAATGAAAAAGCTTGAAATTAAGATTAAGATTAAGAGATTCAATACAAGATTAATGTAAAAGCTTAAAACATATAAAGAAAATCTAGAGAGAGAAAGTAATATTAAGCTACTCCTAAAAATAAAACTAAAAACTACTAATTAACTACTAGCTAACTACTACCTCCTAATGACATATTAGGAGGTATTTATAGGAGGATATGGAAGGAGTTGTTTTCTTCTTTCTTTCTTCTCGTCTCGACTCGATTTAAATTCTTTGTCTTTCTTCGACGTTGTCTCGGGATTAGTCGATATAAAATGAACTCGTCTTATAATTTTCTTCTCTTATTAGACTCGGTTCTTCGACTTTATTAAACTACCGTCTTTAGACTTTTTCTTCGATAAATCTTCAGAATAGGCCTTGGACTTCCGTTCTTTTTGCACTCTTGATCTTTTGACTTCGTCTTTTGTCTTTTTCTTCGATAAAAGCCCGTGAAAGCCCGTGTTTTCTTCCTTTTTCATCTTTTGGTCCTAAAACACAATAAAAACACAAACCACGCATAATTCCGACTTTTATGACATTAAATATATGTTTTGGCTTGGTTATTATTATAGTTAAGTGGTAAAAGGATGGGTGTTTTCACACCTATCACATTAACAATTCGTTCAAGGCTTCATATCAATTTCAAAATTAAACCAAATTACTTTGATTAAATTTCAGATTTGTTCTATAAGCGGGTTATATGAAATCTTAAGGAATATGAACCTAAAGGAATCATAGCTCTAAAGTATGACTACCCACATTCCTAATTTGGTTTTAATTTAATTTAATTTTGAAAATCCCCAATTATAAAATTAAGAACCCTAGAACAAATTAGATGACATTGAATAGAAATACTTACAATTAATTGATGATAGATGAAGGATAGATGAAACCCTTGTCTTAAAACCAATTAATTTGAGTGATTTTGGAGCTTTTGAGAAAATGTTAATGGTGGTTTTGGTGTATTCCCGGCGCACTAGTGGAGCATAAGAAAGAGGGGTTTTTTGAAAAAGTGTAAAATAATAAAATCTGCATTATTTTAAGTCTGGTGAGCCTGCGACACATTATTAATAACTCACCGCAGAAAGCATCACGCAATTAATGAATCGCGGGAAGAGCCCATGTTAAGTTCCTGAAAATGAAAGAAATTTTTCAAGACCAAGTTCTTCTAAAATACTTAACATATTTTAAGCCTTTTGAAAATCATTGGACCACTTCAATATTGAGTTATAATGCCTTAACGAAGGATTACGAGTGGAATCGAGACCGAAAAAGACCGAAACGAGGAAACGACTACTCATGAACAAAGAGAGGAAAAAGAGAAACAAAGAGGAGTGAATCAACGCCATGTATCAATGCTCAAGAGATGAATGAAAATCTTCAAGTTGTTTAGACGAAGAGCTTGTGTGATATATTGTGGTTCATGACGTGCATTTTCGGCGTAGGATGAAATGGCTTTAATAATGAACAATACCAAGATCTTTTGTTACATAGATTAAGAACACTTAAAGCTAAATGTCTTAAACTTTCACAAAATATGAGCAAAGATATAGATTCACTTTATCTCCTTCGTGATCGGATTAAATATCATTGTTAAGGATTACAATGACAACATCCTTGGAATATTTCAATTCCAAATGTGTAATGTCCTAACTACATCATATGATGTAATTTGGTATCTCAAAGGATTAATCAATCAACTTAGATATGAACTCAATTGCACACACTACACATGATATAGGGACCACTAACAGTATTGGGGTGCAAACCATAAAACTCATGCTTGATATTTTAAACTACGACTAACTCACATTACATCACCCATGTAAGTCAAGTATCCAAGACCATGAAGTTTTGAGAGGGTGAAGAAATAAAATCACATAGCTCAAGCAAATGTCAATGCAAGGATGCCAAGATCAAGAACATAGTCAAGTAATGATCAAAAGAGTGATCAAATGGCGTGTGGAAGGACGAAAACGTACCTTAGCAGCAGAGTGCATCCCTAGTCTTCTATGGACTAATGCAACAATCAAACTTGACCAATATGCATACATAGTCTTCTAAGGACTAGTACTACATCCAAATTTCTTGATATCATAATCCCATGATGTTGGAGATCAAAAGGAGATGAGTCTTCAACAAGTGTAAGTAACTCAATCCATAATAAAACCAATGATTAGCCTTCATGAGTACCCACACAAAAAAAGGATACAAACTAGTAGATACATTTCAAGAGTAAATCTAAAATGCATAGAAGCTAATAATAAGATCATAATCAAGATAATTTGATATAGCTTCAATTTTTAAGATCAATTTTTAAGATCAATTTTTAATGAAAAAATGTTTTGACCTCAAAGGAGACTATAGAGCAACCAACCCTTCTAGGTAGAAGATACAATAGATCGATCCAAGCTTTAAAACATAATATACTTTAAAAATCTTGCGTGACCATCGCTCTAATACCAATTGTAGAAACTAGAAGGGGGGAGGGTTGTATAGTTTCTCAGTTAAAAATTAAGTTCATCATTATAAATTACTTTTACTTGAAAACTTGTTTCATAATGATTAGGACAATTTCCAATGTTTCAAAACATTTGATATATCAAGTTATCATGATAATGAAATGCTAAATGCAATGATAATTATAAGTAGAGAGTAAGAAAAGAAACAACCTAAGGAGCGACACCAAAGATTTATAGTGGTTCAACAACGAATCTCTTTTCTTCGTTCCTACTCCACTCCTCGAGTAAACCTTACTCAAGATTTCCAGTATATCCTTAAGCTCCCTTCTTTGCGGAGAAAACCTTATAACATTGCTTACAATGTTTTCTAACTCTAAGCAAAATGTTGAGTTCTAATCCTAAGCTAGAACCAATATTCGTCGCCCATCTTCTTTTTCGGCACAAGGCTAGATGTCGAGTTCTAATCCTAAGCTAGGACCAATCTTCATTGACCATCTTCTTTTCCGACACAAGGCTAGATGTCGAGTTCTAGTCCTATGCTAGAACGAATCTTCACTCACATCACTTTCTAGTTAAGTGAGAACTCAAGTACATCACTTTGTAATTTAGTGAGAACTAACACACAAGGCACATCCAAGTATACACTTATACTTTGGATCTACACAAGACTAATACAAGTATACACATATACATTGGATCTACACAAGACTAATACAAGTATACACAAATACATTGGATCTACATAAGACTAATCCAAGTATACACAAATACCTTGGATCTACACAAAACTCAAATAAACAATATGATGAACATGACTAAGAAATGAAGATCTTCATCAAGGCTTCATCTTTTATCACATCACAAATATGTGAGTGATCTTATCTTTGGACATATAAAGAAGAGGATCAAGGGGATAATCATAAGTAAACATACGTAGCACATTAAGTGATAATTTACTAATGATTAGAATATAGAAAAGAGATTAGAAGCAAATCAGTCCAAAAAGGTTCATTGGAAAATAGAGAAATGATCCACTATTTATAGGAGACAAGTTCCAACGGCTATCTGAGCGCGGCTTATTAAATATGCATGCGGCTCATTATCAATAATGAGTCGGGGGACCTATAATGATCTGCGGGCTCTAGAGTCCGCTTTTTTGTCTTCAAGTGGGGAAATGCTATATGGTGAAGATTATACCCAAAAAGGATATTCTTAGACTATTTGAAATACGCCAAATTCAAATTTCAATTTTCCATTTTAATAAAATATTTTCTTAAAAAGAATGTTTATTAAAAATATATTCTTATAAAGAATATTTATTAAAAATATTTTGTCACATTAGTATAAATGTGTCTTTTAAGGTTAATCACTTTTAATGAGCGCTAAACATGTATAAGATAGGTTTGTGTAATAAATGATTATTACCTTAATGATAATGTTTTTTAAATAATCCGTCTTACGGTTATCTTTGACGATAAATGTTTTTACACTTTGTCGTGATCAAAACTAAGAAATATTAGTTATTATAAATAATATTTTTAGGCATCAGTTGCATTAATAATGTTTTTAGCATCTTAAAAAAGGGTAGCGAACGCTCCGCAAAATTGGTTAGGAATCTTGTAAGGCCCGCATATAAATACCATGAACAGTACACTACGTAAACCTACGAACCAATTAAAACTTTCCATTTATGTCATGTACACGTGTCATGAATATTATATTCAGAAACTACGTACGTATTAATACACAATAATTATTAAGTGCGTAATAATACATGATAATTATTAAGTATAATAATTATAATCAAGAACATATGATCATGAACAATTATAAACACGATAATTATTACGTATAATAATTATAACACGATTATTAGAACACGACATACCTTGAGTATAATTAACATAAGTATTAAGACACGAACTAGAGCGAATAATTAAAACGAATGTACACGAGTAATAGCTTAAACATAAAAAGGCACGGGTTTGGCCTTGCGGGCCTTGGTGTCCGCGGAAATCAAAGAAAGGAGGGGGCCCAAGCCCATTTTTATACTTAAATGGTAAATGTAAAAACACAGGAAACCATTTATATAATTTTTACAGAAGAAAATAAAACCCTAGCCCCTTTGGTCCCTATAGCCGCGACACACAACAAAGAAACAAGGGAGATTCGTTGTTGATTTTGGATCTTTGATTTATTGGTGATTGTGTTTATGTTTGTGTTCTTTTCAATCACGTATTGGGGTAAAAACATCAAACCTTTATCTTTTTAATTCCTTTTTAATTTATATATGAACACATGATTAGATCTTTAAAAACAAGTGATTAAACATGTTATAGATTTAATAAAACATGAAAAAGGGTTCATTTGGTTTTGTTGTTGGTTCGGCAACCCCCCAACCGAGAGTCATACGACTCTCGGTGCACCCATTGTCCACAGCCGAGACCCCCTAGATGGTTTTCCATGTATTTGTTTTATATGTTTTGAGTTTCTTATGTTAGTTTTAAATGCCTAAGCCATATACATGCATGACTATGTCACCTAGTTATGGAGGTGCCATAACCATAACACTAGAGGAACCGGTATTATGACTTCCCCATGACGGAGTGATTGCTCATGGCGTCCCTTTATAGTTTTGGCATTATATTTATATTATCATGTGGGCGTATGGGTGCATCCTAGTTACATGTTTTACAGGATTTTCACGGTGAATGTGGTGTGGCCTTGCATCCTTCACAAGGAGTTGATCCCTCCTACCCAGACTAATTAATTAGAGGCAACCCCTCTAATTGCATGATGAGGTCTCCCCTCCAAGTATTCATGCACAATGGAACCTCATGACCTATATGGGCTATTGGCTAATTAATACAATTTTCATATAAAAACATAAGTCTTTTCAAACTATAAAACCAGTTTTATGAACATGTTCCAGGTTATCTAGGACTTATACATTTCCGATGTTATTAGTCTTATTATGCTTATGTCATTTCATGCTATGCTTGTATATCCGTTCACTGGTCGTTATGCTCAGCCATTTTCCTTTCATATTCCCAGACGGCAGGTACTCAGGGACGCTCGTAGACTTTGAGAGTATGTGCATACAGATGGAAGCTATCTAGCCTTCATTACTTTATGCATTTTCCATACATTACGTTACTTTATTTCTTTGGACATTGTTTAGTCCTTTTCCATTTCAGTACTTATATTCATGTGTGTGAGCTTATGTTGGACTACCGATGTTTGATTCCAGTATTTCCTTTTAAGGTCATTTAATGTTTTTGGACATTTCCCGTGCATGCTTTGATGACACGCCATAATTATCCTATGATATTCCATTTATCAAAATAGGGTGTTACAATTATGGTATCAGAGACAACGCTTCGACCTGTAGGCTCTAAAAACATGACCTGTGATTAGTGGGTAATCACCATGGCCTTCCTAGAACTGACAGTTGTTTTCATGCATTTGTTTCATGTATGATTGTTGCAGGAATTTTGACTAAGTAATGGTTGCTACAGGACTGGACATATTTAGTCGCATGTGCTTTTAATCGAATCATTTTGTTTTGATGAACCGACCCATAGGCGTTCATCCACGTCATGTCATTTTGTTTTGGTGAACCGACCCATAGGCGTTCACCCAAACCCATGTCATTTCTGTTGGCCATGCATTCATACACTGTTTGCATGCATAATTTTTTTTTCATGTTTATATGCATAAAATTTTTTCATGATTATATATTATGTTCAATCAGCTTAATCATTGCATTTTGTTTTATACTGTCAGATGGTTCTCACGCGTGAACAAGAACAACTGAATGCAGCAGTCCAAGCTACTATGAAAGCCATGCTTCCTCAACTAAGGAATGAAATTCGGCCTGAGGTGTAAGCTGCCAACAATCAGCACCAGCACCCGCATCAGAATCCTCCTCCTCCACCTCCAGCTACCCTGATCACATGGCTGGAGCGATTCAATAAGCAGCGTTTGAAATCTTTCGAGCAAACTGACAGCCCCGCTGAGGCTGAGAGTTGGATAGCTCACATTGAGAAGATCTTTGACGCGATGGGATGAGACCCTGTCTTTAAGGCAAGGTTAGCTTGCTACAAGTTTGAAGGGAACGTGCTAGCATGGTGGAAGGCACTTAAGTTGTCGGATGGAGGCGACGATTGGGTGACGGGCTTGACTTGAGTACAGTTCAAGGAGTTGGTTATGGGGCAGTTCTTCCCGAAAGCTGAGCAGGACAAGCTCAAGAGGGAGTATCATGGTATTAGGCAGGGAGCTGGGGAAAACAGCAATTAGTTCATGTAGAGGTTCTTTCGACTGGTTGGATTCCTTGGCGCAGCAGCCGGGACTGCAGAGGAGCAGGCGTATCACTTTCGCTGGGCTCTTCGCACTTCTGTCGCCAATAACTTGGTGTGTGCTACATTTAACACTATGGCACAGGTAGCAGATGCAGCCCGTAAGTTGGAGATGTTGCAAGAGAGGGATGAGTTTGGAGAGGCAGAAAGACTCGACAAGAGGTATATTTCGTCATCGGCGGTGATCATTTCATTTCATTCAATAATATCCAAATATTTATCTTTCTCTATTCAATTGCATCTTTCAGGCAGAAGACTAGGGACCGGTCCCAACTGGCCACTCAGTAGCAGAATCAGCATAAGGGTAACAGTCAGACTCAGGATCGTTCTGCTTCGGATAGGGGTGACGATAATGACAATTACCATTAAAAACCAACAACTCCAACAACAGCAGGTCCCTAAACTTACTCATTTCTATGTTATTTACTTTATGATTCATAATTCTAACACATCAGCATCTACTACCAGGAATAATGGCAACGGACGGGAGCAGGACCGCAGAGGTTCACAGCCCAACCGTGCAACTACATCTGGTATTACGTCTTAAGATTTTCTACATTGTCCTGTTTGTAACCAATAATCATGTCTCACGTATACTTTTCTGAAATAGGCTCCCAGCCAGCTAGGGCACCTGTTGGAGGGTATACTCACCTTCTCTGCACTACGTGAAACCACAAACACCTAGGGTCGTGTCGTCGGGATAGCGATGCTTGCTTCAAGTGTGGTCAGCTAGGACATCGCATGAAGGACTACCGTAAGGGTGAGATTGAGGGCACATCTGGACATGCCGACTCCAAGACACCTCCTACTACTGGACGTGTGTACACTACCTCGCGTGACCAGGCCAACAAGTCAACAGGTACCATCACTAGAATCTTGTATATGTATGGTCAAGCTGCATGCGTATTATTTGACACGGGTGCTACTCATTCGGTCATATCCATTGTTTATGCCAATCGTGTTAGGATATCCCATATGCCACTAGAAAATGTCTTAAACATTTCCACGCCCTTAAGAGACTCGGTACGTATCACACATGGGTACAGAGGTCTTCCCCTTAAGTTTGACGACAGAATTCATCCAGTTGACGCACTTCCATTGGACATGTGCGATTTCGACATGATATTAGGCATGGAATGGCTATCCAAACACCATGCCACCATAGATTGCCATTCATTACGGGTCATCTTCGGTGATGTAAACGCACCAGAGTACATTCACAACGGTTTTATACAAGGAATGTCTGTACAAATAATTTCAACCTTACAAGCATGTGCATTACTGTCACATGGTTGCGAGGGCTACTTAGCTACTATTCATGATATGGAAGCTGAGTCTCCATCCATCCAGAATCAACCTATCGTGTCCGAATTTCCCGACGTATTTCTTGAAGAATTTCCGGGCATACCACCTGCTCGTGAGGTAGAGTTTAATATTGAGATCATCCCAGGAGCTGAGCCATATTCCAAGGCTTCTTACCGCATGGCTCCCATCGAGTTTAAGGAGTTAAAGGAACAACTACATGAACTTTTTGAACGAGGTTTCATCCGACCTAGTGCATATCTATAGGGTGCACCGGTTTTATTCGTGAAGAAGAAGGATGGCAGTATGCGTCTCTACATTGATTATCGTGAGCTTAATAAGATCACCATCAGAAATCGATATCCTTTGCCACGCGTTGATGATCTGTTTGACCAACTCCAAAGGGACAAACATTTCTATAAGATCGATCTGAGGTCGGGCTACCATTAGCTACGGGTGAAAGAGCAGGATATCGCCAAGACTGCTTTCCGTACATGTTATGGACACTACGAATTTGTACTCATGCCTTTTGGTCTTACCAATGCTCCAGCAGTTTTCATGGACTTGATGAACCGTATCTTCCATGAGTTTCTGGACAAGTTCGTCATTGTCTTCATTGACGATATTCTGATTTTCTCTAAATTAAAGGAAGAACACGAAAACCATCTTCATACAGTATTACAGATACTTCACCAGAAGTAGTTGTATGCCAAATTCTCTAAATGCGAATTTTGGTTAAGCAAAGTGGCTTTTCTTGGGTACATAGTATCCGCAGAGGGAATAACCATGGATCCTGCGAAGGTTGAGGCTATTACCAAGTGGCCAAGACCGACGTCAGCAACTAAAGTTCGCAACTTTCTAGACTTAGCTGGTTACTACCGTAGGTTCGTAGAGAACTTTTCCTGATTAGTGCTGCCATTGACCAAACTGATGCGGAAAGGGGAGAAATTCGAGTGGACTGAAGAAAGAGATCAGAGCTTTGAAGAGGTAACACCCCATTTTGGTAAATGGAATGTCACGCGTGATTATGACGTATCATCAAAGCATACAAGGTCAATGTCTTAAAAACATTAAATGACCATGAATTGAAATACCGGAAACAAACATCGGTAGTCCAAGTATAAGCTCATCACACACAAACATAAGTACTGAAATGGAAAAGGACTAAACAATGTCCAAAGAAATAAGTAGCAAAATGTATGATGAAATGAATAAAGTAGAGAAGGCTAGATAGCTTGCAATCCATATGCACGTACGCTTAAAGTCTACGAGCGCCCTTGAGTACCTGCCGTTTGGGAACATGAAAGGAAAACGGCTGAGCATAACACCTAGTGAACGGATATACAAGTATAGCATGGAATTACATAAGCATTAAAGACTAATAGCAGCGGAAATGTATAGGTCCTAAGTAACCTGGAACATGTTCATAAAACTGGTTTTATAGTTTGAAAAGAATTATGTTTTTATGTAAAATCTATATTAATTAGCCAATAGCCCATATAGTTCATGAGGTTCCACCGTGCATGAATACTTGGAGGGGAGACCTCGTCATGCAATTAGAGGGGTTGCCTCTAATTAAATAGTCTGGGTAGGAGGGATCAACTCCTAGTGAAGGATACAAGGCACACATCACATTCACTCTGGTAATTGGTAAAACGTGTAACTAGGATGCACCCATACGCCCTACATGATAATATAATATAATATAATGGTCAAAACTGTAAAGGGACGCCACGAGCAATCACTCCGCCGTAGGGAAGTCATAACACTAGTGCTCGGTGTTATGGTTATGGTACCTCCATAATAGGTGACACTGGTCATGCATGTATATGGCTTAGGCTCTTAAACTAACATAATTAATCAAACATATAAAACAATACTGGGAAAACAGTTGGCTGCAAACGGGGAATCCTAATAAGGAAAGAATGTGCATACTGAAAGGACGGGGAATCCGTACCTTGTGTCCAGTGAACGAAGAAGACGAAAGAATGAAAGTCCTACTCCGATCTCACTAATGCTACATAAATAGGGGACATGTAAGTATTATGTTTAATGAGTACGTAACTGATTATATCATGTCTTAGCTTGTTTTATATGTTCTTGTCTTGTTTTACTAATTTTAATGTTATGTTGTCTTTATCATGTATTTTAAGTATTCTGGTTAAGTATTACTTGTATTCTTGTATTATTATACTTGTGTGTAATAATAAGTAACTTTCTAAAAATAGAAGGTTTCCTAAAATAGAAAGTTTCCAAAAAGAGATTAACTTCTAAAAATAGATCAGTTTCTAAAAATAGAAAGTTTCCAAAAATAGTAAGTTTCCTGAATTAGAAAGTTTCCATATTTAGAAATAAGCTGAATTAATAAGCTAATAATATAAGCATAAGTTTACTGGTTAAATATCATAAGTCATGTAATTATTGGTATAGTTTATTAATAATATCGCGTTAATTAAATAAACTATAGGTTATACGATTTGATTGAATATAAGCATGATATAATTAAATTAAGGTGTATAAAATACTTAGGTTAAACATGTATTAATATTATATTAATTATAACCAAAGTCATGTTTATTAATTAATTATATTGCATGTCTTAAATAATTAATTAATACTATAGTGTAAATTAAATAAATAATTACTTAGGTTGAACATGTATTATTTCATAAATAATAAATAACCTAAGTCCATGTTAAATTAAATTAATTATTAGTCATGTCTTAATTAATTTAATTATTTTGTTAAAAATAATATACTTGTAAAAATAATAATAACTTGTAAAAATAATTTAGCTTTTAAAACCTAGTAATGAACCGGACCCGTGTTTTAATTTAGACCTATCATGAACCAGAACGAATTCCCCATGAACCGGACCAAACAAACACCCCCTTAACAGTGGCTAACCGACTCAGCCGGTTGCCACTGTCCTTGTAAAATCACCACCAGCTGTAGCTGGTGGTTCCCCCTGGTTTGCCTCGGCTAGCCACTAGCTCAACAAAGTTCCCACCGACGGTTAGCCAGTGGTTCCCCCTGTCGAGCCCTGCGTTCCCCCTGCTTGACCAAAACAGCCACCGGCAGTTAGCCGGTGGTGTTGTTTGCTGTTGTCGATACCCACACAAACCAAACGATACCCCGACTCAAGTCGGGGGTCCCTTGGTTCTTGCTGTCGAGACCACCACAGCCCTCACCGAGACCATGGGGTCTCGGTTGGTGGTGATTCGAAGACCAACGAGAGCTTCGGCTCTCAGTTCCTTGCGTCGGCAGAACCAAAACCAACCCAAAACCATTCTTTCATTTTCCCCCATGATTAATTAACATGTTTAATTACTTGTTTTTATTAATCCCATGTTTTCATGTTCTTGATCTAATAAGAGAATAAAAGAAAAAGGATTTAAGGATTACCGAATGTGTGAAACAAATGGAAAACAATAACACGAACACAAGCACTTGTTTTCAATCACCCGTAATCAACAAACACCCCTTGGGGGTGGTATTATAGCCGGCGGCCAAAGGAGAGAGACAAGGAGGATTAGGGTTTTGATTTTTTAGAAAAATATGTTAAATGAAAACATGTTTTCCCCTTTTGTTTATTTAGTAAAAATAACATGGGCTTGGCCCTCCTTGTCTTTGTGTCCGCGGGTATGTGGGGCCCACAGGGGAAACCCAAAGTTTTTCCGTGTCTAATATTTTACGTGTACATATGTTAGCGTTTTCGTGTGAGTTCGTAATTAATCGTTGGTGTTATAATAAATACTTGTACGTAAATGATATTAATCTTATTATTTTAAATAAGTACGTAATTACATGTTTGTGATTTAACGTTCATGATTTCATGTTCGTGATTATAATTATTATTGTTAATAATTATCGTGTACTATCACGTACTTAATACTTATCGTGTAATAACACGTACGCAATTTCTGTAATTAATAATCGTGACACGTGTTCGTGCTATAAAAGTAAAGTGTTACTATGTACATACGTTTACTAAGTGTACAAACCTTCTGCGTACTGAGTCTCTTAAGGGCGTGGAAATGTTTAATACATTCACTAATGGCATAGGGGATATCCTAACATTCTTGGCATAAGCAGTAGAAATGACCGAATGAGTAGCACCCGTGTCAAATAAAATACATGCAGCTTGACCATACATATACAAGATTCTAGTGATGGTACATGTAGACTTGTTGGCCTGATCATGCGAGGTTGTGTACACCCGCCCAGTAGTAGGAGGTGGCTTGGAGTCGGCATGTCCAGATGTGCCCTCTATCTCACCCTTGCGGTAGTCCTTCATGCGATGACCTGTTAGGACACACTTGAAGCAAGCATCGTTGTCACGGCCACATGGCCCTGGGTGCCTACGGTTGCAGGTAGTGCAGAGAGGGTGAGTATACCCTCCAACAGGTGCCATTGCTGGTTTGGAGCCTGTTCAAAAAAGTACACATGAGACATGGTTTATGGGTACAAATAGGACAATGCAAAAAATCGTAAGACATAATACAGTGATAGCTGTACGGTTGGGCTGTGAACCTCTGCAGTCTTGCTCCCTTCCGTTGCCATGATTCTTGGTAGAAGATGCTAAAGTGTCAGAATTTTGAATTATAAACATGTAACATAAGAAAATGAGTATGTTTAAGGACCTGCTGCTGTTGGAGTTGCTAGCGTTGTTAAGGTAATTATCATTACCGTCATGCCTATCCGAAGCAGAACGGTCGTGGGTCTGACCGTTACCTTTATGCTGAGTAGGCTGCTGCTGAGTAGCCGGTTGAGACCGGTCCCCAGTCTTCTGCCTGAAAGATGCAGTTTATTGAGAAAGATAAATATTTGGGTAGTACTTAATGAATTGAAATGATCACTGTTGAGTGACAAAAAAATATACCTCTTCTCGGGTCTCTCCGCTTCACCGAATTCATCTCTCTCTTGCAGCATCTCCAACTTACGTGTTGCATCGGCTACTTGTGCCACCGTGTTGAAAGTAGCACACACCAAGTTATTGGCGACCGATGTACGAAGAACCCAACGAAAGTGGTATGCTTGCTCTTCGGCAGTACCTGCTGCTGCGCCATGAAAACCAGCCAAATGAAGAAAGCGCTGCATAAACTCGTTGTTGTTCTCCCCAGCTCTCTGCCAGATCCCGTGATACTCCCTCTTCAACTTATCTTGCTCAGCCTTGGGGAAGAACTGTCCCATCACCAACTCCCTGAACTGAACCCAAGTCAAGTCAGCCACCTAATTGTCACCTCCCTCAGACTGCTTCACTGACTTCCACCATCCAAGCACGTCGCCTTCAAACTTGTAACAGGCGAACCTTGCCTTGAAGACAGGGTCGTAGCCCATTACATCAAATATCTTCTCGATATGAGCTAGCCAGCTCTCAGCCTCATTGGGGTTGTCAGTCTTCTCGAAGGATCGAGGATGTTGCTTGTTGAATCTCTCAAGCCATGTGATTAGTGTAGCTAGAGGAGGAAGAGGAGGAGGATTAGGATGATGGTGCTGGTGCTAATTGTTGGCAGCTTTCACATCGACCCTGATTTCATTCCTCAGTTGAGGAAGCATGGCCTGCATCGCAGCTTGAACTGTTGCATTAAGATGTTCCTGCTCGCGTGTGAGAACCATCTGACAGTATAAAACAAAATGCATGATTAAACTGATAAAAACATAATATATATACATGAAAAAAATTTATGCCAATAAATCATGAGAAAAATTTTATGCATGAAAACTGTGTATGAATGCATGATGATGAAATCAGATGGGTTTAGGTGAACGCCTTTGGGTCGGTTCACCTAAACAAAATGACATGATGAAGATGAACACCGATGGGTCGTTTCATCAAAACAACACGATAGATAAAAGCACAAGCGACTAAATACGGCGAATCCTGTACCAACCATTACTTAGTCAAAATTCATGCGACAATTGTTGGGTCAAAAAGTTGATGTGGCAGAAACTCAAAAACGAAGAAAACATGAAGACATTTGTTCAGGCGTTGTCAAGAGCAAATCAAGCGTTGACAGAAGTCAACATTGACAAGCATTGTCAAGTGCAATCCGAGCATTGTCACGTGCAATCCGAGCATTGTCACATGCAATCCAAGCATTGACAGAAACGTAGACAAGTGTTGTTGGAAGCTTCTATTTAGATAAGTATGCAGAATATATTATGTATAAGTTTATTTGAATAGAAGATTTACATGTTTATTTGATATTATCTCTTGTAAACCCTATTCCTTACACTATAAAAGGAACCAAGGGTATTAGGTTTATTTATAACTTTCATATACAATGTAAACCTAAAAACGTGTGTCGACTAGATGTGAGATTCAATGTATACACGTCTAGTGATTGTTTATTATCAATATAATGAGCAATCCGTTTAAAGTAATTCATGTGTTTTGTCCCTAAACACCTTGTTAATGTGTCATGTTCTAATTCCGCTTTGATTATCTAATCATATGAACATGATGCATTCCTAGTAGCTAAAAGATCGAGGAAACCAAGGTTTCCACAGTTGGTATCAGAGCCTCGTGGCTCGTGATGCTTGGACCAACAAGGTGTTCGTGTATCGAGAAGAGAAGAAAAATCCGTCTAGGATTTTTCTGGACGTTTTTGTGTGCGCAGCAGTATTCAGAAGGTCATAACTTTTGATTGGACCGTTGGATCGTCACGAAATTTCTTGTGTATGTTCTATACACATATATCTAGACATCCACCGGAGAGATTGTCCTGTTTTATCCCCAATCAAAAGTTATTAGGCGTCAAAGTCAGCAGTGAGTATATGTAGTTCTCTGTGAACAGCCATATTCAAAACACGATCTCTCCTTCGTTAACCGTTGGATCATCATGATTTTTGAACTGTAGATTCTTGGCACTTTTGTCTAGGATCTCACCAAAGGGATTTTCAATCTGAGCTTTTATCAGAAAGTTATTTGAGGTCGAAGTTGGCTGCAAAGAAGGTACAAAGTTTTCTGTTTCACATAAAACAATGAATTAGGGTTTATGTCAAACCCTAGAATCGATTATAAAACAGAAGAGAAGGTGTTATTTGTTTCTATGGAGATCATGGTGATGTGATTGGTGATGTTTTTTTAAAAAGCTTCGTTTTAGGGTTTTGTAACAAACCCTAGATCGGTTTTTACACAGATTCAAGGCTGTGATAGCTCTTGATGCAAATCGTATGTGTATCGCAAAGCTTAATGGTCCCAGGCAGAAAACAAAGAAACAATTGCTTATTTGGAAATCGTATGTTGTTGTTGGTTCTATATGCGAAGGAATGATGTGATCTCAGCAAGACGTTGGATTGCAAGAACTAAAGCAGTTACGTATGAATATTCACAGATATGGAACGAATATTGTTATACGCTGGTTTTCAGGAAATCAGTTAAGTAAGGAGTTTATATGGCTGATTCTTCGTGACTTACTCAACATGTTCTTTTCATTGTTATCACGTGATACAGTAATTCAGACATGTTGGATTCAAAGAAAGAAAAGACCTGGTTATATGGGCTAGATACACTACTTGGGCTTGTTTCATACTAAACCATGTGGGTTCTGTTGGTTTGGATTATTTTTAAAAGATGGTGCTTAAGGAGTGTGATGGTATTAACCGCTGACGTTTGTGATTTAGGCGCTGACAAGGTTTATGATTCGACGCTGACAAAAATAAGTTTAACGCTGACAAGAAGCGTTGACATGAGTTGTCCGAGAAAAGGCTTGTTCAAACGCGGTTAGGCTTTGTCCGATATTGGACAATGCATTTGGTTAGGATATTGGACAGGGAGGGTTCTCGGGTAACAAAAGAATAACTGCTGTTTGAGAAAATTGATACGTTTTTAGCACACAAAAAGGAGGTATTTACACACGAAGGTACATGGAATCTCCGTTTTTATTTAAAATATCAAGTTGATATTTATGGCTCGGATATTTTTACAAGGAGTAAATGATTTTTAAGTAAGTTAGCAACAATTCATGGAGAATTTGATGGATATTTTAAACTATGTAATCGGGATAGCCTTGTGAAAGAGCTACCCATACAGGCTTTTACATATGGTATGAAGATGTTATTTCATTAAAATTCGTCATGAAGAGTTGTTGGCTTAAGGGGAAGAATTCTTATGGTAAGTTTGATGTTTGAAGAGGATTTTCACGAGTTTGTGTTCTATCATATCTTAAAGTCGTGCACTTCCAGTCATGGACTTTAAAGGTAACTTGTTCGTGCTTTGAATGTTTGGTGACGAAGACTTGTCATAACACTTGAAGGAGTTACATTATCGTGCTCAGTGTCTCACAAAGGATGAGAATATTGACAAGGGATCGAGGTCTACTTATAGTTTGCAATGGGTATAAGTTCTTCATCACATGGATAGTACAAGACATGGAACATAAGGTTGGGTTATTCTACTTCTACATCAAAAATATTATATTTGTTTTTTTTCAAGATCATTACACAGAGCCTACATTTAGAGAATCTTCAAGATGGCATACATTGTTTACTTCCCTGTTGATGTGACAAAAAGGGGAAGACATACATGCTACAATTGAGGGGAAGCAATTTGAAGATGATGTACAACTTACAAGAGATACACAAAGAGTTTTGTCAACATCAACTAGGGGAAGATTGTTGGGTCAAAAATTTGATGTGGCAGAAACTCAAAAACGAAGAAAACATGAAGATATTTGTTCAGACGTTGTCAAGAGTAAATCAAGCGTTGACAGAAGTCAACATTGACAAGCATTGTCAAGTGCAATCCAAGCATTGTCACATGCAATCCAAGCATTGACAGAAACGTAGACAAGTGTTATTGGAAGCTTCTATTTAGATAAGTATGCAGAATATATTCGGTATAAGTTTATTTGAATAGAGGATTTACATGTTTATTTGATATTATCTCTTGTAAACCCTATTCCTTACACTATAAAGGAACCAAGGGTATTAGGTTTATTCATAACTTTCATATACAATGTAAACCTAAAAGCGTATGTCGACTAGATGTGGGATTCAATGTATACACGTCTAGTGATTGTTTATTATCAATATAATGAGCAATCCGTTTAAAGTAATTCATGTGTTTTGTCCCTAAACACCTTGTTAATGTGTCGTGTTCTAATTCCGCTTTGATTATCTAATCATATGAACATGATGCATTCCTAGTAGCTAAAAGATCGAGGAAACCAAGGTTTCCACAACAATGACATATGATATAAATGCCTGAAAACAACTGTCAGTTCTAGGAAGACCAAAGTGACTACCCACTAATCACATGTCATGTTTTGAGAGCCTACAGGTCGAAGCCTTGGCTTTGATACCATAACTGTAACACCCCGTTTTGGTAAATGGAATGTCACGTGTGACTATGACGTGTCATCAAAGCATACAAGGTAAATGTCTTAAAAACATTAAATGACCATGAATGGAAATACCGGAAACAAACATCCGTAGTCCAAGTATAAGCTCATCACACACAAACATAAGTACTGAAATGGAAAAGGACTAGACAATGTCCAAAGAAATAAGTAGTAGAATATATGATGAAATGCATAAAGTAGAGAAGGCTAGATAGCTTCCAATCCATATGCACGTACGCTTAAAGTCTACGAGCGCCCTTGAGTACCTGCCGTTTGGGAACATGAAAGGAAAATGGTTTAGCATAACGCCCAGTGAACGGATATACAAGTATAGCACGGAATGACATAAGCATAAAAGACTAATAGCAGTGGAAATGTATAAGTCTTAAGTAACCTGGAACATGTTCATAAAACTGGTTTTATAGTTTTGAAAGACTTATGTTTTTATGTAAAATCCGTATTAATTAGCCAATAGCCCATATAGGTCATGAGGTTCCACCGTGCATGAATACTTAGAGGGGAGACCTCGTCATGCAATTAGAGGGGTTCCCTCTAAATAAATAGTCTGGGTAGGAGGGATCAACTCCTATTGAAGGATGCAAGGCACACATCACATTCACTCTGGTAATATTGGTAAAACATGTAACTAGGATGCACCCATACACCCCACATGATAATATAATATAGTATAATGACCAAAACTGTAAAGGGACGCCACAAGCAATCACTCCGCCGTGAGGAAGTCATAACACTAGTACCTCCGGTGTTATGGTTATGATACCTCCATAACTAGTTGACAGTGGTTATGCATGTATATGGGTTAGGCTCTTAAACTAACATAAGTAATCAAACATATAAAACAATACTGGGAAAACAGTTGGCTGCAAACGGGGAATCCTAATAAGGAAAGAATGTCCATACTGAAAGGACGGGAAATCTGTACCTTGTGTCCAGTGAACGAAGAAGTCGAAAGAATGAAAGTCCTACTCCGATCTCACTAATGCTACATAAATAGGGTACGTATATAAGTATTCTGTTTACTGAGTACGTAACTGATTATATCATGTCTTATCTTGTTTTATATGTTCTTGTCTTGTTGATTTTAATGTTATATTGTGTTTATCATGTATTTTAAGTATTCTGGTTAAGTATTACTTGTGTTCTTGTATTATTATACTTGTGTGTAATAATAAGTAACTTTCTAAAAATAGCAGGTTTCCTAAAATAGAAAGTTTCCAAAAATAGAAAGTTTCCAAAAATAGAAACTTTCCAAAATAGAAAGTTTCCAAAAATAGATTAACTTCTATAAATAGATCAGTTTCTAAAAATAGAAAGTTTCCAAAAATAGTAAGTTTCCTAAATCAGAAAGTTCTCATATTTAGAAATAAGCTGAATTAATAAGCTAATAATATAAGCAAAAGTTTACTGGTTAAATATCATAAGTTATGTAATTATTGGTATAATTTATTAATAATATCATGTTAATTAAATAAACTATAGGATATACGATTTAATTAAATATAAGCATGATTTAATTAAATTAAGGGGTATAAAATACTTTGGTTAAACATGTATTAATATTATATTAATAATAACCTAAGTCATGTTTATTAATTAATTATATTCCATGTCTTAAATAATTAATTAATATTATAGTCTAAATTAAATAAATAATTACTTAGGTTAAACATGTATTATTCTATAAATAATAAATAACCTAAGTCCATGTTAAATTAAATTATTACTAGTCATGTCTTAATTAATTTAATTTTCTTGTTAAAAATAATATACTTGTAAAAATAATAATAACTTGTAAAAATAATTTAGCTTATAAAAACTAGTCATGAACCGAACCCGTGTTTTAATTTAGACCTATCGTGAACCGGACCGAATTCCCCATGAACCGGACCAAACAAATACCCCCTTAACAGTGGCTAACCGGCTCAGCCGTTAGCCACTATCCTTGTAAAATCACCACCGGCTGTAGCCGGTGGTTCCCCCTGGTTTGCCTCGGCTAGCCACTGGCTCAACAAAGTTCCACCGGCGGTTAGCCGGTGGTTCCCCCTGCCGAGCCCCGTGTTCCCCCTGCTTGACCAAAACAGCCACTGGCAGTTAGCCGGTGGTGTTGTTTGCTGCTGTCGATACCCACACAAACCAAACAGTACCCCGACTCAAGTCAGGGTACCTTGGTTCTTGCTGCCAAGATCACCACAGCCCACACAAAGACCATGGGGTCTCGGTTGGTGGTGATACGAAGACCACCGAGAGCTTCGGCTCTCGGTTCCTTGCGTCGGCTGAACCAAAACCAACCCAAAACCATTCTTTTATTTTCCCCCATGATTAATTAACATGTTTAATTACTTGTTTTTATTAATCCCATGTTTTCATGTTCTTGGTCTAATAAAAGAATAAAAGAAAAAGGATTTAAGGATTGCCGAATGCGTGAAACAAATGGAAAACAATAACACGAACACAAGCACTTTTTTCAATCACCCAAAATCAACAAACATCCCTTGGTGGTGGTGTTATAGCCGGCGGCCAAAGGAGAGAGACAAGGAGGATTAGGGTTTTGATTTTTTAGGAAAACTCTATTAAATGAAAACATGTTTTCCCCTTTTGTTTATTTAGTAAAAATAACATGGGCTTGGCCCTCCTTGTCTTTGTGTCCACGGGTATGTGGGGCCCACAAGGGAAACCCGAAGTTTTTCCGTGTCTAATGTTTTACGTGTACATATGTTAGCGTTTTTGTGTGAGTTCGTAATTAATCGTTCGTGTTATAATAAATACTTGTACGTAAACGGTATTAATCGTATTATATTAAATAAGTACGTAATTACATGTTCATGATTTAACGTTCATGATTTCATGTTCGTGATTATAATTATTATTGTTAATAATTATCATGTACTATCACGTACTTACTACTTATTGTGTAATAACACGTACGTAATTTCTGTAATTAATAATCGTGACACGTCTTCGTTCTATAAAAGGAAAGTTTTACTATGTACATACGTTTACTAAGTGTACTGTTCATGGTAAAAGCATGCGGGTTTTTTTACAAAAGACCTAAAGCAGAGGCTGGTATCAGCACCTATTCTTACTCTCCCATCTAGTACAGGTGGATTTCAAATCTATAGTGATGCTTCAGGGAAGGGCCTTGGTTGTGTTCTCATGCAACATGGGAAAGTGATTGCATACGCATAACGACAGCTTAAGCCTTATGAGGAGAACTATCCTATGCATGACTTAGAACTTGCAGCTGTTCTGTTTTCACTAAAGATTTGGAGGCATTACTTGTATGGCGAATCATGTGATATCTTCACAGATCACAAGAGCCTGAAATATATCTTCACTCAGCGTGAACTGAACATGAGGTAGAGAAGGTGGTTAGAGCTGTTGAAGGATTATGACATTAATCTACGGTATCATCTCGGCAAGGCGAATGTAGTGGCAGATGCTCTTAGTAGGAAGTCGGGTATGATCAACGGCATTAAGATAGAGGAATAGATTATACGATACTTGGAGCGACTTGATATTGAGATCATGATACGTGGACAGCATGGCTATTGGGCTAATCTTAGAGTGGAGCCTAACTTACTCTCTAGGATCAAGGAAGCTCAGAAGGATGATGGTGAAATCTGGGCAATTGTTCAGAACCTATAGCAGCAGACGGAGTTTCGGTTAGATGATGACGGTATCTTATGGCAGGGCACTAGACTTTGTGTTCCTGATGATCTTACACTCAGGGAGGCGTTATTGGCTGAAGCTCATAGCTCCCCATTCTCCATTCATCCTGGTTCCACCAAGATGTACCACGACATCAAGCAGTATTTCTGGTGGAGTGGTATAAAACAGGACGTTGCTACCTATGTCTCCAAATGTCTTACCTGCCAGTAGGTTAAGATCAAGCATCAACGATCTAGTGGTCTTCTACAACCATTAGACATTCCAGAGTGGAAGTGGGACAAGATCTCCATGGATTTTGTCACCGGACTTCCGCAGACAAAGAGGAAGCATGATGCCATTTGGGTTATCATGACCGACTTACCAAGTCAGCTCATTTCTTACCGATCTGCAAGATGATATGGTTAGCAAACTCGCTGACTTATCAAAAGGAGATCATGAGACTTCATGGTGCTCCATCCAGTATCATCTCGGACAGAGATCCTCGGTTTACTTCACGATTTTGGAGAAGTCTTCAGAAAGCTTGGGGCACCAGACTTAAGCGTAGCACGGCTTTTCATCCTCAAACAAATGGGCAGTCACATCGTACCATTCAGATACTAGAGGACATGCTTCGAGCGTGTGATTTAGAATGGACAAGAATTTGGGACGACTACATCTGCTTGGTAGAATTTGCATACAACAGTTGACACACCAGCATCAAGTGTGCACCGTCTGAGATGTTGTATGGCAGGAAGTGTCGCGCCCCCATCTGCTGGGATCAAGTTGGTGAGTGTTGGAAATACATTTTTACGTATTTAGGAAGATTCGGTCACTCCGACAATATATTAAGTAGTAGCTCGTAGTCTAGATATCTTTTAATATATCAAACAAGAAAAGCCCGGTCCATGCTTGTATGGCCGGACCACTTGTAAGACCAAGCCCATCTTATGGGCTTGGTATATAAACCCTCTCCTTAGATGTGGTTTCATTTCATTTTTACATATAGTTAATCACTTTCTCTCTCTAAAGTGTGTGTGAAATTATCTATCTTTCTATCTCTTTCTCTCTCTAAAACATAAGCAAGATTTACAATATCTTACAAAGGGTATTAAGAGACATGGGATGATTTTATTGTTTATGTATTTGTGTTATTGATTCATACGCCTATTTTGATCCATTTTACACGAACCATTTTTTTGTGTTTTTCATGGTTTTTTCTTGATACAAATCTTCTACATAGTTGTGCTAGAGATTTGGTATATTTACTTTGGCTAAAACACAAAAATTTTGGGTGTTTTGATCATTTTTCGGCATAAAGTCTCGAATTGGTTGTCCGAGAAAAGTGGGATATATTCCGACAGAAACCATCAGAAAGGGGTTTAAGTATTCCGACAGCTTCCATCGGAAAAGGGTTTATCATTCCGACCATTATTCTGACAAAGGTATTCCGAAGGTATTCTGATAGAAGGTATTCCGATAGTGGATATTCCGATAGGGGTTATTCCGATAGAAGGTATTCCGACAGGAGTATTCCGATAGAGGGTATTCCGATAGGTTTTATTCCGATAGTGGGTATTCCGATAGAAGGTATTCCGACAGGAGCATTCCGATAGAGAGTATTCCGATAGGGGGTATTCTGATAGAAGGTATTCGGACAGGTTCATTCTGACAGGGGTATTCCGATAGACTTATTCTGACGGTTTTCCGTTTGATATTCCGACATTCCGATCATTTATTCCGATCAATATTCCGACGATCCAAAAATTATTCCTTAAAAAATTTCGAGGATTCGTGTGTTTTTTTGTCTTGGAATTTTTTGGTCATCGAGAACATATTTTAGGGGATTCAACATTGTTTCTCGACTTCAACTCACAACAACAGACACATTTACTTTCTCTCATTGTTCGATCAACATTTGTAAATCTTAACTTAACGAAATGGAGTACACATCTCTTACGGATAAGTCCATCCTCTCGGGTACGGATAATCGTCCACCAATGTTGGTGAAGACTATGTATGAGGATTGGGCTTCCCGAATGGAACTTTATATGTTGAAGAAATAAAATGGACATCTAATTTGGGCATCGGTGCTCAATGGACCATTGGTATATGGTACTGTGACGGAAGGTGCTGTTACTCGTCCTCGCACAACGGGTGAACTAACTGGAGATGCTAAGATACAAGACAAGTGTGATAAACAAGCTACAAATATCATTCTCCAAGCCCTTCCTCCAGATGTCTACAAACTCGTCAGTAAACATAAAGTTGCCAAAGAGTTATGGGATAGAATTCGTGTTCTAATGCAAGGCACTTCGTTAACTAAACAAGAACGAGAGTGTAAGCTTTATGATACTTTTGATAAGTTTGCCTATGTGCCATGGGAGACTCTCAATGATTACTATCTGAGATTTACTCTATTGTTGAATGAGCTCAATATATATGGCAGGGCAATTCCTACGTTTCATATGAACACCAAGTATTTGAACACTCTTCCTTCAGAATGGAAAAAGTACGTGACGGATATTAAATTGGCTAAGGACTTGCATAACACCAATGTGGATCAATGATAGTTGAGTTTTACTACTCTTTAGGAAAAGAGAGCAAATAGGGC